>CM072936.1:7731766-8004266 GCA_036971965.1 Nyctalus aviator | reverse complement strand
TCCTGTGTCCCCTCCCCTCCCTTCCCCTCCTCTCCCCTCCCCTTCCTTCTCTCCTCCTCTCCTCTCCCTTCCCTCCCCTTCCCTCCCCTCCCCTCCTCTCCTCTTCCTTCCCTCCCCTCCCCTCCCCTCCCCTCTCCCTCCCCTCCCTCCTCCCCCCTTCCCCTCCCCTCCCCTCCCCTCCTCTTCCCTCCCTTCCTCTCCCCTCCCCTCCCTTCCTCTTCCCTCCTCTCCTCCCTTCCCTCCTCCCTCCCCTCCCCTCCCCTCCTTTTCCCTCCCCCCCCCTCCCCCCCCCTCCCCTCCCTCCTTTTCCCTCCCCTCCCCTCCCCTCCCCTCCCCTCCCTTTCCCTCCTCTCCTCTCCTCTTCTCTCCTCTCCTCTCCTCTCAGGCCGGGCCAGGGTGAGGCCGGGGATGGGGGTGAGGACAGAAGTGCTGCCCAGCCGGAGAGGGCACTGGGGGGCTTCCCTCCCTGAGCCTCAGTCTCCCCGTCTGCTGGTGGGCCCGGGCTGAGGGCCAGGATTCTGGGGGAGAGGGCCTGGTGCTCCCCAGAAACTCTCGTATGCGACTGTCCCACAGGTGACTCTGGCCCTTTAAGGGAGGCGGAGGGAAGGGGTGCTGTAATCGCTGCCACACACACCCCTCCCTGCCCCCCTGATAGGGGTTTTGGAGCAGAAAATTAATGTAAATCACTTTTTAATTAAAGATGCAAAGCTCTCCTGTGTGCCCCCTCCCCGGCCCCCCATGGAGGCTCGGGCTGGGGAGCCAGGGGCCTGCCCCCCCCCGCTTTGTGTTGGGGGGCACGCTGAGGTCCCCTTGCCCGGAGAGGGGGCCTCCATGCGTCCATCCGGGGGCCTCCCAGCTTGCCTGCGGACCTCTTAGTGGCCTGGGGAGGGCCCTCTTGCTGACCCCAGCCCCCCAGCCCCAGTGGCCCAGGGACCCCCCAGAGATCCCATGGACCACCCCACCCCTCCCAGGTCTGCTGTCAGAGGCTGCAGGAGCTGAGGGGGTGAGCAGGGACCTGCTCTGGCCCCTCCCCTCTTCTCTCTTGGTGCCGCTCACTCTTGCCTCAGTTTCCCCCCTTTCTCATCCGCCCCCTTGTCCCTCACTCAGGGCTCCCCCAGGGCCTGGATCCTGCCCTCCAGGCCTCTGTCGCTGTCTCAGGGGTCTGTCTGCTCCGTCTCTGTCTCAGCTCTCTCCGTGCCTCCTTCTGTCTGTCTGTGCGTGTCTGTCTCCATCTCTACGCCTCACTCTCTGTCTCCATCTCTCCCCCTCCCCCTCCCCCACTCTACCTCTGGGGCCTCTGTCTCTCAGCCTTCGTGTCCCCTCCGTGTCCCTGGGTGTCAGCCCCCTGCCTCTGCCCCTCACCCCCTGCCCGCCAGGCCTCCCCTGCCTGGCCAGGCTGCAGGAGGAGGAAATGTTTATCTTGGTTCCCTCCCACCCCCCCTCCTCCCATCCATCACCTGCGCCCCGGCGACACGGGCGGCTCATTTGTCACCGCCGCCTGCGCCCGCCCGGCCCGGCAATCATGCCATTAGGCATGGTGGGCAGAGGCCACGGGAGGACCGTCTGGCCGGCGGGGGAGGGGCCTGGGCCGTGACCCCCCCCAGACCCCCCTTGCTGTCCCCCATCCTCCTCCCCCAGCTCCTCTGTGCTGTCTGCACTTCTCTTCCTGCTCCTTCTCCCCCCCTTCTCTCTCCTCTCTCTCTCCTTTCTCTCTCCCCCCTCTCTCTCCCTTCTCTCTCCTCTCTCTCTCTCTCTCCTCTGTCTCTCATGTGTGTCGTCCATCTGTCTGCTTCCTGTGTCTCTCTTTGGCGCTCTCTCTGTCCACACCTCCATTTGTCTCTCATCATCACTCCCTCTCTGTCTCTGTCTCTGGGGACCTCAGTCTCACCCTCCCCCTCCAGCTCTGCCGCTCTGGGCTCAGCCCTGGGCCCCTGTGTGTGTGTGTGTGTGTGTGTCTCCCCGTCCCTCCCTCTCCCCCCTCCCCCTGCTCGGTCCCCGCGGGCCCAGCGCCTGTGAATCTCGGGGTGTCTCTGCACCCCGGCAGCTCCCGGGCTGAGCGCTGGCAGCACCGTAGGAGGGACTCCTATCCATCTCGATTTCGCTCTCCCCCTCCCCACCTTCCATTCCCAAGCCTCTCTCTTCTCCTTCGGCCTCCGTGTCTGTTTCCGCCCGGCCCCTCCCCTCCCCCTCTGCTCCTCTTCCCCTCCCCCCTGCAGGCCTCCTCCCCTGACCCCAGCTGGCCCTTCCAATCTGTCCTCCATCCTTGGAGCTGGTTCCTCCCCTCCACCTCCGCGGAGAGCATTGCAGGGAGAGGGCAGGGGGCTGGGGAGAGGGCAGGGGGCTGGGGAGAGGGCAGAGGGCTGGGGGAGAGAGGGTGGGGGCTGGGGGAGAGGAAAGGGGGCTGGGGGAGAGAGGGTGGGGGCTGGGGGAGAGGGCAGGGGGTTGGAGGAGAGGGGAGAGGGCATGGGGCTGAAGGAGAGGGGAGAGGGCAGGGGGCTGGGGGAGAGAGGGTGGGGGGGGGGGGGTTGGGGGGGGAGAGGGCAGGGGGCTGGGGGAAGAGGGGGGGGAGAGGGCAGGGGGTTGGAGGAGAGGGGAGAGGGCATGGGGCTGAAGGAGAGGGGAGAGGGCAGGGGGCTGGGGGGAGAGGGAAGAGGGCAGGGGGCTGGGGGAGAGGGGAGAGGGCAGGGACTGGGGGAGAGTGGGCAGGGCTGTGGGGAGAAGACGGGGGGGGGCCTGGGGGAGAGAGGACAGGGGGTTGGGGGAGAGAAGGGGGGCTGGGGAGAGGGTGGAGGGGAAAGAGAGCAAGCCACTTGGATACCCGAGGACGGAGCCCATCCCTCCTCCTGGCAGCCCGCGCCTGTAAGTCCTTCCCGGAGTCTGACCGGATCCTCTCCCGGGGCTGCGGCTGCAGAGGAGGTGCCCTGAGGACCAGAGGCTGTTTGCGGGGAGGGGGGGCGGGGGATGGGATGGGATGGGAAGGGGCAGGAGCGGGGAGACCTGGCATCCTGCCTGCCAGGCACCCATGCACTGGCCGTGGGAGGAGAGGGGCGGGGGGCCTGTGGGCTGTGGCTGCCCCTTCGGGCCCCTGGGACCCACCAGCAGCTCCCACACAGGCACCTGCTCCCCCTGCCCCCGCCCCCCCCCCACCCCGTGTGCTCTCTGAGGGGTGGGGTGGGGGGAAGATGAGACAGAGGCCGGAGACCAGGACACGGGCTCTTAGAGCAGGGCCAGCAGCACGTGCAGAGGGAACACGCTTTCGAGGGGAGGAGGGAAGGGACGGGGCTTGGGGCACTCCCCGTGCGCGGATCGGTGGTCTCGGGTAAGGCACATGGTCAGGCACTCAGGTGCTTAGGAACTGAGAGCTTAGGGCAGTGGTCAGGGAAACTCATCAGTCCGCAGAGCCAAATAGCAACAGCACAACGATTGAAATTTCTTTTGAGAGCCACCGTTTTTTAAACTTAAACTTCTTTTGTTGACTAATGAGCTTGCCGACCACTAGGATAAGGGGCTTCATCACAAGAAACAACAGCAGCCTATAATCTTTGGAATTGAGAGAGCCGCAGTTTGCCGACCACTGGGCCAGGGCAAGAGCGTCATGTTTCTGAGGCTCACCCCTGAGGTGGCGTGGGCAGCGCTTCACTCCTCCCTACTCCTTTGCCCTGTCTCACGCTCACTGTGTTAGGTTTGGATGGCATACGAATGAGGGTTCTCCAGAGAAACAGAACCACTAGGATGTGTATTAGATAGAAAGACAGACAGGCGAGACTTATTCTTCAGTTTGGCTCAGTGGATGGAGTGTCCGCCTGAGGACTGAAGGGTCCTGGGTTCGATTCCGGCCAAGGGCACATGCCCAGGTCACGGGCTAGATCCCCAGTGGGGGGCATGCGGGAAGCAGCCAATCGGTGCTTCTCTCTCATCGTTGATGCTTCTATCTCTCCCTCGCCCTCTCTGAAAGCGATAAAAATATTTTTTAAAAAACACACACAAAAAGAACATTAAGCTCAGTGGAAGAGGCAAGAGGTCACCTACTGCGGAGTTCCATTCTATGAACGGTTCAGAAAGGCAAACCATCGAGACAGGAAGCAGAGTGGTAGCTACAGAGGCTCGGGGAGAGGCTGGGGAGTGACTACTAACGGGCTCAGGGCTAACTTTGGGGGGATAAAAAAAGGGGGGGGTTTGCACATCATAAATGGAAGAAATGCTACTGAAATGTGCTCTTGAAAACAGTTACAATGGTAAATTTTATGGTAAGTGCATTTTACACACACACACACACACACACACACACACACGGTTCAAGATGTAGAGCTACAAAAAAAATTTAAAAAATGTAGAGATACAAAGCAACTAAGAGACCAGGGCAGTGGTGAACTTGCTCTTAAAAATGGTTTGGCTCAGTGGACAGAGCTATGGCTTGTGGACTGGCAGGCCCTGGGTTCGATTCCTGGTCAAGGGCAGGTAGCTCGGCTGCAGGCTCAATCTTCCCTCCCCACCTCCCCCACCCCCCTGTCAGGCCGGTGCAGGAGGCAACCAATCGATGTCTCTCTCACACATCGATGTTTTTCTCTTTCTGAATCTCCCCCTCCTTTCCACTCTCAAATTAATCAATGGGAAAAAAATATCTTTGGGTGAGGATTAACAGCAGCAACAGAAGATGGTGTATAAGTTTCCCGCAGCTGCTGTAACAAATGAGCAATTGAATCAAGAAAGATCTATCCTCACGGCTCTGGAAGCTACAAGCACAGAATCGGGGCCCGAGGGCTGCACCTGCTCTTCCAGCCTCTGGGGCTGGGACTCGGCTTGGCTGCGGCCGCATCCTCCAGTCTTCAAGGCCAGCATCTCCAGATCTCTGGCCCATCTCCCCGGGGCCTCCTCCTCTGTGTCTCCCTCTTGTAAGGATCCGCGATTGCACTGAGCACTGACAATGTCCCCACTGCAAGGTAGTTTTTAGCTTCTGGACCAACAGAATGTGGCTGAAGTGACCTGTGGCCTTGCAGCTTCCATCCGGCTCTTAAAACCGACCTGGACAGCGCCCCCTGCTGGCCACAAGCGATCCCGGCAGGCACATTCTAACCCAGCCAAGCTCCAAAGTGAAGGCAGCCATCCTTCCCCTCGTGGACACAAGAGCCAGGTCAACACACAGGATCTTGAGAAATGATACCCTGTTGTTTAAGCCACCGAGTTTCAGGGGGGTTTGGTACTCGGCAACGATAGCTGATACAGAGACAAACACACACACACACACACACACACACACAGACATACCCACAGAGAGACACACATACAGACACACACAGAGACATACACACACAGAAACACACATAGACACACACACACAGAGACACACAGACATACAGACACAGAGACACATACAGACATACACACACAGAGACACACACAGACACACACACAGAGACACACAGACAGACACAGAGACACATACAGACATACACACACAGAGACACACACAGACACACACACACACAGAGACACACAGACATACACACATACACACAGACATACACACACAGAAACACACAGAAACACACACAGACATACACACAGATAAACAGACATACACACAGAGACACATAGAGACATACACACAGAGACACACAGAGACATACACACAGAGAGACATACAGACAACACACAGACACACACAGACATACACACATACACAGACACACACATAGACAGACATACACACAGAGAGACACAGAGACATACACACACAGAGACACACAGACATACACAGACACACACAGATACACACAGACACACACATAGACAGACATGCACACAGAGAGACATACACAGACACACGCGCGCGCGCACGCACACACACACAGCAGTGGGGAGAATGACATTTGGAAACAGACAGAGCGAAGGTACAGATGAGAAAGCAGAGCGGAAACGGAGAGCAATGTGTGGATTAGGGAGACCGCGTCAAAAAAGAGAGAGACCTTCGGACATAGAGACTGAGGGAGAGCCACGGTGCAGACAACCTCCCACGTTCCCTTTAAAATCCTCGATGAATGTTAGCGTGGTGACTTAGAGTAAACTCCCCCACTCTGGCAGCCAGTCAGGCCCGTAACTGAGGTGCAGAAGGACGTGGCCCGTGGAACTCCGGGGATAAACTCGCAGAGGACGGTGGATCCGGGACCTCTCCGCCCATCCCCATCCTCCAGGTGAGCTGTCCGGGACCACACAGACGGGGCCAGACGGGCTGTCAGAGCAACAGGGCGGAGAAACCGGGGTTCTATCGTCCTCATGAAAGGGAGTTGCAGACGATTACACCAGAGAGAAAGATAGCCCTAAGTGGTTTGGCTCAGTGGATAGAGCATCAGCCTGCAGACTGAAAGGTCTCAGGTTCGATTCCGGTCAAGGGCACATCCCCAGTAGGGATTGTACAGGAGGCAGCTGATCGATATTTCTCTCTTTTTTTAAAAAAATATATTTTGCCGAGACCGGTTTGGCTCAATGGATAGAGCGTCGGCTTGGGGACCGAAAGGTCCCGGGTTCGGTTCCGGTCAAGGGCATGTACCTTGGTTGCGGGCATATCCCCGGTGGGGGGTGTGCAAGAGGCAGCTGATCGATGACTCTCTCTCATCGATGTTTCTGGCTCTCTATCTCTCTCCCTTCCTCTCTGTACAAAATCAATAAAATATTTTTTTTAAATATATATATATATTTTATTGATTTTGTACAGAGAGGAAGGGAGAGAGATAGAGAGTTAGAAACATCGATGAGAGAGAGTCATCGATCAGCTGCCTCTTGCACACCCCCCACCGGGGATATGCCCGCAACCAAGGTTCATGCCCTTGACTAGAATCGAACCCAGGTCCCTTCAGTCCCCAAGCCGATGCTCTATACATTGAGCCAAACCGGTTTTGGCGATATTTCTCTCTTATCGATGTTTCTAATTCTCTATCCCTCTCCTTTCCTCTCAATTAAAAAAAAAAGGAGTCCTCTTATTTAAACCACAATTATTTGGATCGCTGTTATTCACATCGATTGGGGGACTGAAAGGTCCCGGGTTCGAAAGGTTTCCAGTAGGATTCCCAGTCAGGCACATGCCTGTTGCAGGCAGGCTCCATCCCCAGAACGGGGTGTGCAAGAGGCAACTGACCGATGCTTCTCTCTTTAAAAATCAATTTAAAAAAATCTTTAAGAAAACCCTACCTTGTTTGACTCAGTGGATAGAGCATTGACCTACGGACTGCAGGGTCCCTGGTTGGGTTCCAGTCAAAGGCACATGCCTGGGTTACAGGCTAGATCCCCCGTGAGGGGATGTGCAGGAGGCAGCTGATCCATGATTCTCTCTCATCATTGATGTTTCTACTTCTTCCTCTTTGAAATAAATAAAAATATCTTTATAAAACAAACGAAAATAAAAGACATGACAACTCAAATGAATATGTTTGGATTCTGAGTCAAACAAACCAATGTAAAAAAAAAAAAAAAGACAAACAACCTTTAAAAACTTTAAAAAAATCTTTAAGAAAAAGAAAAGAATCCAAGCGCTGGAGGAAGACAGAGGCTGGTCCTGCCGCCCAGCTCTCCCGGGGTTTGGTGGCCCAGCAGCTGGGACTCAGGGGGTGCCGCAGGCTCCCGGGACCCTGCATTGCTGTCCCCAGGCTGTCACTCCAGGGTGGCGTGTATGTGTGTGGGAGAGAACATGGAATAGGAATGTGAACAAGCAAGTTGGGAAGGGCTGGAAAGCAAAGCTGTTTCCATCTACCGAGCTCTTACTATGTGCCAGATAAAATATATGATGAAATCCTATATAATAAAACATTCAACTTGACCAAACAGCTGAATGGTGGTTGCTATGACACGCACTTACCACCAGGGGGCAGACACTCAACACAGGGGCCGTTCCATCGTGATCAGTGGGCTCCCACAGGGGGGGTGCCACTCAGCCAGAAGTGAGGGCAGTAGGGGTGGCGGGAGCCTCTCCCGCCTTGGCCACGGTGCTAAGGACCCCTTGGGGGACGTCCGCTTAAGCCCGCAGGCAGACATCCCCTGAAGGGTCCTGGGCTGAGAGAAAGCACAGGCTGGGCTGAGGGACCCTCCCCCTCAGAGCACGATTATCGTGCATCGGGCCTCTAGTTTAATTGTGATAAAAATGCATAGAATTTAATAAACTATAGTGTCTATAATTCTAATCAATTATATATTAAATTATAATAGAATACAACGGCCCTGTGAAATAGGTCCCATTATTGTTATTGTCCCATTTTCCAGACGAGCACACTGAGGCACAAAGAAAATAAGCCTTCCTGCCGAAACCGGTGTGGCTCAGTGGATAGAGCGTCCGCCTGCCGACTGAAAGGTCCCGGGTTCGATTCCGGTCAAGGGCGTGTACCTTGGTTGCGGGCACATCCCCAGTAGGGGGTGTGCAAGAGGCAGCTGATCGATGATTCTCTCTCATCGATGTTTCTAACGCTCTATCCCTCTCTCTCCCTCTCTGTAAAAAACCAATAAAATATATTTAAAATAAAATAAAATAAAATAAAATAGAAAAGAAAATAAGCCTTCCTGTGACGCAGCCTCCCCGGGGCAAATCATGTAAGTCCCTCCCACGCTGATCCCTTGGCCGCCCTCCTCCAGGTGGGGATCCTGAGGTTTGGGGGTGAGGGGACATCGGTAAGGTTTTGCATCATCTCATCCACATCCCGAGCTCTGGGGACGCCTGGCACTGAGCGAGCCCTTGCTCACCTCCCCGCCCCGCCCCGGCCTGTCCCTGTGCCCTGACCTCGCAGCCCCACCTCGGCCCTTCCTCTCGCTCCGCCTCCCGGAGCCTCAGCTCCCTGCCCGGGCCTAGGCCAGCGGCGGTTTGAAAGAGGCGGTGGCTGGGAGAGCTCAGCATGGAGCCTGGCATCCTGGGCTCCCTACCTCCTAGCTGCTGCGGGCACAACCTTGTCACCCAAGGGCTCTCTCTGGGCCGCCCTGGCACCTAGCACCCCGCCGCGTCACACCTGCCCCCCACCCCCGTGGTGATAGCCCTGTGGGGCCCCATCTCCCTCCAGCAGCATCCCCGCTCCTTCAAGATCCTCCAACGTGGGGCCTTCATGCCCTGACTCAGTTTCCCCAGATGCCTCTCCCTTCTCACTCTGGACCAGCCTGACTTCTGCCCCCCACAACCCTCCCCCTCCACCCAACGGCTGTCCTCACACTCTAAATCCCGGGTCACTCCTCTTCTCTGGGCCTCACGTGCCCAGGTCACCACCCGCCTCTCTGTGGACAGGGAACCCCTCAGATGTCGGAGCCCCTCCAGGCACTGCCCGCGCCCCTTCTCACCCTGCACCCCCACCTGAGGCTCGGTGACACCTCATGGCCCACACATCGCACCCCCCCCCTACAGGCTGCCGCCTCCTGAGCTCCAGGTGTCCCCTCCCTGTGGTCTCTGGACGCCCCACAGGCATCCCGCCCTCAGCACGCACCCCTCCACCCAGCGCCTCCCCCGCACCCCCCCCCCCCGCCTGTTCTCCCTCCTCCCCCTCTCCCCTCCCCCCGCCCGGGGTCCCGCCCAGAAAAGACCTCCCTCTGAAAACTCCCCAGAAGGTGAGGCTACTTATTCCCTCTCTGACCTCCGGCTTCTGCTGGAGTTGAGCCAACGGGGGGCTCCAGCAGGAGAATGGTTGGTGGAGGGGTAAGTTGGGGTGTTCACTCTGCCCCTCTTCTCTCCTGGGCGGGGGTCCGAGCTCTCCAGCCCCAGCAGAAGCCCCAGCGGTTCGGGGCGCTCCGCTCGCGCCCTCCAGCTCAGGGTGGCCACGGCTCCCTCTACCGGCAGCCGCGGGTACTGCACCCTCCCTCTTGTGTTGTTAACCTAGAGCATCCCTTCCGTAAACTCTCCCCGCTAGTCTAAGCGCCCGGTCTTTTTCCCGCCAGGGCCCCGATCCATTCTCTCTCCAAACTACCCCCTTCTCCCCACCTTCCTCCCCACCACCCAACTCCAGGACGCCCTCCTGGGCTGCCTCCTCCCCGACCCCCCAGCCTCCAGTCTCACAGGTAGCCAGAAGGAACATGTGAAAACGTAAGTGTGGCCGAAACCGGTTTGGCTCAGTGGATAGGGCGTCGGTCCCAGGTTCCATTCCCGTCAAGGGCATGCACATTGGTTGCGAGCACATCCCCGGTAGCAGGTGTGCAGGAGGCAGCTGATCGATATTTCTCTCTCATCGGTGTTTCTAGCTTTCTATCCCTCTCCCTTCCTCTCTGCAAAAAAATCAATAAAATATATTTTTTAAAAAACGTAAATGTGGTATCAATGGCCTGCCCCACTTCAACCCCCACTGAAATCCCTCCCGAAGCTCCCTTCGCTCTGAGGACAAGCTCCAGCTCCTCAGCGTGGCGGATGGGATCTCTCATCATTGGTCCCTTTGAGCTCTCCCCACCCCCCACGCCCTCACACTCCCTTCATGCTAACCCCTAGGGGTTCACCAGTCTTCCCCCTATTCTGAGAAAGTGACTTGCTTTATTCCGGGGAAACCCCCATCACCAACCCCAGCTCCTGCTCAGGCAAAATCTGAGTTCCCAGGATGCCCTGTGCAGAGGAATATTTTGTTGCAGATGGATTAGGGGCGTGGCTAGGGGAGCTCCGGGCCAGGAGTGAGGGCGTGGCTAAGGGGGTGGGGCTGGCTGTGTGGACCTTTTTTTTTTTTTTTTTTTAAATATTTTTTTTATTGATTTTTTACAGAGAGGAAGGGAGAGAGATAGCTAGAAACGTCGATGAGAGAGAAACATCGACCAGCTGCCTCCTGCATATCCCCGGTGGGGGGGGGGCACATCCCAACTAATGTACATGCCCCTGTCCGGAATCGAACCCGGGACCTTTCCGTCCGCAGACCGACGGTCCACCACTGAGCCAAACCGTTTTCGGCTGTGCGGACCTTTTTGGGTGGCTGGTTGCATGTGGGTGTGTCCTGCAGAGGATGGGGGGGGGATCCCCCGCTGGAAAAACTCAGATGACCCGGCCGGCTTCACCGCTGCGGAAACCCCAGTCCAAATCCTCATGAGCCCCGCCCCCCCTCCCCCCCCCGCGACTCCCCACTTCTCACGGGAAGGCTGTTTCCCAGGCAGAATTTCAAAGTTTTATGGCAACTTTTTTACAGAAATCACAGAGAAAAGAAGAGACAGTGGCTGGTGCTGATGAGCTGGAAGAGAAGGGGGGTGGGTGACAGCCTGGGACGCGGGGCCGGGGCACCACAGGACGACAGGACGCTAACAACCCGTGGGAAGCGGGGTGTTCCGGGGGCTGGGGGGGCTGCGGGGTCATCCTGGGGGGGGTGTCCCAAGAAGTGGGGCGGCACTCCCCACGCCCCAAGTATGTCCTCTGCGCGTGGGGAGAAACATTAACAGTAAGAAAACGCAGGCGGCCTCCCGACAGACAGTGGCCCCCGAAGTTAAAAATACCCGCCCCGGCCCCGGCCCCCCCTCCCACCCGCCCCTGCTCCCCATCAGGCAGAGATGTGGCAGCATGTGCTGGCTTGTAGGTCCGCGGGAGCCCTCGGCCCCCTCCTCGAGGGTCCTGCCCGGATCGGCTGGCACTGAGGGCGCCTCTGGATTGTCGGGGGGGCGGAATGGCTGGACTCCCCTCTGATTCCCGGCCTCCGCCCCAAAGTCGGTTCTCATGGCTGCGGGGGGGAGGGGGGGTGTCCCTGCCCTCTCCGAAGGAAAGTCGGTCACCCCCTCTCCCCAAGACATGCACCCTCCCGCGACCCTCCCCCAAGCACACTATGTACACACGGGCCCCCTCCAGGAGGCGAGCCGGGCGCTGGCATGTGGCAGGTCCCACATATGCCCGCCCCTCCCCCAGCTCTGAAACCCCACTGCTCCCCTCCCTTCTCCCAAGGGCCTGAGCGGAGAAACCAGGGAGGTGTGGGCCCCCTGATGCACGCCCCGCCGGCCCTCCCCCCTTGTCCTGGGGGCTGAATGGCGCTCCCTGAGGGGCAGGGACATGGCTGAGATCCTGGGTATCCTGGGGTGCATCAGCCTCCTTCCCGGGCCCCTGGGAGGGCGGAGTTCCGAGGGGCTCCCCCTTGGGGGGTCCTCAGGGGAAGTCTGGGCTGGGTCCTCGGGGGCGTGGCCTAGAGGCGGGCCCTTCCCACAGGGCGTGGCCTCAATGCGGCCCCTCCCCAGGGGCGTGGTCAGGCTGGAGGAGTAGCCAATGGGAGGAGGACCTGGGAGGCTGGCGAGGGGCGGGGCGGGGCCACGTGGGCCGGGGAGGTGGAGTCCCAGGCAGGAGGCCGCCTGGGGGGAGCGTGGGTGCGGCCGTCTGGGGGGCGGGGGGAGCCCAGTCTGGGGGCGCTAGAAGCCCCGGATGTGGCAGTAGGCCTCGAGGCTGGCGAAGAGGATGTAGAGGAACCAGAGGCCCAGGAAGAGCGCGGTGGTGGCGATCTTGGGGCCGCGCGGGCCGCCCAGCTCGCCGCCGATGTGCGGCCGGCGCCGGTACAGCAGCACGGCGATGCCCACGAAGGCGAAGACGGTGAAGAGCGTGACGGAGAAGGCCAGCGTGCCGGTGCGCACCTCGAAGGGGCGGCCCTGCACCGCCCAGTACACGGCGGCCACGGACCAGGCCACGCCCAGGCCCAGGAACACGTTCACCGCGTTGGAGCCCGTCACGTTGCCGATGGACGCGTCCGCGCACTGGTCCTGCAGCGCCGCCACCTTGCTGGCGAAGGTGTCTGCGGGCAGAGACACGCGCGGGTCACCCCAGCCCTGGCGCCCACCTGTCCCCTCGCCTGGGTCCCCTCAGACCTACATCCTCCCCGCGCCCTGCGATCCAGACCCGGGAGGCGCCGGCCCCGCCTCTCACCTGCAGCCCTGGGCACCCTGCAGCCCTGGGCACCCTGCAGCCCTGGGCACCCTGCAGCCCTGGGCACCCTGCAGGCCTGGGCACCCTGCAGGCCTGGGCACCCTGCAGCCCTGGGCACCCTGCAGCCCTGGGCACCCTGCAGGCCTGGGCACCCTGCAGCCCTGGGCACCCTGCAGCCCTGGGCACCCTGCAGGCCTGGGCACCCTGCAGCCCTGGGCACCCTGCAGCCCTGGGCACCCTGCAGGCCTGGGCACCCTGCAGCCCTGGGCACCCTGCAGGCCTGGGCACCCTGCAGGCCTGGGCACCCTGCAGCCCTGGGCACCCTGCAGGCCTGGGCACCCTGCAGCCCTGGGCACCCTGCGGCAGGCAAGGGCCTGAGGCCCTGATCCCACCCAAGAGGGAAAGTCCCTGGCCATCATCGCTAGGCCTGCTCTACAGGACCAAACGCCTGCTTTCTGTAGAACTCGCTGCCTCATTTCTGTGGGACTCGCTCCCTGCTTTCTATGGGACTTGCCTACATTCACTGGGATCCACTGCCTGCTTTCTTTCTTTCTTTAAAAAAAAAAAAAAAAATTTTATTGATGTCAGAGAGGAAGGGAGAGGGAGAGATAGAAGCATCAATGATGGCCGAAACCGGTTTGGCTCAGTGGATAGAGCGTCAGCCTGCGGACTGAAGGGTCCCGGGTTCGATTCCGGTCAGGGGCATGTACGTTGGTTGCGGACACATCCCCGGTGGGGGGTGTGCAGGAGGCGGCTGGTCGATGTTTCTCTCTCATCGACGTTTCTATCTCTCTATCGCTCTCCCTTTCTCTCTGCAAAAAATCAATAAAAATATATTAAAAAAAAAAAAAGCATCAATGATGAGAGAATCATTGATGGGCTGCCTCTGGGACGCCCCCTATTGGGATCAAGCCCACAACCCCAGCCTGTGCCCTGATGGGGAAAGGGGACTGGAACCATGAGCTCCTGGTTCACAGGTGGATGCTCAACCCGGAGCCACGCTGGCCGGGCCACTGCCTGCTTTCCATGTGATTCATCTTTTTTTTTCCTGTGGAACTCGGTCTGCTTTGAGGGACTCACTGCCTGATTTTTGTGGGATCCACCCTGCTTCCCGTGACCTGCTGCCTGCTCTCCGTGAGCCCAATCAGCCCATGGCCACCAGGCCGGGTAAGATAAGTGCCAGGCTCCACCCCATGCAACCCTTCCCTGTCAGTTCCCTGCGTGGTTTCTGTCTAGCAAGGGCTTGGCTTCTGAGGCCCCGCCCATTCCCGGACATCCTGCTAATGACGCGG
This sequence comes from Nyctalus aviator, assembly GCA_036971965.1. Lineage (NCBI taxonomy): Eukaryota > Metazoa > Chordata > Mammalia > Chiroptera > Vespertilionidae > Nyctalus > Nyctalus aviator. The sequence continues at coordinate 7,990,154 of CM072936.1, read as the reverse complement.
GCCTCTGGTCCGGCCAACATGTCCCAAGGGCTGCTTTCCTCGGACCCTGGCTGCTGACCACAGCGATGGGGAAACCAAGGGTCCGGCCTCCCCCCCACGCGGCCTCCCTGCTCCTGCAGGAACGCCAGCCCCGGACACCCCGTTTGTAAGGACTCTCACCCGGGTTTATTTGGCTAGAGGGGGTCACAGCCACTGCGTTGTGACGGGACATAAGTGACGGTCTCTGAAACCCCGCTATCTTATTTGCAGGGTGCCTCTGCCGCCTCCACCCTCTGGTTTCCTCTCGCTCCCTCATCTTCCTGAAAGCTTCAAAACTCACTGCCTGGTAGAAAACGGTTTGGCTCAGTGGTAGAGCGTCGGTCTGCGGACTGAAAGGTCCCAGGTTCAATTTCGGTCAGGGGCATGTACCTTGGTTGCGGGCACATCCCCAGTAGGGGGTGTGCAGGAGGCAGCTGGTCGATGTTTCTCTCTCATCGACGTTTCTAGCTCTCTATCCCTCTCCCTTCCTTTCTGTACAAAATCAATAAAATATATTTTACAAAACAAAAAACAACTCACTGGCCTGGTTCCCATCATGCCCAGCAACATGGGTCTAGCTGGTTTCTTGGTGGGGGTGGGGGAGGGGGGGGAGGAAAGGAGAAACTATCATCCCGTTTCTACGGAACCCATCATCAATCAGGCCTCCAGCATTTCCCACCTCCTGCGTTCTACGGGGCACTCCACTCACAGTGAACTGAGCCCCCCCCACCCCCCAACACTGTTTCTATTATTCCCCGGGATATTCCTCTGGGCCCCACCCCATGCGTTCTGGATGGTTCTATCAGCCTATTTCTGCAGGACCTTCCTCCTAGGCCTCACTGCCCAGCGTCTCGGGGACCCTCGCCCGCCAGCGCCCCCCGGGGGTTACCGGGGATGGAGGTGCCCAGGGCCACGAAGACCACGGCGTTGACGGAGTCCTTGAGGCCCACGGTGCAGCCAAAGTGGGAGGCCAGGTCCCCGATGAGGGCGGTGAGCAGGCCGATGACCAGGATGCAGACGCCGAAGCAGGCCCAGCCGTGGCAGTACTCAGTGGGGGGCACGCAGGCGAACAGCACCTTCCAGAACACCGTCAGGAAGTGCATGACGTAGTCAAAGCACGAAGGCAGCCGCTCCTCCCGGGACCCGTCCTCCTCCTCCTCCTCGTCCCCTGTGGGCACACGACCCAGCTGGGGCGATACACACCCATGCCCCTTCCTCGCCTGCAGCCACACTGTTCCACTTCCCGGACAGCCGGCCCCGCAAAATGAACCGCTCTCCCAGGATCCCTTGAAGCTAGGTGTGTCCATGTTAGAAGCGAACAACAATACTTTCCCCAGGATCCCTTGCAGCTAAGAGAATGTTAGACCCAATGTTAGGTAAAATAATAAATGTTTACTTTCCCAGAATCCCTTTAGGTTCCAGGAGGCCACATGCCCAGTTAAAAATATCCAGCTTCCCAGGATCCTTTGCTGCTAGGAGTGGCCGCATCCCTTTACAGCCATGTAGAAATAGTCACAGGTAGACAGATGTAATCTGCAGGAAGAGGTGTTCAGTTTCTTTGATTCGTTGCAGCTAAGAGTAGCTACATGCTTGATTTCCCAAAATCCCTTGCAGGTAGAGAGAGCCACATATCCTGCTAACAGTCACTTTCCCAGAATCCCTTACGGCTAGCCATGGCCATGTCCTCAGATGAAAACATTCACTTTCTTCCCAGAATCCCTTGCAGCTAGTAGCCCTAAGCTAAGTACTTGCTTTCCCAGAACCCCTTGCAGCAGCGGCCATGTGAGCCAGTCTGGCAAGGAGGCCCAAACAGAGGGTTTCTGGAAAGCTCTAGCTTTCCTGATAGGGGCAGTGTGTTGTGGACGTGCCTCCTGAGCCTTTCGAAGGACGCCTCGTTCTTAAGAGTCGCTGGTGTCTGCTATGGCGACCAACACCGACCCCAGTGATTTGTGTGATGGGAAGGCACAAATGCGCACAAAGCAATGAATGAAGAGCATCGAGCACACGAGCGTGCCAAGCACAGCATCTGGAAGGCTGCTGCTGAGAGACCCCGTGACCCCTGACCGGCCGGTCACTCAGAACAAGTCGGGGACTGAAAGGCGGGCGGCCACCATATGACGAAGCCACTCCCCGTGGGGCAGCCCCGTGGCTCCGCCGTGGAGGCCACGAGAGCCGGGTGGGCTTGGGGGTTCGGGTCAATTGTTCCTTCCCCACGTTGAGCCGCTCGGCTTGTTAAGGAAACAAACGCCTGAATTTGTAAATGCTTCATTAAGCGGTTGTGTGTGTCTGTGGGGGGGTTTCTGGTGCTGCACGTTACCTCTCCAAGAGGGAGGTTTTTGCTGCGACCCCAAGTTAAATGGAACTGGGAACTCACGCGGGACGGGCATGCTGCCCCTGAGCCCCTGCTCCCTCTCCTCCTGCCTGGAACACAGACTCGACGCCTGGAGGGGCCGCAGCCGATTTGCAAGCGTGAAGCAGAAGCGGAGAAATAAAGACGTGGCCTGGGATTGAAGGACATTACGAAGTTGCTGCTAACTTGCCTCCTGCCCATTTTTTTTCTTCCTCCCGTGAGAAAAAGAAACTCGTGCGCTTAAGCCGCTTGCGGTTGAGTTTTCTGTTATTTGCCACCGAGCGTACCCCTCACTGGCCACGGGGAGACAGGGCTCAGGCCAGGGCACCGAGGACACACTCCTGTTTGCATCCGAAAACGCAGCTCAGAAGCCTCCTCCTTCAGGAAGCTCTCCCGACCTTCCACCTGAGCCAGCCCTCACCCCCCACTCCCCGCAGCTCCTGGAGGGCCCCAGCTCGGCCCTGCCCACCCTGTGAGCTCCCCAGGGGCAGGGCCTGAGCTGTCCTGGTCATCTCTGTCCCCAGCAATGTCCTCTACAGGGTCGGGTCCAGGGGTCTCAGAGAAGTAGGTGTCCAGGAATGTGGCCTTCATTTCTCTCAGGCCTCCGAGCAGAGGTCTCTCAGCCTGCTGCCCGCTGCTTCTCTATCCCGGAAGCCTGGTGTTCCCGGATCCCACCTCCGACCGGCTTCTTTCCGACCACAATTCTTGTGCTCCGGTCCCCCCGGCTAGGCCCCCCCTGCTGGAACACTGGTGCTGTGTTGTCCGCCATCACCCTGAGTTCCTCCGCAGCTCTTTCTGGGTTCCCCGTGGGACTTCAGGCCGGTCCCTCCTCTGCCTCGGGGGAGGGGTCTCCGTTTCCCCAATGTGTACCACCGGCTGGGACCCAAGTGTCTTAGTGCCTGTGGCCACAGGGGGGCAGTAGGAAACCGTCTGAGGCCTAAGGCGGGTGGCAACCTTACAGGGAGGGTGTAGCTGGGTGCTGTGGTGACTGTCTCCATGGCAACAGAGCAGCCCAGGCTCTATCTGGGGCGGGCAGGCCTTTTAACCTGTTTCCACCCTCCAATCTCCAGAGAAAAGCCTGGGCGGGATCTCTCCTGCCCCTCTGTCTCTGTCCGCCTTTCTCTCTGGGTCTGTCTGCCCCTCCCTGACCCCTGCGGTTTACTGACTTCATTCTCTAGGTTGCTCTCATTTCTTCTGCCTCTGTCTTTCTCTGGCGAGTCTCTGAGTGCCTGTCTCTCGTCTATCTCTGATCTCTGTCTTTTCTTTTGTCTTTTCTTTTTGTCTGTCCTTCGCAGGGTCTTTCCTGTTCTTTTCTTTCTCTCTCTCTCTTTCTCTCCTTGTCTCTCTTTCCCTCTGTCTTTCCACTCATTTCTTTCTGCGTCTCTCTCTGCCCCGCCCCATCCCTCCCTCTTCCCTCTCCCTCCTTCCCCCCCACTTACCTGCGCTCACCGTAATTGCCTCCAAAAACTGCTCCCTCCACGAATGGGTTCCAATCACCAAAGCCAAGTTCGTTTTCTTGATGAGTTTATCCACTGTGTTCTGGGGATGGAAGGGTGGGAGAGAGATCGTTGTCCGCCATCACCCAAGACTGCCCCATGAGGGGGACTGGGGTTGGGGGCCCGCACCCCGAGCTCAAGGGTCCCCGACTTTCCATGCCCCAGTGCTACTACCCTGTTTCCCCGAAAATAAGACAGTGTCTTATATTAATTTTTGCTCCCAAAGATGCGCTAGGTCTTATTTTCAGGGGATGTCTTATTTTTCCATGAAGAAGAATACGGTACACATTTATTGTTAAATGAAAATAAAGGAAACTTATTACCTGTATACGGTACGGTAGTATGGTAGTTGTCAACACAAACCAGACAAGCTGTGAATCCTACAGTATCAAGAATTTACTCATTTATTCAAGGACAATCATGTCCTCATCGTCTGGAACATCATCCTAACAATCCAATTCCTGAATATTCTGGTGAATTTCTTGTGACTCCACTTCTTTCCGAATCAGTGGACCAAATCTCTCATGTTTAGCCTAGGGAGGGCCTTATTTTCGGGGGGGATGCCTTATATTTCACTCAGAAGGAAACCTGTGAGTAGGTCTTATTTTTGGAGGATGTCTTATTTTCGGGGATACACGGTAGCAAAAGGGAAAAGGGAGGCGTGTGCTGTCCATGGTGCTGACGGAGGGACCTGGATGGGGGCTGTGGACCCCTGTTGGCCCCTCTCTCGTGACCCTCACAGCCAATACTCTCTTAGACTTTCTCCGAGGAAACTACTCAGGCAAAACTCCAGGAAAGCGAGGCCCCAGACAATCACCTTAAAATCATACGACTCTTCAATGATGACTTCCAGCCGGCAGTTTTCCCCGAGAACTGGCTTGCCCATCTCTGCTATCCTCCGAGCCTCCTCCTCCTCAGCCGTCAGCTTCCTGTCCCCATCCCCTGCAGCAGCACGAGGGATGGGAGTTAGCCTCCAGGGAGGCCTGCCTAATGGGGCCTGTGATGCCTTCCCTGCCTGTGTCCTCTGGTGACACCCCTCCAGCCTGGCCCAGCCTCCTATCTGACCATCATCTGCCCCAGTTCCCATGGCTGATCCACAAGGTTCCGGCGGTGGGCTCTGAGGTGGGCACTGGTGCGGCCTTGGGCAATGCTTTAGCCTCTCTGTGCCTCAGTGTTCATATCTATACAATGGACACAAGGATAATATCTACCTCATGGGGTAATTGTAAGAGTTAAAGAAAAGAATTAATTCATGTGAAGTGTTTAGAACAGTGCTTGGCACATGATAGTCAGAAAAGCTACTTTTTAAAAAATTATTATTATCATCACGGACATCATCACCACTCTTGAGGGAGGAGGCCTGGTCTCTCTACCAAAGCTCTGAAAACATCCTAGAGTGTGACTGAGGGAGTGCGGAAAGAGGGGTGATTCAGTGCAGACCTTGGACCTCGACCCCTATGGCTGCCCCTGGACTCATTTATCTCCCCAAAGTATGTTGATCCTTTGCTCCAAGCCCAGCACCTACCCTACCCCTCTGAGAAAGCCACCCACGTGGGCAGCCACCCTCTCAGGAAACTTCGCCCGAGCAAGGAATGACTTTTGTGTTCATCTCCTGGGATCTGGGGCCTATTTGTTACAGCAGCTGGTATTCGTTACCCTGACCATTACAGTCTTTAGTCCAGCCTTCACCGTAACCCCAAACACCAATTCTATCCTCTCACCACCTCCAAGTCACTGACCCTAGCCTCCACTCTCAGACTCTGACCCTAATTTTACTCACCAATCTGAAGACCAGCTTCCATCTCAACTCTAACCTTGACCAAGTCCGAATCCTGGTCTCACATCCTAAGTCCTGATCCTGATGAACCCCAAGCCTGACTCCCTCTGTCCTCACCGCAGACCCAGTTTGGATCCTATGACTTACTCCCCCCTCTGACCTCAACTACAAACAGAACAATCTCAGCCTCTGAACCCCGAGCTATAACCCCGAACTCAACTGGCCCTATCAACTCAAAGTCTAACTTTTACATCACCTTCCACTGGCCTCAAACCTCCCCTGGAAGAGCAGCTTGAGGCCCTGACCCTCCCTGATACCCCCGGAAGGAACCCCCTTTCCAGGAAAGCCAGGAGGTAACTCCACTCACCTTGATTGAGCAGCAGAGCTGGGGAGAGACAGACAGAGAGAGAGTGAGATCGCTTCCCTGGGAAGCTCAGATCCATGAGTTTGAAGGAGCACCCACAGCTGACCCCCCCCCAAGGGTCCCCGAACCCTGGACCTTTTCTCTCTCCCACAGCCCGCCCATCACCCCTCACCCCTCACCTGAGATCCCTCGCTTGAGCCACTGCGGCTGGCCCAGCTCGATGAAGAAATTGTCCTTTTTCTCGTATTCCTCGTCATCCACGATCTTCACCTGAAGGGTTTTCCTGGGCGGGCGAAGCAGGACACCCGGCGTGAGACCTCTCCCCCGAGCCACCGATGACTCCCCTCTCAGCCACCCCGTTCCTCGAGCCCCACTCCGTCCCAGGTCCTGTCATCTCACCTAGTCCCACAGCCATCCTCAGAGGAAGGCGCTCTCTATCTCTCTCTCCCTCTATCTCTCTCTAAAAAAAAAAAAAAAAGTATATTTTATTGATTTTTTACAGAGAGGAAGAGAGAGGGATAGAGAGTTAGAAACATCGATGAGAGAGAATCACCGACCAGCTGCCTCCTGCACACCCCCTACTGGGGATGTGCCTGCAACTAAGGCACATGCCCTCGACGGGGATCGAACCTGGCACCTTTCAGTCCGCAGGCCGACGCTCTATCCACTGAGCCACACTGGTTTTGGCTCTCTCAGTCTCTTATTATCCCCATTGGCAGGCACAAGCCCGGAAACAGCCGAGGAAGCTGAGGTTTATTAAAGAGCGTCGGGGGTGTCTGATACAACCTAAGTGACGTCGATCTTTAGGGCGTTCAGGAGGACTCCTCTCCGCCAGGACCAAGGCCAGAGTCCGAACGGCCACGTGGTCCTTGCTCCCTTTGTGGTCCCACCGCTCCCCCAGCTCACTCACTCCAGCCACACCAGCCTGCTCACTGTCCCTTGGACAACCAGGCTCGCGCAGGCCTCAAGGCCTTTACACGGCTGTTCCTCCCACCGAGAACGCTGTCCCTCCAGGTTCACTCCCTCGCTCCTCAAGTTTTCCAACTCCGCCTTCTTTTTCTTTTCTTTAAAAAAAACAAAACAAAAACCTTTTGCCGAGACCGGTTTGGCTCAATGGATAGAGCGTCGGCTTGGAGACTGAAGGGTCCCAGGTTCGATTCTGGTCAAGGGCATGTACCTTGGTTGCAGGCACATCCCCAGTAGGGGGTGTGCAAGAGGCAGCTGGTCGGTGACTCTCTCTCATCGATGTTTCTAACTCTCTATCTCTCTCCCTTCCTCTCTATACAAAATCAATAAAATATATTTAAAAAAATAAAAAAAACCTTTTTATTGATTTTTTACAGAGAGAAAGGTAGAGTGATAATTAGGAACATCGATGAGAGAGAAAACATCGAATCAGCTGCCTCCTGCATGCCCCCCAGGATGTGCCTGCAACTAAGGTACATGCCCTTGACCGGAATCGAACCCGGGACTCTTCAGTCCATAGACCGACGCTGTATCCACTGAGCCAAACTGGTTATGGCTTTATTTTCTTTTTCTTCTTTTTTTTTTTCTTTTTTAAATATTTTCTTTATTGATTTCAGAGGGGAAGGAGAGAGACAAAGAGAGAGATATATATAGAGAGAGATAGAGGGAGAGAAACATCAATGATGAGAAAGAACCATTGATTGGTAGCCCCCTGCATACCCGACCATGGCATGTGCCCTGCCCTGGAATCAAACCATGACCTCCTGTGTTCATAGGCCAACGCCCGACCACTGCGCCACGAGGGCCAGCCCCACCTTCTTGTCCAGTGAGGCCCATTCCCACCACCTCCTTTAATACTGAATTCCCCCCGGCCCGCCCCCACCTTCCCTACCTGTGTCCCAGCACCCCGTCCACCATGTGCGTTTATTTTGTTTATCCTTTGCCCACGTGTCCCCCGGCACTAAAATGCAAGTTCCCGCAGGGCAGGTATCCCCGTGCATTTCCGTTCTCTGCGGACTGCCCAACGCCCGGGGGGGAGGGGGCACCTTCCACAGGCCTCTGTTCACTCGAATCCCTCAGCCCAAGAGACCGCCGGCTTCCTGCCTTCTGTCCCGCATACGTCTGTCTGGAAGGCTAGCCGAGCGCTCATGGATTTCCTCAGCATCCCCGCTGCTATGGTAACCGGGGTGTGGCCGGGGAGGAGCAGACCGAAGCCATCCCTCCCCTTCAGGCACACACACCGCCGCCTCCACCCCAGAGACCCACAGCCCCAGGAAGCCCACCCGCCGCCCCCGGCGGTGCACTCGGCGGCAGGAACCACAAGGCCCAGCCCAGAACCCAGAAACACAAACACGGGCCCACACAGTCACCCAGAAGAGGAAGCGCCGCCAATCACACCGCCCACGCGCGCACGCCATCACGCCCGGCAGCCCTCCCCTGTGCGAGCGGCAACGTCTCTCTCGGGGACCAGATGCCCCTTCCCGCGACGCCCCCGCCACAGCCGCGGCGGCGGCACGGCCAACCTGCAGACCCGCTCGGCCTCCGTAGATCCCGCTGGTCATGCCTTTTGGTTCTGTTTTTCCTTTCGTGTCTTTCTCTCTCTGCATCTCTGCATCTCTTTCAATCTCCCCGGCCCTCTGCCCATCTCTCCGCCTCCCGATGTCTCTACCTCTCCGTCTCTGTCCCCCGTCTCTAGCTGTGACCCTCTCTGGCTGTCTCTCCCCAGCTCTCTGCCTTTCCGTATCCGTTCTCTCTCTCTGCCTGGGTCTCTCAGTGCTCGCAGAGTGGGACGGCGAAGCCAACACAGCTCAAGCGAAAGGGTCTCAGCAGGCCCATCTCAGCACACGGGAGACCCATCTCAACGCACAAATGCACACGTCGCTGTGACACCCGTGCACAGACACACACACACACAACACACACACACACACACACAGACACACAGCAGTCGTGTGGGGACATGTGCCCACCTCCACCCTCTCCTGCTCTCAGGATTATTTTAACTTTTCTGTGGGTGGAAAGAATGGCCCGCCCCCAACTCAGGAGTGGGCCGGGAGCTGTCCGCGGTGCTGAAGCACCTTGGCAAGGAGCAGGAGCAGCTGACATACGCCCCTCACACACCCTGACCCACGCAGACAGCTGCTGGCAGTGCGACACGCTGACAGGGTCTCTCTCTCTCTCTCCTCTCTCTCTCTCTCTCTCTCTCTCTCTCACACACACACACACACACACACACAGGCGCGGCGCTCACTCTCAGAGACACGCCATGATCCACCGACAGGCAGTGACTGACGCGCAGTGACACGGACACCAGCTGGCGCCTTGACAGGCACGGCCTCGGGGGACCCAGGAGGAGAAACCCAGCTGGCGGGGACAGCGAGAGGGACTGGAGCGAGACAAGGGCAGGGCTTCCTGAGATCAAGCCTGACTTCCCATCCCCCTCCTGCCTGCCCTCCTGTTTCCTGGAAACGCCCGCTCCCGCTCCCGCTCCCGCCCACGGTGGCCTCTGATCGCAGACCCATTCCCGTTCTCACGCTGCTTCCTGGTGTCTCTTGCTACCTGGCCTTTTTGTGTTTTTCCTCTGTTGCTTCCCCTGGACCTCTCCTTCCCCAAGTCCCTCTGAGGCACTCATTCAGATGATCTCTCATCTCCCCCAATCTCTCCCTTCAGCCACCTCAGTCTCTCAATCTCTCCCTTTCCCTCTCCTTTTAAAAACAAATATTTTTATTGATTGTAGAGAGAGAGGAAGGGAGAAGGGGAGAGAGAGAGAGATAGAAACGTTGGTCTGACAGACTTTCGCACCAGGAATCAGGAATCAAAACCCCTGGGAATTGAACCGGCAACCTTTTGGTGCAGGGGGCAACGCTCAACCAGCTGAGCCACACTGGCCAGGGCTCCCTTGCTATGTCTCTGTCTCTCAGTTTCCTTCTCGCGTTGTCTCTAAGTTTCTGTCTCTCTCATGCTCTCTGTGTCTCTTTTCTGTCTGCCCCTCTCTCTCTCTCTGACTCTGAGACTCTGGCTCTGCCTCTCCCTATCTCTACCTCTTCCTCCAGGTCTCCTCTATCTCCGAGTGTCTGTCTGTCTGTCTGTCTCTTCTTGCATTCTCTCCCCTCCACGCATGGTGCCCTGAGCCCCTAAGCCCGAGTTCTCAACCCGAGCCCGACAGACAGAAGGATGGAAAGGCACAGGGAACTCATTCCGGAAACATAACCCGGCCAGAGAGCTGGATACTATGGACAGAGATCTGGAGATTAGCGGAGACCCGGGGGAGGCTGCGGGAGGGAGAGGCGGCAGGGGCGCGCAGGGGAGAGGCGGGGGGTGGGGGGTGGAGAGGTGGAGAAAGGTGAGAGGCTGGGCGAGGCCCAGGCACGGAGGTGGGGGGAGGAGGAGGAGGGGAAGGAGCGCGGCGGGGGCTCTGCGCGGTGGAGGAGCGTGGGCGGCAAGCGGAGGGAGACAGACGGGCATGCGGGGGCGGCGGAAGGCAGCGGGCACAGGGGGACAGGCGGGCTGCCTCCCAGGCAGGCGGGTGGGGGAGGTGCGGCTGCAGGCACCCACCGGGGAGCCTGGGCATCTGTGTCAGGCCGTGGCCTGTGTCTGGGCGTCACAGCAGCCCGGTTTCAACATGCCTGTCTGTGACATTTTGTGACTGTGTGTGTGTGTATGTGTGTGTGCTGGTTGTGTCTACAGATGTACGCCAGTGCACCCAGCCCAACTCCCCAGACTCCAGCCCCCCAGTTTCCCAGGCCCTGCCCCCCCATATTGCTACTCAGTCTTTTCCCAAAGCGGTGCCCATATTTCCCTTAGGCCTCTCGTCTCCCCAGGGGCCACCTACTCCCCACGAGGCTGGCCCCATCTCCTTAGGCCCCGCCCGCTCCCGCTGTCCAGGTCTATTTCCTCTGGTCCCTATCCAGACTCCACCCGTGCCTTAGGCCCTAGTTCCATCCCACAGACTCGCCCTCCCTTTCATCCTCTTCCCGCTTCCATCAGACCCTCCGCAGGCCACACTCCAGCTCCACCCACTCCCAGTGCAGTCTCCACACGCTCTGCCCAGGCCCTTCTCCTACTCTTCTCTGACCCTCCCCCCCCCCCTCCAGTCCCAACTTCTCCCCAAACCAACCAGTTTCTCCCAGGCCCGCCCACCTCCCTTCCTATCACCGTGGCCACACGCCATCCCTACCGCCTCTTCCTCCCTCCTCTCTCCCAACCCGGCCCCTCTCTCTGTTCCCGGATCTTTCCTTTCCATGTCTGTCTGTCTGTCTGTCTCTTCTTGCACTCTCTCCCCTCCACGCACGGCGCTCTGAGCCCCTAAACCCAAGTTCTCAACCCGAGCCAGACAGACAGAACGATGGAAAGGCATGGAGAACTCTTTCCTGAAATATAACCCGGCCAGAGAGCTGGATACTGTGGACAGAGATCTAGAGATTAGCAGGGAGTGGGAGGCGGCACAGGCGCAAAGGGGAGAGATGCAGAAAGATGAGAAGCTGGGCGAGCCCCAGGCACAGAGGTGGGAAGACCTACCTAGGCCCCGCCCACAACTAGACCACGCCCATTTCCCCCAACCACGCCCCGCCCACCCACTCATTCCCCCTTCCCCGGCAAGGACCCGCCCCCTCCAGCAGGCCCCGCCCACCACCACCACCACGCCCAACCACTCACTCCCCCTTCCCGGCCAGGGCCCCGCCCCCTCCAGCAGGCCCGCCTTAGAAGGCTCCGCCCCCTCCCGGGCCACGGCCCCGCGCCCGGGCACTCACATGGTCTCGTCGTCGCCGAACTCGAGCTCGCCGCACGCGTCCTCGTAGTGCACGCCGCCGCCGCGCGCCGTGCCGTCCACCGTGCGGTAGGGGAGGCGCACGGTGCCGCGCGCGCCCGAGCTGCGCACCACGCGCACGTCCACGGTGCCCATGCACTCGCTCACGTGCAGCAGGCGGTCCTGGAAGGAGAAGATGCCCGCGTGGTCGTCGTCCAGGATGGTGACCGTGGCCAGCAGCGGCGCCACCAGCCGCCCCTTGGGCCGCCCGCCACCGTCGGGCTCGAACATGCCCTGCGCGTCGCCCACGCGCAGGTTCAGCAGCCGCACGAAGAAGTGCTCGTCCTCCTCGAAGATGTCGTCGTCGATGATGCCGATGCGCAGCTCCTTCAGCGTCTCGCCCGGCTTGAACACCAGCGTGCCCTCGCTGCAGCGGAGGGGCGGGGAGGAGAGGGGGGAAGGGCGGGCGGTCAACAACGGGGGGCAGAGGGAGTCAGGGCAGGCTTCCCGGAGGAGGGGCAGTGCCACGGGACAACAGGCATTAAACAAATACTGAGGGGTACCCTAACCGGTGATAGAGTGTCGGCCTGTGGACTGAAGGGTCCCAGGTTCGATTCTGGTCAAGGGCATGTACCTTGGTTGTGGGCACATCCCCAGTGCAGGAGGCAGCTGATCAGTTTCTCTCTCATCCATGTTTCTAACTCTCTATCCCTCTTCCTTCCTCTCTGTAAAAAATCAATAAAATGCATTTAAAAAATAATACTGAGGGGGAATCAGGTGGGCTTCCGGCGGGGAGAGGATGCTGGAGGGGGACAGGACAGATAATGATGACTGTGAGATCAGGGCAGGCTTCCTGGAGGAGGCTTTTGTGGGCAGGGGTTCGCCAGGCGGAGGGAACAGCACATGCCAAGTCCCAAGGAGGAGAGAGACTCTGGAGGGTCCCATAGTCACGAGTGTCAAACCTTAACGTGCACACACGTCAGTCACGTGGGGATCCTGTGAAAATAAAGGCTCTGGTGCCGTAGCTGCAGGTCTCAAAGCTCTGCATTTCTAATTAGTTCCCAAGGGATGCAGACACCTTCCCCAGACATGGACCACACTTGGGGTAGAAGTGATGTAGGGCCCAGGACTGACCCTGTCACGCTCTGACAAACCCTCTGTGTTCCCAGGTACCCCCAGGAGAAAGCCCACATTCCTGAACTGGGCACCATTCATTCACTCATTCATTCATTCACTGAACCAACACTCCCTGAGCACCTGCCCTGTGCCCGGTGCCGGGCACCTGCTGGGAACACAGCAGTGAACAGACTCTGTCTTCAAGGAGCTCACGGCCGCATGGCAGAGCCACGTCACATTATTGTAAAAAAAAAAAAAAAATCAATAAAATATATATTTTAAAAAGTGTCGGTGTCACAAAGTCACGAAAAGGCTCAGGGATTGATCTAGAGTGAAGCAGACTAAGAGGCATGACGATCAGACACAGTGTGTGGTTCTGGGATGGATGGAAGCGAGCGAGGGGGAAACGCAGCCATAAAGGATGTTGCAGGGGTAGCTGGGGAGACGCACACAGGGACGGCACATTGTGTAATAATATTGACCTGGTATCGAATGTCCCGAGTGTGGTGATCGTTTGTGATTATGTAGGAGAATGTCATTTTTAAAAAATATATTTTATTGATTTTTTACAGAGAGGAGGAGAGAGGGAATAGAGAGCTAGAAACGTCGATGAGAGAGAAACATCGACCAGCTGCCTCTTGCACACCCGCTACCAGGGATGTTCCCGCAACCAATGTACATGCCCTTGGCCGGAATCGAACCTGGGACCTTTCAGTCCGCAGACCGACGCCCTATCCACTGAGCCAAACCGGTTTCGGCGAGAATGTCATTCTTAGAGAGGCACGCTCAAGTGTTTATGGGTATAGGGCCATGCTGCCGGCAACTCACACGGAGCGCCATGGTTATTAATATAAGACATTAAAGCCGCCCTAACCGGTTTGGCTCAGTGGTAGAGCGTCGGTCTGCGGGGTCCCAGGTTCGATTCCGGTCAAGGGCATGTACCTTGGTTGAGGGCACATCCCCAGTAGGGGGTGTGCAAGAGGCAGCTGACTGATGTTTCTGACTCTCTGTCCCTCTCCCTTCCTCTCTGTAAAAAAAACAATAAAAAAAATATATTTTAAATTAAAGCCAGAGAGGAATGCACGACAGAGCTGAGCGATTTGTGAATCTGCACGGGGGACTGGCTGTGTGGGATGGTGGGACCAGCGACCTTTGATTGGTTCAGGGAGAGGGTGGGAGGGAGGGGTGGCGGATGGTGAGCAGATGGGACCCGGGCGGAGCTCAGCCACCAACACTCTCTCTTGTCCTCTGCCTCGGTTTCCTTCATGGCTCTTGCCACTTCCTGGCTTTTCTGTGTATCCGGCGTGTGCTTCCTAATGGCCCGTCTCTCCCTACTGGCCTGTAAGGACGCTGACTGTTCCGACAGGGATTTTGTGGGCTTCAGTGGCTGCTGCCTCCGCTGCTCAGGCCCATTTCTGGCACAGCAGGCACACCACAGGTGCGATTATTTTAGGAAAACCATAGGAGACCTGCACGCCCATGAGCTACGGTAGCTATACTGCAAAGCTACAATTCTCCAAAGAGTGTGGTATGGACAGAACCACAAAGAGAAAAAGAATTCTGTGGGCCACAGGAGGGCAGAGAAGTGATTTAATATATATACACACACACACACACACACACACACATATATAGTTGATTTTTTACAGAGAGAAAGAGAGATAGAGAGTAAGAAACATACGATGAGAGAGAAACATCAACCAGCTGCCTCCTGCACACCTCCTACTGGGGAAGTGCCCACAACCAAGATACATGCCCTTGACCGGAATCAAACCCGGGACCTTTCAGTCCGCAGGCCGACGCTCAATCCACTGAGCCAAACGGGTTTTGGCAAGGGAAGTGATCTTGCTGGCATTTGAATGGTGAGCCACTAAAGAAAGCGCCTGGCACCCAGTAGGTGCTCAGTAGGAACGGCTTGAAGGAGGGAAGGTCCCAGGTCTGTTCAAAGGGTGTGAGGAGAGGGCAGTCGGATTCAGTAGGGCACAAGGGGTGGGTTGCTTTATGGTGGAGCCAAAGACCCAGGGGCAATTGGGCACCGTGACTCCCCTTTTATCCTACTTTGCATTCCCACGCAGTGCAGACATCACCTGATGTGCTGTTTTTTTAAAAATATATATATTTTATTGATTTTTTACACAGAGGAAGGGAGAGGGATAGAGAGTTAGAAACATCGATGAAAGAGAATCACCGATAAGCTGCCCCCTTCAAAACCCCCACTGGGGATGTGCCCGCAACCAAGGTACATGCCCTTGACCGGAATCGAACCTGGGACCCTTCAGTCCGCAGGCCGATGCTCTATCCACTGAGCCAAACCAGCTAGGGCTCTATTTAAATGGTCAAAAAGGAGTGAACGGATGAATCCTGCAGGCCTGCCCATATTCCCACCGAGGATATATTTATTGATTTGAGAGGGAGAGAAAGGGAGAGAGAGATCGGCCGCCTCCTATACACACCCTGACCCAGGAATTGAACCCACAATGTAGGTCCGTGCCGACCTGGAATGGGACCCGCAGCGCAGAGCGAGGATGGGCGCGGAAGCAGCCAGGAGCCCCAGGGGAGCAGAGCAGGCCCCTCGCACAGCGCCCCCCCCCGGCCCCCCCCCCCTCGGCCCCGGCCCCACCTGCCCCGGCCCCACCTGCGCCCGGCCCCCCCCGGCCCCGGCCCCACCTGCCCCCCCCCCGGGCCCCGGCCCCACCTGCCCCGGCCCCACCTGCCCCGGCCCCACCTGCGCCCGGCCCCACCTGCGCCCGGCCCCACCTGCCCCCCCCCTGCCCCGGCCCACCTGCCCCGGCCCCGCCCCACCTGCCCCGGCCCCACCTGCCCCGGCCCCACCTGCCCCCCCCACCGGCCCCGGCCCCACCTGCCCCCCCCCCCGGGCCCCGGGCCCACCTGCCCCGGACCCACCTGCCCCGGACCCACCTGCGCCCGGACCCACCTGCCCCGGACCCACCTGCCCCGGACCCACCTGCCCCGGACCCACCTGCGCCCGGACCCACCTGCCCCGGACCCACCTGCCCCGGACCCACCTGCCCCGGGCCCACCTGCCCCGGACCCACCTGCGCCCGGACCCACCTGCCCCCGCGCCCACCTGCGCCTGGACCCACCTGCCCCAAACCCACCTGACCCCGGGCCCACCTGCCCCCGCACCCACCTGCGCCCGGACCCACCTGCGCCCGGCCCCACCTGCCCCGGACCTACCTGTACCTGAATCCACCTGCCCCCGGACCCGCACCCACCTGTACTCGGACCCGGACCCACCTGCCCCCGGACCCGCACACACCTGTTCTCGGACCCGGACCCACCTGCCCCCGGACCCGGACCCACCTGCCCCCGGACCCGCACACACCTGTTCTCGGACCCGGACCCACCTGCCCCCGGACCCGGACCCACCTGCCCCCGGACCCGCACGCACCTGTTCTCGGACCCGGACCCACCTGCCCCCGGACCCGCACGCACCTGTTCTCGGACCCGGACCCACCTGCCCCCGGACCCGCACGCACCTGTACTCGGACCCGCACCCACCTGCCCCCGGACCCGCACGCACCTGTACTCGGACCCGCACCCACCTGCCCCCGGACCCGCACGCACCTGTACTCGTAGTCGGAGCCCGCCTTGGCCGAGCCGTCCTCCGTGCGGTAGTCCACGTAGAAGGTGCTGTTGCCCTCGCCGCCCTGGCAGGCCACGGCCAGCAGCACGGAGCCGCAGTTCTCCAGGCAGTGGTACAGGCCGGGCTGGAAGAAGATGCGGCTGGCGCCGTCGTCCTCCTCCTCGGCCGCGGCGTCGGCGGGCCCCGCGCGGCGGGACGCGTCGGCCGCGTGGCGCCGCAGCACGTTGCCCGCGCCCGTCATCATGCGCGTGGCCTGGATGCGGTAGAAGGCGCGGCTCTTCTGCTGGTGCAGCAGCGCGTAGTAGTTGGCGATGCCCACCAGCTGCTCCAGGTCCTTGTCCGGGTGCTTCTGCTTCAGGTCCTTGAGGATCTGGATGACCTCGCGGCGGCTGGCGTCCAGCTCGCGCGCCTCCGCGGGGCCCGCGCCCGGGCCGCCCGCCTCGCCCGCCGCCTCGGCGCCCACGAACGCGCCGTCCATCTCGATGCTCTTGGGCGGGTCGCCCTCGGCGCCGATGATGATGCCGCTGCGCGGGTCGGTGCGGTAGCGCTTGTACACGTACTTGTAGAAGAGCAGCCGCTTGTCCGCCATCCAGGCGAACACCACGCACACCGGGAAGAAGATGAGGGTCAGCAGCGCCTCCCACACCTGCGGGCGGCGGGGGGCGGGGGGCGCAGGTCAGCGCGGCCACCAGGGGGCGCGCTCCCACCCCCGCGGCTGGGTCCCGGCACCCCGCAGGTGGTCCCTCTCCTGCTTCTCCCTACCTCTCCGGTCTCCTCATCTCCCCACCTCTCCCATCTCCCCATCTCTCCCATCTCCCCACCTCTCCCATCTCCCCATCTCCCCATCTCCCCACCTCTCCCATCTCCCCATCTCCCCATCTCCCCATCTCCCCATCTCCCCACCTCTCCCATCTCCCCATCTCCCCACCTCTCCCATCTCCCCATCTCCCCATCTCCCCACCTCTCCGGTCTCCTCATCTCCCCACCTCTCCATCTCCCCATCTCCCCATCTCCCCACCTCTCCCATCTCCCCATCTCCGACCTCTGTCTCTGCCTCTCCCTGGTCTCTGTTCCTCTCTGTCTCTCAGTCTCCTCATCTCTCTGTGTTGGCCTGTGTCTCAGTCTTGTGTCTGTTGTGTTTTATTTTATTTTATTTTTAAATAAAATTTTCAAAAATATTTGTATTGATTTCAGAGAGGAAGAGAGAGGGAGATCGAAACATCAATGATGAAAGAGAATCATTGATTGGCTGCCTCCCGCATGGCCCCCGTTGGGAATCAAGCCGGAAACCCAGGCATGTGCCCTTGACCAGAATCGAACCCGGGACCCTCAGGTCCGCAGGCGGATGCTCTATCCACTGAGCCAAACCAGCTAGGGCTGTTGGGTTTTTTGTTGTCTACCTTTCCTCCTCCTCCTCCTCTCTCTTCCTTTTTTCTTTTTCTTTTTCTTTTCTTTTTTTAAATTCCCACCAAGGATATGTTTATTGATTTGAGAGAGGAAGAGGGAGAGAGGGAGGGAGGGGGAGAGAGAGATCGGCTGCCTCCCATATTCACCCTGACCAGGAATCGAACCCACAACCTAGGTCCATGCCGACCTGGATTGGAACCTGCAGCGTTCTGGTGTCTGGGCCGGGCGCCCCCACCTGCCAGGGTCCCCGCGTCCTTTTGCATATTTTGTGGATTTCTATCTCCTTCCCTAGGGAGATGCTTCGAAGTCTTTGTGTGTCGCTCTCTCCCTGCCTCTCTCCTGGGCTCCTCATTCACCCCCTTTTCTCACGCTGAGGATCCTGCCCAGCTGCCCCAGTGCCGGGAACCAGATATTCTCCCACCACCAAGGCGGCCCCTCCCACAGCCCCAGCCCCGGGGCAGAGCTGTGACTTCCTGCCTCCCCCCCCCCCCAGCCTCCCTTCACCCCCCACCTCCCCAGAATACAGCCTGGCCGGGCGCCTGGGGGGCCGTTCTCAGAAGCGGGCCCTCAGGGACAGGGCTGATTCTAAAAGAGGCACAGCCTGGCTCCTCAGCCTCAGGAACCCAGCTCCCATGTTTACATGCCGCCTCCCCAGAGAGCCAGCCGTGCCCGCCCGGCTCAGGCCCCAGACGTCTGGCCCATGAGGTGGGCACATCCCGAGACTGAGTGAGCCACGCCCCGGGGCACGCGGCTCGTCTGCTCCTGACGCGGAGAACACTCAAAATGTGAAACTACTGCTATCGTTATCCTTACTGGGCTCATTGCAAAGGAGTCCACTCACACATGGCAGTTCACCCCGCAAATAGCCGGCAAAGCCTCAGATGGAGCCCAGCCGGCCGGCGGGCGTGGCTCACTGATGGAGCGGTGACCTATGAACCGGGAGGTCAGGGTTCAATTCCCGGTCAGGGCACATGCCCGGGTTGTGGGCTCCATCCCCAGGGAGGGGCGTGCAGGAGGCAGCCCATCAATAATTCTCTCATCACTGAGGTTTCTCTCTCTCCCTTCTTCTCTGAAATCAATAAAATATATTTTTAGCTGAAACCGGTTTGGCTCAGTGGATAGAGCATCAGCCTGCAGACTGAAGGGTCCCGGGTTCGATTCCGGTCAAGGGCATGCACCTTGGTTGCGGGCATATCCCCAGTGGAGGGTGTGCAAGAGGCAGCTGGTCGATGATTCTCTCATTGATGTTTCTAGCTCTCTATCTCTCTCCCTTCCTCTCTGTAAAAAATCAATAATATATATATATATATATATATATATATATATATATATATATATATTTTTTTTTAAAGACTCAGCCCAAACTGGTTTGGCTCAGTGGACAGAGCATAGGCCTGCAGACTCAAGGGTCCCAAGTTCGATTCCGGTCAAGGGCATGCACCTTGGTTGCGGGCACATCCCCAGTGGGGGGTGTACAGGAGGCAGCTGATTGATGTCTCTCATCGATGTTTCTAACTCTCCATCCCTCTCCCTTCCTCTCTGTAAAAAATAAAATAAATAAATAAAAAACTCAAATGATACCTTCCTCGTTAAAGATAAGGAAGAAAAGCTGTCGCTCAGTGGTTAGAGCATCAGCCCGGGGACTGAAGGGTTGTGGGTTCAATTCTAGTCAATGTGCTTCGACTGCAGGCTCATGGTGTATGCAGAAGGCAACCGATGGCTATGCCTCTCTCACACTCTGTCTCTCCCCCTCCCTTCAACCCTCCTTAAGAACCAATGGGAAAAAATATACTCGGGTGAGGATGAATAAAAAGACAAAAAAAGATGAAGAAGGAAAGAGTAGAGAGGATTTACCATTTGATGGCCCCAGAGGTACTGAGACATGAGTCTGGCCGGGAAAGATCTTTTATGATCCAGAGGCCACGGGCCCTGTCGCAGTGTTTGCTGAGGGCGTGGGAAGAAGGCAGGATCGGAGACGGTGAGACCGCACGCACAAAAGCCAGCAGGTGGGTTTGCGGGAAGACGCTGTCCGGTGATCCCCGCCTCCCGGCACCGCACCGGCCGCTGTGTGTGCTGCGGGGATCCTCTCTCCATCAGAGGACAACCTCACGCCCCTACGACCGGCTTTGCTCCCTGGAGGGATGCTGACAGAGACCCTCGCCGGCCCCGTCTGCCTTGTGGGGCCCCCACGGCACAGGGAGGGGAGGCAGACCCCTCAGGTCTCGGTGGGCAGGCACGCCCCAGCGGGGGGTCAGAACTCCAGGGTGCTTATGGGTGCACATCGTTGGGGAGCTCCGGCTGGCGGACACCCAGAGGTTCCTGGGGCAGCCCCCCCACAATACCCGTCCTGCCGACTTGGTTTCGAGCCGCCCACTGGACAGCCTGCCAGGGAGAGCCCGCCTCTAACGGAGCGCGGAGCTCCGCTCTGACCTCGGCGCCGGGAGGCTTGCTCTGGGCGGTTCCCCAGCCACGAACGGCACATTTTTAACCTCCTGGCGACCCCCGCCACCTGCTCCTCTGTTTGAGTCCTGGCATGGAATGGTCTCTGACCTTTTATTTTTTTAATTTTTTTAAAAGTATATTTTATTGATTTTTTTCAGAGAGGAAGGGAGAGAGATAGAATGTCAGAAACATTGATTAGAGAGAAACATCCATCAGCTGCCTCCTGCACAACCCCTACCGGGGATGTGCCCGCAACCAAGGTACATGCCCTTAACCGGAATCGAACCCGGGACTTTTCAGTCTTCAGGCCGACGCTCCATCCACTGAGCCAAACCGGTTTTGGCTGATTTTTTTAAAAAAATATATATTTTATTGGTTTTGTACAGAGAGAAAGGGAGAGAGATAGAGAGCTAGAAACACCGATGAGAGAGAGTCATTGATCAGCCGCCTCTTGCACTCCCCCTACTGGAGATATGCCCGCAACCAAGGTACCTGCCCTTGATCGGAATCGAACCCGGGACCCTTCAGTCCCCAAGCCGACGCTCTATCCATTGAGCCAAACCGGTTTTGGCTGATCTTTTCTTTTCTTTTCTTTTCTTTTCTTTCTTTCTTTCTTTTTTTTTTTTTTTTAAGATTTTTTAAAATTGATTTTAGAGAGGAAGGGAGAGGGAGAGAGATAGAAACATCAGTGATGACAGAGATTCATTGATCGGCTGCCTCCTGCACACCCCCTACTGGGGATCGAGCCCACAACCCGGGCACGTGCCCTTGGGACCCTTCAGTCCACAGGCTGGCAGTCTAGCCACTGAGCCGAACTGGCCGGGGCCTGTTCTCTATAAGCAGGTGTCGGCCTGTGGCTCCCTCGTCAGCACTGTCCAGCAGTCGTGCGGAAGCACTTACACCTGGAAATGCACGCTGTTCCGTGAGAGGTCCCTCTCCTGTATGTCACAGTTCAGGCACCGCACGGGCCCGGGGAAGCCAGCAGCAGAGGCAAGTTCAAGCTCATTCATGAGAACAGCTCACCCTCACTCCGTCCCTGGCGGGCGGCCCTAAGCCCTCCCACAGGCAGCCGTTCAGTGGACCCTCACGCAGCCCGGTAAAGCGAGCACTACGGTGGCCCCCAGGTTACAGGCGGGAAAACCGAGGCACAGAGCAGGTAAGGGACTTGCCCGGGGTTACACCGCTGAGAAGCGGCAGAGGTGGGATTTGAACCCAGGCCCCTGGCTCCAGCGCCCACCAGCTAAACTCCGAGGCTAGAAGACCTCCCTCTTCTTACCTAAGAATCTCCCGTCAGCAGAATAAAGGGCATATAACAAATTATTGGTTATAAAAAAGGAGCATCGATTACAGAGAGAGGAAGGGAGAGGGAGAGAGAGAAAAGACGATTAGTCGAGCCCTGGCCGGTGTTGCGTGGTGGTTAGAGTGCCGGCCTGTGCACCAAAGGGTCTTGGGCTCTATTCCCGGCCAAGGGCACGCACCTGGGTTGCTGATTCGATCCCCAGCCCCAGCTGGGGCACATGCGGAAGGCACAATTGATGTGTCTCTCCCACGTTGATGTGTCTCTCTCTCCCGCCTCCCTCTCCCTCCCTCTCTCCCTCCCTTCCACTCTCTCTGAAGACCAATGGGAAGAGAATCCTCAGGTGAGGATTAACGACAACAAAGCCCCGGCCGGTGTGGCCCCGTGGCTGAGTGTCGTCCCCGAACCAGGAGGTCACGATTCGGTTCCCAGCCAGGGCACAGGCCCGGGTTTCAGGCTCCATCCCCAGGAGGGAGCCTGCAGGAGGCAGCTGGCCAAGGATTCTCTCTCCTGGGTGTTTCTCTCTCTCCCTCTCCCTTCCTCTCTCTGCAATCGATAAAAACATATTTTTAAAGAACCAATGGTCTAGCCGAGACTGGTTTGGCTCAATGGATAGAGCGTCGGCTTGGGGACCGAAGGGTCCCGGGTTCGATTCCGGTCAAGGGCATGTACCTTGGCTGCGGGCATATCCCCAGTAGGGGGTGTGCAAGAGGCGGCTGATGGATGATTCTCTCTTATCGATGCTTCTAACTCTCTATCTCTCTCCCTTCCTCTCTGTACAAAATCAACAAAATACATGTTAAAGAACCAAATGGTCTAGTTCAACCCCTTCCATGGTTCAAATGTGAAAACCGAGGCTCAGAGAGGGTACCGGCTTCACCTGAGCTCACACAGCACTTCTGGGGAGAAGCCGGAGCCAGACTCCGCTTCTCCCCGCCCAGTTCAGAGCATCCAGGAGGAACTGGGGCCATCTTACCTCGTGCCAGCTCCTCCATCTGCTCCCAAAACCTCCCCTAATCCTGGTCTCTGTGCTCCTCTCTGTGTTCCAGAACCCTCCGCGCTGCTTCTCCGCCCGGAGTCGTGGCGCCTTACACCTCTGTTCCCTACAGCCCAGCCGGCTCCTTCTCCGGGGGACCTCCCCTCCACCCCCTCCCTCTCCACCTCTCAGCCGCGGTGTCTAAAACTCTTTTCACAGTTTTGGTGTAAATCCTCCTCAAAGACCGTTTTGGAAACCTTGTTAACAGCCTGAAAACTGTGACAGTGTCCCGGACGGGTAGCTCATTGGTTGGAGTGCCATCCCGATAGGCCAGGTTGCAGGCTCAATCTCCGATCAGGGCACATACAAGAAGCAACCAACCGCCCGGCCGGCCGGCGTGGCTTAGTGGTTGAGTGTCTACCTGTGACGCTCAACTCGGGAACTGGGAGGTCACGGTTCTATTCCCAGTCAGGGCACATGCCCCGGTTACAGGCTCGATACCCAGTGTGGGACATGCAGGAGGCAGCCGATCAACGATTCTCTCTCCTCTATCATCACTAATGTTTCTCTCTCTCTCTCCTTTCCTCTCTGATATCAATATATATATATATATATATATATTTTTTTTTTTAAGAATCAGCCGTAGCTGGTCTGGCTCAGTGGATAGAGCGCCAGCCTGAGGACTGAAGGGTCCCAGGTTCTATTTTGGTCAAGGGCATGTACCCCGGTTGCAGGCTCGATCCCCAGTGTGGGGCGTGCAGGAGGCAGCTGATCGATGATTCTCTCTCATCACTGATGTTCCTATCTCTCCCTCCCTCTCTGAAATCAATAAAGAAAATATTTTAAAAAAGGATCCACCAATGAATGCATAAATAAGAGAAACAACAATTGATATCTCTCTCGCTCCCCCCCCCCACTCCTCTAAAATAGATAAATAAAAATTAAAACTAAAGACAAAAGAAAACGGTGACACAGTGCTCTGTACTATTGCCATGGCAGCCGGAAGCTCAGGGCCACAGCCGGGGTCAGTCGCAGTGGCTGTCTTTCCCCACCAGCCCCCTCCCTGTCCGCTGCTGCCGCCTCCCTCTCCCCCTCTCCTCTCCGCCTTCTCGGCCCTCAGTGCTGCCTTTGAATCGTCCGCAAAGAATTTTTATGCCTCTGCCTCCGAGACCCTTCCCGGAAAGAAACTGTAACGGGCGAAACCGGACAGATATGCAGGAATACATTACACTCGTGTGAAGGAATCCTGGGAAGCCTCAGCTAAATTATGCATGCGTGCAAATGAATTAGGCAGGCCCATAAATAAATTATGCAAATGCAGGCTGCAGTCTCGGGATTGTGGGAGATAAATTAGGCAGATGTTGTAAACGAAGGCTGGACCGGATGCCGGTTAAAGAGACCGGACAGCGAGAGGCAGATGGGCGTGTGAGTGTGGGTGTACATCACGCAGCTGGGTCTCAGTTTTGCCTCACCATTGGAATAAATTATGCAGAGTGGTCGTTGCTGGGGACTGGACTCCTGCCTGTGCTGCTGTGAGTAAAAATTACAGTCAAGCCCTGACCGGTTTGGCTCAGCGGATAGAGCATCTGCCTGCGGACTGAAAGGTCCCCGGTTCCATTCCCATCAAGGGCTTGTACCTTGGTTGCGGGCACATTCCCAGGAAGGAGTGTGCAGGAGGCAGTTGGTCGGTGTTTCTCTCTCATCGGTGTTTCTAACTCTCTATCCCTCTCCCTTCCTCTCTGCAAAAAAAAAAAAAAAATCAATAAAATATATTTAAAAAAATTACAGCCAGGTGGCATACATGATCCTCACATCAGAAACCATTGGCGAACGGTGACTGGAGAGTGCATTGCACAGACCCTGATGCGTGTCTGGGAAACACAGAGTCCGAGGAGGCAGACGTGGGCACGTATCTGTGTGTGTGTGTCCATGGGTAATTATGCAAATTGCACCCGGTCCCCAGATCAATTAGCACTGTCAGGAAACACGAGGCTGGCTTACGCGACCATAGCGCGGACTGCACAAAAACGGGGCAGGTCTGAGGGGAAAAGGCGGCATCAATAATGCAGAAGGCAGGGAGCGCGGGGAAGCGTGACCACACCTAGGGAGGAGCTGGCTCCCGGAACAGCAGGGTGCATTGCACAGACCACAAGGACTCCGAGGCGAGGCCCACGGGGATCCCTGGTGAGAGCTCAAAGGCGCCCCTTCTGGGGGTGGGACTGTCGCCCATGGCAACCTCCCTTCCTCCTCCCCACCTACCCGGGCAGAGGAGCCCTTTCCAGGGCCCGGAGCACCATCGAGACTTGGCTTGGGAGCACCCTCGGGACTCCAGCCCCAGGTGCCCTCCCTCTCCAGCCCGAAGCTCTTGCTCAGGGCGGGACCCGGCGCCCTCTGGGGTCTGAGCACGCATTGCTGCAGATGCAAACCCGGGGCCCCACCCTCCGGATTTTGCAGACGCGCATGCACCGAGGCGGAGTCCCCCCCGGCCCGCGGCCCCCGCTCACCTGGACCACCCCCGGGGAAAAGACGGCCAGGATGAGGTACAGCCAGACGTAGGCGAAGATGCTCCAGGAGGCGGTGACGAAGAACACCCGCAGGTGCTTGATCTTGCGGCTCTCGCCGGCCGGGATGACGTAGACGCACACGGCGATGACCACAAACATGTTGAAGGCGGCGCTGCCCACGATGGTGCCGGGGCCCAGCTCGCCCGCCTGGAAGTTGTGGCCGCACACCTCGATGACGGACAGCAGGATCTCGGGCGCCGAGGAGCCCAGCGCCATGAGCGTGAGGTTGGACACCGTCTCGTTCCAGATGCGGACGGTGCCCACGCTGGTCTCGCCGTTGGCCTTGGTGATGGTGATCTCCTTCTCCTTGGACGTGATGACCTCGATGGAGGCCATGAAGCGGTCGGCGATGATGGACACGCCCAGGAACATGTAGACCATGGCCACGAAGTAGACCACCGCCCGCGCCGCCTTGTCGCCCAGCGAGGGGTCGTCCGGCTCCCAGACGGGCAGCAGGACGCCGGGCTGGCAGCGGTTGGAGCCCTGGCAGACCTCCGTGCTGGTGTCGCTCTCATTGGTGGGCGAAGGCGGCAGGGAGGGGGTCGGGGTAGCTGCCCCCGAGCATGGGGGAGCCCCCAGGAGGAGCGCAAACCCCACCAAGGCCAGGGCAGCCATGGAGGGTGGCGGGGTCCTGCGGGGGAGGAGGAGGAGGAGGAAGTCTGGGTGAGAAGAGTGCACCCCTCCCTGACACACGGGAGTCAAGGCTTGTTGGGGATGGGGAAGGAGGGAGAAGCTGAGGACCAGTTCAGGGAGGATGGAGACGGAGGGAGAGGCTGAGGGCCAATGCGGGGAGGATGGAGACGGAGGGAGAAGCTGGGGACTGAAACAGGGAGGATGGAGACTGAGGAAGAAGCTGGGGACCGAAACAGGGAGGATGAAGACTGAGGAAGAAGCTGGGGACCGAAACAGGGAGGATGGAGACCGAGGGAGAAGCTGAGGACCGAAACAGGGAGGATGGAGACTGAGGAGAAGCTGAGGACCGATACAGGGAGGATGGAGACTGAGGAGAAGCTGAGGACCGATACAGGGAGGATGGAGAATGAGGGAGAAGCTGGGGACCGAAACAGGGAGGATGAAGACTGAGGAAGAAGCTGAGGACCGATACAGGGAGGATGGAGACCGAGGAAGAAGCTGGGGACCGAAACAGGGAGGATGGAGACTGAGGAAGAAGCTGGGGACCGAAACAGGGAGGATGGAGACGGAGGGAGAGGCTGAGGACCGATACAGGGAGGATGGAGAATGAGGGAGGCAGACAGAAACGAAGATAGACACAGAAAGACACAGAAAGGCAAAGACAGACGCACAGCAGATGGGACTGTAAATTGGCCTAACCACTCCGGGAAACCATAGCTGAACCATGTGCACACTACAACTCAGCAATTCTGCTCCCAGGCTTTACCCAGGAGAAACAGGTAATGTGTCCACCAATAGACTAAACATACACAAGAGTGTTTAAAAGTGTATGTGTGTGTGTGTGTGTGTGCATTATATGTATTTTGTGCACTGGGATGGGGGGGGTGTCCCTCAGCCCAGCCTGCACCCTCTCCAATCTGGGACCCCTCAGGGGATGTCCAACTGCTGTATGTCCTTATGGGATCGGGCCTTAACCGGCAGTCAGACATTCTTCTCAAAATCTGGGTCTGCTGGCTCCTAACCACTCGCCTGCCTGCCTGTCTGATTGCCCCTAACTGATTCTGCCTGCAAGTCTGATCACCCCCTAACCGCTCCCCTGCCAGCCTAATTGATGCCTAGCTGCCCCTTGCCAGCCTGATCACCCTCAATTGTCCTCCCCTGCCAGCCTGATGGCCCCCAACTGCCCTCCCCTGCTGGCCTAATCACCCCTAACTGCTCTTTCCTGCCAGCCTGATCACCCCTAACCAACCACCTCTGCCTCGGCCTCTGCCACCATGGCTTTATCCTGTCTAATTAGCATAGATATGTGTATATGTATGTATGTGTATATATGTAAATTTATTTCAGAGAGAGGAAGGCAGAGAGAGAGAGAGAAAGATAGAAGCATCAACAATGAGAGAGAATCATTGATCAGCTGCCTCCTGCACGCCCTCCACTGGGGATTGAGCCCGCAACCGAGGCACATGCTCCTGACCGGGACTCAATCTGAGACCTCCTGGTTCACAGGTCATCGCTCAGCCGAGCCACTCGGGCTGGACCACAAGAGTGTTCGCAGCAGCCTCGCTTCTAGAAGCTGCCACTTGGCCCAGGTGCCTGTCAGCAGTAAAATGGAGAGGCATCACGGGGTGTGTGTGTGTGTGTGTGTGTGTGTGTGTCACGCCGAGGAATAGTATACAGCACTGAAAAGGAGTGGGCTCCTGACACACCCAACAACACAGACGGATCTCACAGACACGCAATGCATGAATGAAGCCAGGCACAAAAAGCACAGACTGACAGTTTAGTGGGTGAGGTGAAGGGCTGGAGGCGACGCATCAGGTGATTCTAATGGTTCCCAACTCGGCCCTCAGAGCGCTCATGCTCGGAGTCCGGCTGCAGGGGGCTGGGGTGTCTGTCTGTCGGTCTGTCTGTCTCAGGTGAGGTTGAGAAGGGGCTGCTGGAGGGCCTGTCACCCTCCCCCACCCCACCACCTGGAGGCAGGTGTCTCTCTCCAGGGCCCCGTCTCTGTGAGGTGCATCATTCCTCAGCAGCTGTGCTACAGGAAGGTTTTGGAGGTTTTGTCCTGTTTGTGGGTGTGGGGTCTCTACTATTTCAGTGCCTCTCTTCCTGCGTCTGGTCCTGAGTTAGAGGGGCCGTGTCTGTCTGTCTGTCTGTCTGTCTAGATTTCTTTTAAACAATGCAAATCAGTGCACATCTCCCCGCTGCTCAGAACCCTCTGTGGCTCCCTCCTCACTCAGAGCACCAAAGTCCCCTGCTCTGCCCGGCTCCTACGCACCGTCTGGCCCCTGGCCCCCGGCCCCTCTGGCCTCAGCCCCTCCTCCTTCCCCGGCTCCCTGGGCCAGCCACACCACCTCCTCCATGGTCCTGACGCTGCAAGTCCTGCCTCAGGGGCCTTGCACCTGCTGTTCCTTTTCCCTCGGATTCTCCTCCACATCCCCGCCGCCCCCCCGCCTCCCCTCTCCTCAAGGGGTCCCCCCAGATGTCCTCTTCTCTGAACATGGTATGCACCAGGCACCAGCCCTCTTGGGGGGACTCCCCTGCCACTTCCCAGGTGAGGGCACCAAGGCTCAGAGAGGCCCAGTAACTTGCCCGAAGTCCCCCCAGCCACAACCCTACGGCTCCCAGTTTCCCTTCCCAAGAGTGGCCCTGACTTCCAGCTCCCCTGCCCCACCCCTGCGTTGCCATGGTAACACAGCAACCTGCAAAAAAAGGAACTGAGAGAGGAAGGGAGGGAGGGGGACCTCCTAGCCTCCACCAACCCTGACCCCCCTGCCCCTGCCCTGGCCACCAGCCTCTCCATCCACCCCCCCCCCCAGCACCTTCCATTTCTGTCTGGAGCCAGTTCTCCGCGCCCAGCCCACAGCCTGCTCCCAACACACCCACCTCCTCACGCGCACCCTCCCCGGCTGGGAGCTGGCTGCTCCAGGAGAGGGAGGCAGAATGTTGGCAGAACCTCCCTGGGAAGGAGTGTGTGTGTGTGTGTGTGTGTGTGTGTGTGTAGGCGGGAGAGAGGGGTGATTCTTAAAGGGCCACCGCACAATTAGCCCCCCATCGGCAAGTCCCCTAATGATATGTCTAATTAGCAGCCCCCTAATTAGCGACGGCTTAGGCATAATTACAAAGCCATCAGGATCCAAAGCAAAGACTCA
Source organism: Nyctalus aviator (assembly GCA_036971965.1). Lineage (NCBI taxonomy): Eukaryota > Metazoa > Chordata > Mammalia > Chiroptera > Vespertilionidae > Nyctalus > Nyctalus aviator. The sequence continues at coordinate 7,961,245 of CM072936.1, read as the reverse complement.
CGCTCTTCTCCCTCCCCCCCACCTCCTCCTCCTCCTTAGCTTTCAAAAGGAACAAGGGCCACCTGGGAGTCAAGCCTTCGTCTCAGCATCTCCCGGCCTCTGTCTGACAGGCAGGGCCACGCACGGCCTGGAGCCTCCCTCAGGTCCAGCCACCTGTCTGTCCCCCCCGCCCCAGCCGCCCGGAGACCGGGGCCAGCCAGGGCTCCCACCTGCTCTCCTGCCCACAGCCCGGGCTGGTCCATGCCTTCCCCTCAAAAACCTGGTTTCCTCTCGGGAGGCCTCAGGGGAGGAGAGTGGGGAGGAGAGGCGGCACAAGATAAATATTTGTGAAATGAGCAGCCCGAGGTCTTCGGACAGCAGAGCGCCCTCCTCTGCCTCCCTGCCCCTCAGCAGAAGAGAAATCTGATCTGGGCTCAGAACCTGGGGCCACAGGATCAGGTTGAGGCCAGGGCGGAAGCCGGGAGGACAGAAGGCGGGCCCCATCTCCAGAGCCATCTCCCTTCCCTCCCATGGGCCGGCCCAGGCCGGCTGGTGAGCACCCCGCTGTGACAGCACAGGCCTCCGGGACCTCAGAGACCTCCGCCCTCCGCAGACTGGGACTGCCAGCCTGAGGGGGTCCGGTCTGGCTTCCTCCCGCAGGCCCCGCGCTCTGCTGAGGGCAGGGGTGGCTCCTAGCTGCCCGCCACCCCTCGCACAAATGTGCAAGCTGGGGCCCCAGGCTCCGAAACGTGCACATGTGCTGCTGCAGGTGGAGCCATGTGATGTGTCAGCCTGGGGATCACACACATGTACGCACACATGCACGTGCATGCACACACACACACATGGATGAGCATGCGATGTCTCAGCCTGGGGATCTTTCACACACACACGCGCACACACGCACACGCACACGCACACGCACACACGGTGCTCTGGGTGAGCTGGGGCCCAGGAGGGACAGGGCTTGGCCAAGTCACAGCTTCAGGTGGGAGCAGAGCAGAGACGGACACTCATCTCGGGACTCCTGACCGGGGCCCCTCAGCCCCGCCAGAGCCACGTGGCACCTGGAGCCTCACCGCTCACCCTCCGTGTCCCTCACTCCGGTCCACTTCCCAGGGGCCCATCCCCCCGGGGGCCTGCAGCTCAGACCCTCTGAGCTCCGTCCCCAGGGACGGCGGAGACAGTCTGAGGCCAGCACACCATGAGCGGGCGGAGTGAGGCCGCAGGAGGGGCTGGCGGGGCCGGACCCAGGACCTGGGGGAGGAAAGGTGCCCAGAACGGGGAAAGGCGGAACTGTGAATGGACACACAGCAAGAGGGGTGGAGGTGAGACTGCAGGCAGGACTGGCCGTCCCTGAGCAGAGGAGCGGGGAGGCTGGGCAGCAGGGCTGGTGCCGTCTGCAGGACACGGGGTGCAGGCTGGACGGCGAGCCGGAAACAGACGCCGGACAAGGAGCTGTCTCCAGGGGAGAGGGACAGGAAGGTGGGGAGCAGGTGCCGCTGGCAGGGTGCGAGAGAGGGACCGGGGCTGAAGAAGGGAGAGGAGTTTGGAGGACCCCTCACTTCCTGGGGGAGCCCCCTCTGCAGGGCTATCTCCTTCCTCCAGGTCTCCCCCTGCCAGGGGCGGGACAGAGGTGTGCAGGGGAGCGGGCGGGCCACCGGGGAGAGGAGGGAGCAGACGCCCGGGCAGAGGGAGAGCAGAGGGGAGAGGGGAAGGGGCCGGCGCCCTGACAGCCGGATGGACACAGACCAGACGGGGAAGCGGGGCGGGAAGCGCCCAGATGGCGAGGGAGGGGCACCTTATATGGGGGCGGCGCCGGGGGCAGAGGACGGGGAGCGGGAGACCAGACAGGGGTGCGGGGACGGGCTACGGGGGGCTCCCCGGGCAGGGACCCCCCACCCCCAGGTGCAGGCGGGAGAGGAGACCCCGACACAGGAAGTCGCGGGGTTTGGGGGTGCCCTCGCCCCTCGGTGCCCAGGAGGCACCCCCTCCCCAGCCCGCCATCCTCCCCGGAAGGCAGGCGGGGGTTCGGGCTGAGGATGTGGGCTGCTGGCGGCGCCCCCGCCCCTCGGGAAGGCCTGGGGATCCCCCCTGGACTGTGCAGCCCCCCAGCCGCCATGGACGAGCTCAGGGGAAAGCGGCTCCTGGCTCCACCGACGCCTCCTCCCCCAGGCTGGGAACCCCGTCCTCCCCCCTCCCCACGCCCCCAGCCAACTGGGGGGGGGGGCTCTTACCTGCAGCCACAGCCTGGGAAGGGTCCCCCCGGCCCCGGGCTGGCCGTGGTGGGCGAGCCTGCCCGGCAGGGAGAGAGAGGAGAGGAGAGGAGAGAAGAGGAGAGGAGAGAAGAGGAGAGGAGAGGAGAGGAGAGGAGAAGAGAGGGAGAGCGGAGCCAGAGACTGAGAGGCAGAGCCGGGGAGAGGGGAGGGAGAGGGGACGGGGGAGGAGAGAGGCGGGGGGAGCCCGCGGGGGAGGGGAGGCGGGGAGGAAGGAGGAGGGAGGAGGAGCGCGGAGGGGGCGGAGGAAGGGGCGGGCAGAGGGGAGGCGGCCCGCGGGGGCGGCCTGGGGAGGGGCCTGGCGGGGGCGGGGCGGGAGGAGGCAGCCCCGGCCGCTGGCCCGCCCACCGGGTTCAGCACCGCAGGCGCGGACAGCGGCGGCGGGCACTCTCTCCGCGTTTTGGGGAGACCCGGAGGGTCCTTCCGAGGCATCCTCCGCCCCCATCCCCAACACACGCCGTCTCTGATCCGTGGAAGGGCCAAAGACGCAAAAAATAAAATAATAAAATAAAATAAAATAAAATAAAATAAAATAAAATAAAAAAGCTACACATAGCGGCTCCCAGAACTGGGGTTAGGACAGGGCCAAACTCGCACCCCGCCAGCAGAAACAGCCACAAAGGCGCCCGTTAATAATAATAATAGCAGCCGCGGCCGCTCACTCAGCCCTCCCCACGTGCAGGCGGAGCCACAAACACCTCTGTGAGCGCCTGGCACAGGCAGATGCAGCTGACCCCTGCAGGGTGGACTCCGTGAGCCGGTTTGCCAATGGGGAAACGGGGTCACAGAGGTGTGAAGTGTGGCTCCAGGCTCTGCCCCTGGAACTGCCACACTACACGCCGTGCCTGGTAAGAGGCCAGGAGGTGAGCTGCGGGGGACCAGGTGGCCCAGACCAGCGGTCAGCAAACTGCGGCTCCAGAGCCACATGCAGCTCTTTGGCCCCTTGAGTTTCTAGCAAAGGCCAGTTTAGGAGAACCCTAATTAAGTTAATAATGTACCTATCTCTCTGGCTTATGTTTTAAAAAATGTGGCTCTCAAAAAAGAAATCCCAATCGTACTGTTGCTATTTGGCTCTGTGGACTAAGGAGTTTGCCGACCACTGGCGCAGACTAACTCCTGAGCCCTGGAGTGGACACACCACACACGCCTCTCTCTCGGTGTGCGCCCTGCACAGACCCTCCTCCCTCACAGATCACTCCCCCGGAGCCCCCCAGGGCCCCCATCCGCCCGGCACGTAAGAGGTGACGGCGCAGGTGGGCAGGGGGAGACACACGCTCCCTGCCAGTCCCCACCCGTGGGTGGGCCTGTGCTCTGGGGGAGAGAAGTCGGGGTCACCGAGCAATGGCGGGCGACCTCGTCAAGACCCCGCGGAGAGCGAGCGGCGGCTGGGCCTTCGCTGTCACTGCGGGTGTCACACTGGCGGGTGGGCTTCCACGGTGGGAGGCCGATGGCCAGGAGGACCTCCTCAGGGAGCAGGAGCCCACCCACCTCTGCCCCGGCCCTGACCGATGCCTGGCTCCTGGCGGGGGAGGGCAGACCTTCTTGTCACCTGCCCTCCACTGGCGGAAGGTCTCTGAGTCTTCCAGGTGCCAGTCCCACCGCCAAGGGCTGCGGCTGGAGATCAGCCCTGTGCCCAGCCCCTGGGGTTTCCATTTAGGACCGACCTGGCCCTTCCTTCCCAGCGTGGTGCATCCCGAGCCACCCCTCAGCGTCCGGGGCACGTAACTCTATCACTCCCTGCTGGGTCCAGCCTCAGCATTACCCACAGGGCCTGGCCTCAGACCCCTCTGCGGAGGGACAGCTCCCGCGTCCTTCGCACCCTTTCCTCTCCTCCAGCCCGTTTCCTCGTTCCCTACTGGGACTAGGCTTGGGTCCGGAGCTCTGCACTGGGGTCTCACCCGCAGGCCCAGCCCCAGCTCTCTCCACTGGGCCCGGCCTCAGGCCTCTCCCCTGTAGCAGCCGTTTCCAACCTTTCTCATCTCATGGGATGCACGAACTCATCACTAATATTCTGTGCCCGCCAACAGATAGATTCTTCGCCGCTGACACACACACACACGCGAACACGTGGAATTTTTATTTGATCACACCGAACAGTTATTGTGTTGGCTGTTGTCATTTAAAAAACACATTTTTTAAAAAATATATTTTATTGATTTTGTACAGAAATGAAGGGAGAGAGAGAGTTAGAAACACCGATGAGAGAGAGTCATCGATCAGCTGCCTCTTGCACACCCCCCACTGGGGATATGCCCGCAACCAAGGTACATGCCCTTGACCGGAATCGAACCCGGGACCCTTCAGTCCCCAAGCCGACACTCTATCCAATGAGCCAAACCGGTTTCGGCTAAAAAACACATTTTTTAATTTGATTTCAGAGACAGAGAGGGAAAGAAACATCAATGATGAGAGAGACATTGACCATTGATCAGCTGCCCCCTGCATGTCCCCTACTGATTGAGCCATCATTCAGGCATGCGCCCTGACCCAGAACCCAGCTGGTGACCTCTCGGCTCACAGGCTGGTGCTCAACCACTGAGCCACACTGGCCCTGCCGCTGTTGTCATTTTTAAAAAATATACATTTCATTGATTTTTTTTTTACAGAGAGGGAGGGAGAGGGATAGTCAGAAACATTGATGAGAGAGAAACATCGATCAGCTGCCTCCTGTACACTTCCCACTGGGGATGTGCCCGCAATCAATGTACATGCCCTTGACCGGAATCGAACCTGGGACCCTTGTTCACAGGCTGACGCTCTATCCACTGAGCCGCACCGGTCAGGGCTGTTGTCATTATTTTACTTGACAACCTAAGGGGGCGAGGTCCGTGCCCCTGACTAAACGGGCAGGTACCGATGCTTTAACCTCCCGAGGCACAGCGGCTGGAACTGCTGCCCTGTAGCCTGGCCTTTTCCGCGGCGGCTTAACCTCAGCCTTCCTGCGAGGGCCCACCCTCCTCTCCCCCCTCCGAGGTCCACACTGCGGTCTCTTCTCCGTCCTGCTCTGGCCGGTCCCTGGACCCTGTCCCACGCCCCCTCCCTCCGCTCCTCTGGGCGAGTCCAGCCCGGCACCTGGCGCCAGGCTCCGAGGACTCGCGTGCCGAACAGAAGAATGAAGACGACGGCCAGCTCCTCGGGACAGAAATACAATCGGTGGTTGCAACCTCACCTGGAGCGGAGTGGGGGGGTGAGGTCACCCCTTTTCGGTGGGGACACTGAGGCACAGAGGCTGCACTGGGTGAGGTCGCAGGGCAGCAGCTCACAGTCCCAGCGGGGGGGGGCGGGGCATGCCTCCTGCAGGACTCATCCCCCCCGTCCCCCCGGGAAGCCGGGGGGGGGGGGGGGGGGGGGCATGCCTCCGGCGGGCCCCATCCCCCCCCGCCCCCCCGGGAGGCCAGGGCGGGGGGGGGGGGTGGTGGTGGTGGCGGGGCATGCCTCCTGCAGGACTCGTCCCCCCCGTCCCCCCCGGGAAGCCAGGGGGGGGGGGGGGGCGGGGCATGCCTCCTGCAGGATTCATCCCCCCCCCCGTCCCCCCGGGAAGCCAGCGCGGGGGGGGGGGCTGGCGGGGCAGGCCTCCTGCAGGCCTCATCACCCCCCGCCCCCCCGGGAAGCCAGCGGGAGGGGGGGGGGCGGGGCATGCCTCCTGCAGGACTCATCACCCCCCGCCCCCCCGGGAAGCCAGCGGGGGGGGGGCGGGGCATGCCTCCTGCAGGATTCATCCCCCCCCCGCCCCCCGGGAAGCCAGCGGGGGGGGGTTGGCGGGGGATGCCTCCTGCAGGATTCATCCCCCCCCGTCCCCCCGGGAAGCCAGCGCGGGGGGGGGGGGGGGGGGGCATGCCTCCTGCAGGATTCATCCCCCCCCCGCCCCCCCGGGAAGCCAGGGGGGGGGGGGGGGCGGGGCATGCCTCCTGCAGGATTCATCCCCCCCCCCCGTCCCCGGGAAGCCAGCGGGAGGGGGGGGGGGCTGGCGGGGCATGCCTCCTGCAGGACTCATCCCCCCCGCCCCCCCGGGAAGCCAGCGGGAGGGGGGGGGGCTGGCGGGGCCTGCCTCCTGCAGGATTCATCCCCCCCCCCCCCGGGAAGCCAGCGGGGGGGGGGGGGTGGCGGGGCAGCCCCCCTGCAGGATTCATCCCCCCCCCCGTCCCCCCGGGAAGCCAGCGCGGGGGGGGGGGCTGGCGGGGCATGCCTCCTGCAGGATTCATCCCCCCCCGTCCCCCCGGGAAGCCAGCGGGGGGGGGGGCTGGCGGGGCATGCCTCCTGCAGGATTCATCCCCCCCGTCCCCCCGGGAAGCCAGCGGGAGGGGGGGGGGTGGCGGGGCATGCCTCCTGCAGGACTCGTCCCCCCCGCCCCCCCGGGAAGCCAGCGGGGGGGGGGCGGGGCATGCCTCCTGCAGGATTCATCCCCCCGGGAAGGGCTGGGGGTGAGCGCCCCAATGGTGGGCAGGGGGTGGGTGCTCAGGAGGCAGACGTCCCAGCATGCCCCGGGCCCGCCCCGTCGCCCGGCACTTGTGTCCGCCGTCTCCTCTGCTCCACTCGGTGCCGCAGCCGCGCCAGGACCAGCTCCGAGGCCTGGATCAGACTGTGCTGGGGGGACAGAGAGGGCGGGCTGAGAGCAGAGGGGTGCCGGGCAGACCCCCCAAGGGCCCGGCGCCCAGCATGGCGGGCCGGAGAGCATAGGGTGTGTGGGTGGGACAGGTCTCTGGCCTTCAGTGAATTCCAGCGGGGGGAACAGGCCTGGCCCAGCTGTCAGTCTGAGGTTGGAAGCCGATGGAAGGGATGGGATGGATCAGAGTATGAGGATTCTGCGTCCTGTGGGAGGGAGGTCTACCCGGGAGAGGCTGAGGTGAGGCCGCAGGCGAGAAAAGGAGAGGCAGACAGGACAGAGGAGGGCGGAGCAAAGCGGACAGGAGAGGAATGTCCCAGGAGGGAGTAGGGGAGTGGGCGGGGCTAGATGCTGGGCATCTGAGGTGGGACCCACGTAGGAGGGACAGAGATCTCGGTGAAATGGCTCAAAACGGATTGCAGTGCGGGGTGACGGGAAGGTCCGAGCACAGCGAAGGGCAGTCCTGCCGCCAGGGTCCCGGCCCAGACGCCTCCTGTGGCCTAACCTCTGAGCTTTCCAGTGAGAGGAACCTATGCCCTTCCCATTAAAAAAAAATTTATACACACACACACACACATACATGTACACATTTTGTAAAGAGAAAGAGGGACATCGATCTGTTGTTCCACTTACTTTTGCACCTGTGGGCTGACTCCCGCATGTGCCCTCACTGGGGAGCACCCCCCCGCGCGTGGTGTGCTGGGACGGTGCTCTGACTAACGGGGCCGCCCGCAGGGCCCTGTGCCCTTCCTGAGGGTCTGACCTTGGGCCGCTCCGGAGACTGACCTCATTCCCTTTCCCTCAGGTCTGACCGCCTCCACTGGCTCCCCAGGGTCTGCCCTGCACGGCTCCCCGGAGGCCTACCCTAGGCCGTTCCACTGCGGGACGGACCGGAGGACAGGCCGAAGTGGACTCGGAGGGGGCAGGGAGGTGAGACGCAGGGCGAGAAGCCGGACTGGACAACACGGGGAAGGATCCTGGAAACGGGCCAGACGGAGGAGGCCTGCGCACCATGGCCGAGGGGCGGGGCTGGGCGATGGGGAAAAGGTCAGAGGTCAGAGGTCAGACTCTATTAGCTGGAGGTGAATCTGCAATGGAGAACTGGGACCCTGCACCCCCGAACGGCTGGATCTCAGACCGTGACAGGGAAACGGCAGCCAGGCTGCGTGGAAGGGTCAGAGGTCAAAGGACAGCCGAAAGCTGGACAGCGGGCCACAGCTAACGGGCCTAACCACCACAGAGCGTTGGGAGGCTGGACTAAGGAAGGGCTGGAGCGGAAAGCTGGAGACTGGCTGCGGAAGGGGGCTGGAGGCCGCCCTGCGGGCAGGGAGGGAGGTGGGACTCCAGAGCTGGAAGCTCAGCAGCTGCTGCCGGGAGACCACAGCCAGAAGGAGGCTGGTCACGTGCACAACAGGGGTGGCTGCAGCGAGGGGGCACAGTCAGGGAGGGCAAAGGGAAGGAGGGAGGGCAGATCACAGGGCAGATCTGGGCCAGGCCACAGGGACGAGACCGAGGTGACAAAGCACAAGGAATGAAGGACAAAAGTCAGGGAGGCCAAGGGCACTGGGGGGGCAGATGCTGTGTCAGAATCCCCTTCATCAGCGGGTACTCCCCGCCAGTTGTGAGTGCTCCCCCAGCTGTGAGTGCTCCCGCAGATTTGAGTGCTCCCCTAGCTGTGAGTGCTCCTGCTGCTGTGAGTACTCCCCTTCAGCTGTGATGCTCCTGCAGATGCGAGTGCTCCCCCAGCTGTGAGTACTCCCAGTCAGCTGTGAGTGCTCCCCTCCAGCTGTGAGCGCTCTCCTCCAGCTGTGAGCGCTCCCCTCCAGCTGTGAGTGCTCCCCTCCAGCTGTGAGCGCTCCTCCACAGCTGTGAGCACTCCCCTCCAGCTGTGAATGCTCCCCTCCAGCTGTTAGCGCTCCCCTCCAGCTGTGAATGCTCCTGGTCAGCTGTGAGCGCTCCCCTCCAGCTGTGAGTGCTCCCCTCCAGCTGTGAGCGCTCCCCTCCAGCTGTGAGCGCTCTTCTCCAGCTGTGAGTGCTCCCACAGCTGTGAGTGCTCCCAGCTGCCCCCTCTCCTGGGAGCTCTCCTGCGTCAACAGGAACCACCTCCCAGGAAGAGATTACTCCCACCCCCCAGAGGGGGCCTGCAGCCAATCTCCTTGCCTGAAGGTGAGGGAATCTACCCCCCCCCCCCAACACACACACACACATTCCCTGTGAACACGCCCTCCATCGAGCAGGTGTATGTACAGAAACCCCATCCCAGGCTCCCCCTCCAGGGACCCAGCGCGCGGAGCCACTACCTGCAGGATGTGCACGCCCTTCAGGGAGACCACGGCGAGCTCCCGCAGCCCGTCCCCCGTCAGGTCCACGTGGGCCATGGCCAGCAGCGGGCTGGGGAAGCTCCGCTGCCACAGCAGGCGGAACCCGCGCCCGGCCTCGGGGGGCCCGGCCTCGGGGGGCCCGGCCTCGGGGCCGCAGTACTTGTAACAGAGCAGCTCCTGCAGGGAGGGGCGAGGGGCCGGGTTACAGGGCGCCGGGCACGGCCGAGGGCAGGGTGGGAGTCAGCCCTGCCCTCAGGTCCTACCTGCCCGTAGGTGGCCACCAGGACCTCCGGCTGCCCGTCCAAATCGACGTCGGTGACCAGGCCGCAGAGGACGCTGTCAAACTGGTCACTGCCGGGCAGGAGGAGCTGGTCCTCCAGCCCCCGGCTCAGCAGGTCCCTGAGGGTCCCCCGCGCAGGGGCGGGCTGAGGTCAGATCGCAGCACCCACCCCCCTCAGCGCCAGACCCGGGCCAGGCGCCCACACAGCTCCACCTCGAAGGTCTGCACGCCCTCATCTCCGATGGCATCGTCTTCCCACCCGCCCAGGGGAACCCAATCCCTTCCGCACACTGCTCAGCTGCTCTCCCCCATCTGAAACCCCGCCTCCCCCTGGAGGTGGGACCATCTGACTCCCAAATGGAGACGGACACGGGCCCCTTGGGGACCTGGACACCCACACTGTCCCCAGGGAGCCTGGTCCCCACTGGGCATCCTCACTGCCCACCGGGTGGCCACAGCTGCCTCGTGCTGGTTCACCGGAGGAAACTCTCCCAAGTTTTGCAAGCCTGCTGGCGCCATGGCAGTGGCCTGAACTCTCCCACGTGGGAGTCTTTACACCATGGCGATCGGCACATGCTACACACCGAGCTTTTCTCACACACGGAGGCAGCTGTTCCCCTCCTCCAGGGAGAGCAGACAGCTCGTGCCCATTCCAACGCCTCCACACCCCCCTGCAAGTTCTAGACTTAAAACCCCTGCCCCCTCTCCCTGGGACATGAGCACCTTGCCCTGCCCAGCCCTGAACACCCTCACCCAAAGGGACTTCCTGCTGAGCGGGACAAGGTTAGACCACAGAGCGAAGGGAGGAGGTGAGACGGCACCCACGCGCCCCGGCCCCTCACCGATACACCACGGCTGGCTCCAGCATGCTGGCCACGAGCACGCTGTAGTCCTCCCGCCGCGGCCCGGCCGTGGTCTCTGGAGAGAGAACGTGAGTGGGGGGTAGGTCTGGGGGCACAGGTCCAGGGCCCTCCTCATGCCTCCCTCCCCTCGGTGAGAGGAGCACAGGTGAGACCTCAGAAGGGAGAGCTGAGGGCGTGCTGCAGAGGCAGGGCCAGACGTGAGACGAAGAGAGGGTGCCTGAGGCCAGAGACCAGGAGCACGGGAAGTCTGGGGTTAGACCGCGGCAGCAGAAGAGGCAAAGGCTGGGGACAGCAGGAAGGCCCAAGGCCGGGCCACGGAAGGAAGGAAGGACGGTGGGAGGGAAAATGAACACCAGCCCGGGGGACAGGTGGCAGACGGCCGAGGTCAGGCCCAGGCGTCAGCAGCGAAGGACGGACCTGGTAAGGGGAGCAGAGGGACCTGCGGGGGGCAGAGGCGAGACCTCCCCCACGGGCAACGCAGAGGCCCACGCCGCCACCGGGGGCCCAGATGAGACAGAGGGGCGGGAGCTGGAGGGGAGACCTGCGGGCGTGGAGGGAGGGGAGGGACACACTGCAGCTCCGGAGGCACAGGGGAGGGCCGGGGAGGGGGGAGGGGAGAGGGCTGGACTCTGGAGCAGGGCACACGTGTGGGTGCAGGGTCACTGAGCCTGCGGAGTCGTCCCCCCACGCCCAGGGCTCACCCTCGGGGGCCGAGAGGCTGAACACGATCACGCGGGAGATGGGGCCATCCTGCAGGACTGTCCACGTCTGCAAAACCTCTGCGGGACGGGGGGGTGGGGGGAGGGCACTCAGGACCCTGCCGTCTCCCTTGGCGCTCCCCCCCCGCCCCCGGCACCCCTCCCCGCCCGGGCCCCGCCGTCACCTCGACTCCGCTGGTCCACGTGGGCCACACGCACGTAACCGCTCTGACAGCCGAGGGCCGTCAGTCGCCGGGAGGTGCCGGGGAGGTTGCGGACGTCCAGCCAGAGGACACTGGAGCGGGGAGCGGGCGGACAGAGGGGCTGGAGGCCGTCACCGGGTTCCGGTCCCACGTCCCACCTCCCTGCAGCCCTGGGACCCCGGCTGCTGCCTGATTTCTCCCCAGGAAATCCCCGCCGCCCGCTTTCTCTAGGGGTCAATTCCCAGGCCCTGGCCTCCCCGCGGCCACCTGCCCTGGTCCCGCTGGCCGCCCTCGGGGGCTCTCCTACCTGCTGGTCAGGCTGGTGAGCTCTGGGAAGAGGTTCTCCACGGGCTGTTCCTCGAACTGATGCAGCCCCTCGTTCTGGGAGAACCAAGACCCAGCCCCGGCGGATCAGCGTCCGCCCCGGGAGGACGCCGGCAGCGCGGTGCCTGCCCCACCTCCCGGCCTCACCTCCTTGTAGAGATGGATGGCCGGGTCGTTCCCGCTCAGGAGGAACACGGTCTCCAGCTGATCCCCGACCTGCACCCTGGAAGCAGAGACAGCGAGGACCCCCTTGTGGCAGAGCCTGTGCAAAAACTCTGCCTCCGAGAACCCTAGCATCCTGGGACCCAGCCCCTGGATCCAGGGACAGAACCTCGGGGTGCAGAACTATATAGAAAGTGAGCATGCTAGAACCTTCCATTTCGAGAGCCCTTGTCTGCTAGAGTCTTCATTCCGGATGAGATTTAGGGATCCTATGTAATAAAAGGCTAATATGCAAATTGTCCCTACGGGCGGGAGTTTGATCGGGAGTTCAATGTTTGCTGACCACCAGGGGGCAGCATGGAGCACGGTGAGTGTTGGTGATGCAGCAATGGAGGCAATGCCAGCCCCAATGGGCCCCGAGAGTGGGACCTCAGTGGGATGGTGGAGCAGGTGAGTGAGCAGTTCCAGGGCAAGGTGGCAGGCAGCCAGGGGAAGGCAGACAGCCACTAGGGACCCTACCAGTGCACAAATTTTGTGCACCGGGCCTCTAGGGTAACATAAAGCTCTAGAGTGGGTTGCAGGAGCCCAGGACACTAGGATCTCTTCCTCTGGAACTAGATCTGTTCTCTGTCTCCTTTGAATGACTAGGACTTGTATAAACTGCCACCAAGGACATTCAGATGCAGAACAGTAGGACATCCAGATCCTAGAATCCAGAAAATCAGTCTCTACAACTCTCACCTGCTAGAGCAGAGGCTGGCAAACTATGACCCCACAGGCCAAATCCAACCTGGCACCTGTTTTTATAAATAAAGCTTTATTGAAACACAGTCATACCCACTCATTTACATAGTCAATGTCTGCCTTCCTGCTATAACAACAGACAAGTAAGCTGTGAGAGAGACAGTCTGGCCCTCAAAAGCCTAATATTCACCATATTTGCCGCCCGGGCCTTTACAGGAAAAGTTTGCCAGCACCTGTGCTAGGCCATCGGTGTTCCAGGATGGAATCCAGAGCTCTAGAATGGAATCCTCACAGTGTGGGATTCTAGAACCTCGGGATCCTAGACGATCTGTAGGGTGGCTCCCTGAACTATGACCATGTTAGGACTTGATCAGGACAGAACCTCAAAATTATCAAACTATAGTACTTTCAGTTCCTGGAGTCTCCGAGCTCCCAACTCCCGAAAATAGCATTTCTAGCTCATGGGAAAGATCTCAAATCTAGAAACTGCGATCCCGAGAACCTGAGAATTCTAGCTATCTAGAACACGGGTGCTCAAGGAACTCTGATTATCTAGTCTGGCGCTAACAAAATGGTAGCCCGTCAGCCACGCCTGGTTCATGGACACCTTAAACTAAGGTGACCAGACGTCCCGCTTTTGGCGGGACAGTCCCGATTTTTAACAATTGGTTAAAAAGTCAGCGCGAGAATGTGATTGTCTATGGGCAGGTCTGCGGTCTCGTTTGCTAATAAGCCCCTCCCTGCAGGTACACCCGCACCCTACTGTACCCCACCCCGGGCTGACTCACTCGGCGTGGCACAGCTGGAAAGGAGTGAACCGGAGTTCCAGGTTCAAGCAGCTCTCTGCAGGGGACACAGGTAGATGGTCATGAATGAGGGACCTCCAGGTCCCCTCCCCACCCTCTCCCTCCCTCCAGGCCACACGTACGGGCAATGGAGTCAAGGTTGTACTCGGAGCCAGGCTCATAGTCGCAGTAGATATTAAGGAACGGGCTGCCTTTGTCGCCTGAATCCTGCGGAAGGAGACTGGCCTCAGGGGAGAGCAGGGCTGGCGACAGGAGGGATCCGCGTCCGGTTCAGTGGGGCCCACACTCAGTGTGTGAGGAGGAAGGCGGAGGGGGGCTCTGTGTACCTTGATGAACGTGATCCCCACAACCAGGCCCCGCTTTGGGGGCGACTTGTTGAAAGTGTCGATGGAGACAATCTCGGCATCCACTGGGAGGGGATAGTTTAAAAGTTCAAGTTTCAGGCAAGACCTCCAATCGTAGTGACCCCTGACCTCTAGGACTCAATAACCTTTCACCACCGCAATTACCATGATCTCTGAAGCATATTGATCTCTGAGTCCAGATCGCCATCATCATGGTAGCCTCCCATTATCCCTGCCCTCTGACCCCAACGCCTCCTGATGATCAGCTCCCGACCCCCTTCAATCACCCTGGTCCCATTTTCCGGTCACAGTGACCAGGCTCAGACTGAGCCTCAGAAGCCTTCTCACCATCTTCCCGGCCCTCCGGCCCCAGAGCGCCACGCACCGGGTATGTAATTGAACTGCAGCTCCTTGGCCACCGGCCGGATTTTCTGTCGGAGGTCTTGGTAGCGGAAGCCCAGCACCTTGCCTTTAAGGGTGGCCGCCAGCAGCTCCCCGCGCCCGCCCGCGCCCGCGCCGCCCGCCAGCCCGTACACGTTGCTCTGCGACGAGAAACGCGTGAAGCTGTCCTCGCGCAGCGGGCAAGGCTCCGCGGCCACGGCCGCCTCCCCCATCGCGGGCCTCAGCCTCTCACGCCCGCAGCCCCGCGCAGCCCGCCCTGCCCCATCCCACGCTCCTGAAGCGACCGGGACCTCCGCATGCCCGCTCGTCGCGCATACCGATGACGTCAGCATCGCCGTCGCCGCCCTTTTCCAAGATGGCCGCCGGACCTCCCCAGAGACTTTGCCCCAACGCGCCTGCGCGCTATGTGATCGGTAACTAACTCCCACAATAAAGCTTAATATATGTCGGGAACTGTTTGTTCTAAGCGCTTCCCATCTATCAATTTATTTAAAACTCACAAGCAGTCTGAAGTAGTTACTGTGTTTTATGGATGAAGGAATTGAGGCACTCAGAGGTAAAAGTAAGATCACACACCTAGTAAGTAGTAGTATTATAACCCAAATAAGACAGCACCAATAGTTTATTAATCACATCCCTTTTAAAATGGTGAAATGGCCCGGCCTGTGTGGCTCAGTGGTTGAGCATCTACCTATGAACCAGGAGGCACATACCGGGGGTTCTGGCTAGATCCCCAGAGGGCCATGCCCGAGGCAGCCTATCAGTGATTCTCATCATTGATGTTTCTCTTTCCCTCTCCCCTCCTCTCTTAAGTCAATAAAATATATTTATGAAAGAAAGTGCCTGTGGCTTCACCTAATCAATTTGCTCTCAGGAAGAGCTTTGAATATTAGATGAGAGCCTCATCTATATCTAGACATCCTGTTTCTCATCCAGGAATATCAGTTCTCATTGTGAAACGGGCTGATTACTTTAAATCTAGCTTTGAATTAATTTTTAAACCAACAACTTGATGGTTTCAAGTTGTTTCTAATTAAAACATTGAGTTGAAACATTATATATATATATATATATATATATATATATATATATATAAAATAAAATGGTGAAATGCATTTTCTTACCCCAAAGAAAGAAAGGTCTAGCTATCTGTCCTGACAAAAACCTCCTCCTTAATTGAATGGCTTTGTGCCCATCATATTGGCTGGATTATCCCATTGAATCCTCACACCATCCTACTGTTACCCAGCATTCATTGGGCACTATGTGCCACACATCCTTTCCAAATTTACCTCGATAGCCCTTGCAACAATCCTGCAGAGGTTTATTTATTAGCCCAATTTACAGAGGGTGAAATTGAGGCTCAGGGAGAGTAAGTCCTTTGACTGATAGCTAGAAAAAGGTAGACGGGATGTTAATCAGGTGTTTCTAATGAAGGGGAGATAAGACATTTGGGGGTGGGGGGCTAGCAATCCCAATCTGTGCCAGTAACATGGCTTCTAACACACACTCTTGCTAGCCAATAATGAACTCCATCGATGCCCGACCTGTTGTGCAGAACCTGTTCCCCAGAATACTCTCATTTTACAAAGGGGCCATAAACACAGCATGGAACAGCTTAGCTAGAGGGGAGGTCACTGGAACCACCCAGACCATCGGAAAACACAGATATTTACATTATGATTCATTAACAGTAGCAAAGTTACAGATATGAAGTAGCAATGAAAATAATTTTATGATTGGGGGTCATCACAACAGGAACTGTATTAAAGGGCTGTGGCATTAGAAAGGTTGAGAACCACTGACTTAGATACCAACTTCCCCATCATAACCGGCTCAGGAGGGGCTGTGGCAGGCCACCACAAAAGCCTGGGAGTTAGGAAACAGAAAGCAAAGGAGCCAAAGGGTATAAAGGGAAAGCTTCCTCCATGGTCACTCACTCAGGATCTGGAGAACTGACCTGAGTCACCGTACGAGGACATCAGAAAATGAATGGCTTTCTTTATGCTGGATCTCTGAGTACTCCCCGGGTATTTTTTAGGTTGTCTGGTAAATTCTGAAACACTAAACCCAGCGTCGTTAAGAGGTTCCCGAGTATTCTGTCTCTAGAAATGGCATGACGGGCCTGGGGACCCTACACCTGCATAGTTTCCAGAGTTGGCCAACTTTCCTGTCACCTCCCTCCACGCAGAAAGGACACCGATACACAGACTGCAGGATCCGAGACGGCAGTAAAACCGCAGCATGCGGACTACAAGGGTGAAAGCAAGCACTCGGTAAATGTGTTAAAAACCTACAGACGACGTGCCAGCCCTTCGCCAGACAGTTACGTAAGAGACATAAAAGGCAGGTTCTCAGGGGCAGGTTGGAGGTGCAGGGCGCGCGTCACTCCCAGATCTCTGCCTTTGGGGGGACCGTCTTAGAGGGCAGGTCTGGCTCCATGGAGAAGTGCTGTATCCCCAGGCCCTGGACTAGGGCCGGACACAGCAGGTGCCTCGTTCTACTCGCTGAGCGACTAGAATGTGCGGTCTAGTCCTGCTGCTTCTGAAGAATGCTTTCCAGGCTCCTCTCTCACGTGGTAACCTCTACACGACACCGCTCAGGAACTGCCGAGCGAGTGAATAAGTGAAGTTCTAGTTTGGAAAGAGTTGTCTTGCCCAGTGGTTCCCAACCCTACCTGCTCTTATGAACCTAAACCAAACCACAGCTTATCAGGGTGTGATCCAAGCTTAAGTACTTTTTCTGACTTCAAGCACAGCCAGGGTTGAGAGTTACTTTTTCAGTCACGAGTGGCAGAAATAGATCCTAAACCATTTCAGCCTGTGCTCATGGCAGACATCAGTAATCAATCCCAGGTCTCAGGAGACTGCACTGAGCTCGAGGCAGCTGGTATCCATCAATGAAGGTGTGAGAGAAGGGGCCGGAGGGGCAGGGCCGGTGCCACACGGGCCACTCGGACACGAACTTCTCCTGACCTCCATCGGGCCCTGGCTGAGCACCTGTCTGAGGAGCTGCGCTGGGACCCCGTCTGCCTCTGGCCTCCTCCCGCTGCCCCCGTGAGGGCGGGAGGAGGCACACGCACAGCGGACGCTCCCTTCACTCACAGGCTTGCACCGTGGAGGGTGGAGGCGGGCAGTCCTTGCCCCCTCTTCCCAGGCAAAGGGATCCTGTCCTCTCCCCCACTCCGCACACCTCCGGGCCCTGTACTCCGCCACCAGCGGTTCCCAACCGCTCCCCCTCCTGCCCTGTGACACAGAACAAGTGCCACGGGGCCTGCAGTGCTCCCCCGGGGACTGTGGTCGTGGGCGAGGCTGGGAGTCAGTGGCCTCTTCCTTCCCTTCTTACCGGACCGCTGCTCAGGAGGGTGGCACTGCCAGCCGCCTACCCAGCTGAGGAACCAGGGCTCACAGGTAAGACGGGGTTCCCAGGCTCCCCCCAAACCGCCATCCCTGGGCCTCACTCTCCAAGGCCGCCTCCTCTGTGACTAGAGCCCACTGAGGCCAGCAGACTGGACTCTAGCCCTGAAAGGGGGGGTGGCAGAGGTGAGGAGGAAGAGACTCATGCAAAAGTATTGTTTTTTATTTTCTTTTGGGGGCCAGATGCAGCTTCCCACCAACAAAACCAAAAAGCACAATGGCAGGAGCAGATGGGCGGGTGCAGGATGACCCCTGCGGGGCCTGGGGCCTCTCCCGGGAGGCTGGGCTGCAGAGGCTGGCGGCTCCTGGCGCTGAGGGGCGGGGGGCTGGGAGGCTCCCCCCACAGTGGAGAGCAGGTCTCAGCTGCTGCGACATGTGCTCAGCGCTTGGCTGGGGACAGAACTGGGGAGATGGAAACCAACCTCATGCTCCAGCTCCAGCCGGTCAGGCGATGAGGGTCAGATGCTGACCCCCACCCCTGGCAGCGCTCACAGCCAATAGGCTATGCCACCGACTCTGTGTTTCGGGGTGGAAAAGGGTCTCTTTGGGGCTTAAATAAATGGGTGGGGGAGGGAAGAGGGGTGAGGCCGGCCTCCAGGGCCCTGAGGCGGTGTGGAGCCTGCACTGTGGCCCGTGAGACTCCTGGGGGAAGGAGAGAAGGTCCCAGCCAGGTCTTGGGCCACCGCTGGGCTCACGCAGTGTCTGGAGGGGCCGCTGGGGAAGCAGAGGGGCTGGAAGACAGGTGCGGGGCGGGGCTTAGCGCAGGTCCTCCTCGTCGCCCTGGATGGTCTTCTTGATGCGCAGCAGCATGGTGGTCAGCCACTGGTCCAGCCGCGAGATGGAGTCGTACTCCTTCACCTGCGGCAACCGCAACCGTAACCATGGTGACAGGCGGCTCATCCCACGCCTGGCCCTGGCCCGCCCCGAAGCCAAAAGGTCTCTGGTCCCAAGATTCTCCGGATGTGGCCCTGCCAGCCGGGGCCTGAGGAGGAGCAAGGAAGGCAGCAGGCCCGGCAGTTCCCTTCCAGGGAAATAATTTTGTAGCTTGAAAAAGGCCCCGCTTCCTTGTCTTATGGATGGGAAGCTGAGGCCTGGAGATGGGACAAGGCCTGTCCCGGCGCCACAGGGTGGGGAGGCCGGAAACCCACACCCTTCGTCCCTCTTCCTTGTGGAGCTTTCACTGTCGGGGAGGAGGGACCAGGGGGAGCTGGTCTGTCACCACTAGGGGCCGAGACTCCAGAGGGCAGGCGCTCAGCTGCGGTCTGGGTGACCAGGTCAGGTTCTGAGCTGGACACAACCGGGCTCCAGAACATCTAGAAGCAGCTGGGCCAGTTCTATGAGGAAGTGGCTGCTGGAAGAACGTGCCCTCTAATGCCACCTCAGCTCCACCCCGCTGCTGCTGGGAGGGGAGGCTGACGGCTCATTTCCTTCCCTCTCGGCCCCTCTGGGTCACTCAGGGACTCCAGGGACGAGTCTTGGTCTTCAGGCAGGTGTGGACCTGAACCCGCTCTGTCCCCGAGGGCCAGGGACACGTCCCTCCCCATTCTCAGCCTCAGTGCCACCATCTCTAAAGTGGGGAGAATACTCCCTGCACCTCTCGGGGCGACTCGTGAGATTCTGGGGTGTCCACAGAAAGGAATTCTCAGCCGGGGGCCAAGGCCAGAGTTTAAAAGGCTGAGATTCTTGGCAGAGCATGTGTGAGCAGGGTGGCCACCTGCTGCCACTCACCGCCTCGGTGTAGCTGTCCACGTTCTGCTCTTCATGGGCGTCTAGCAATTTCTGCAAGAACATGGCAGGCAGTTAGATCCATGTAGCACCTGGACAGATGGAAATCGGGGGACTCCCATGCTGACAGGAAGGAAAGGGCTCTGTTCCAATCCTGCTTGCAAGCTTGTGGATACAGGTCACATGTATGTGTATGCATGTGTGTGTGTGCGTGTCCCAGCTCAGCCTCTACTAGCTTTATCACTGTGTGAGTCTGATTTTATCCAGAAAATAAGAGATCCAAATGGCAGAAGAGGAAAAACAAAAACGAAAACCCCTGAGAGCCACTACAATCTCGGTGAGCATACTAACGGAGCGCCCCGCCCACCTGCAGGCTCTCACCTCCCACGCCCAGGCCAGGCTGGAAGGGGCGGGAAAGGGGCCGCACTCACCTTCATCAGCTTGCACTCCCGGGAGTCGGAGAAGGCGGGGAACAGCTCCTCGTACTTCTGGACAGCAAGCTGAGCACGGCCGGGGGAAGGAGGGAAGGGGACAAGCCAATGAAAGGCTGGCTGCTGAGGCCACAGGCCTGACAGCGGAGGGGATCTGGACTGGCTTGGATCCTGAGTCAGCTCTGTGCCCCTCCCCCAGCCTCCGTGTCACCTGGCTCTGTGCCTAGCGGTCCCTCCAAGGAGCTGAGCTCAGCGCCAGCCTGGCTGCAGAGACAGCGAGGGTCGGGGTGGGGAGACACACGTTAAGCGGGGTGTATGGAGGGTTTCCCGGGCCAGTGTCCAGTGCTCTCTCCTGAACCAGGCTCACCCAGGGGAGGGGGCCAATGACAGCTGCCTGAGTACTTCTCTCATGCCAGGCCTGGTGCCAGGCATGTCTCAGACATAACTATCATCTAAGTAGGGAAGCACCTGGAGAGGGCAGTGACCTGCTCAGGGCACAGGGTAAGTGGTGGGGCAGGGATCTGAGGGGCCAGATGCAGGGAGCAGGGCTGGGGGCTCAGACGTCCGGGTTGAGGGGTACGGCGGCTGGAAACCCCTAAGAAATCCCGATTCAGGAGTTCACTCCTCCCCTGGGCATTTCCTGCCCCTGCCAGTACTGACCCCTCCTTTGCCAAGGGGTCCACTGAGGATGGGGAGGCTGACATGCAGGCTACGGTTCCAATCTAGAGACCGGGAGTCAGAAAGATCTGGAATTGGGGCTGCTGTTGATACTAGCCATGTGGCTTGAACAAGACTCTGGCCGCAGCTGTGTGCTCACTGGGAAATGGGTGACAACAATGAGGACCTCACGGGGAGCAGTAAGGCTTCAAAAGGTGCTCTCCCCGAGAAAGCCTGGCACCAAGCGAGCCAGGAACCGGAGACTCACGCCAAGCGGGGGCAGGAGCCATCGGCGGGCACAAGCACTGCTCGCCCAGGGCCGACTGTCAGGGGCCCGAGTGAGGGCTCACCCTTTCTGAGGGGCCGAGAGGGGGCATGGCCCAGTGGCCACCGGGGGTGGGCAGGCTCCGGTGGGCTCACCTTGGCGTTGAGCATGTCGATGCAGAAGTGGCAGAGGGCCGCCTTGAAGAAGTAGTCCTTGGCGCTGTACTTGAGGAGGGGGCTGTCCATGGCGCTGGTCCCCACCTGTGGGTACACGGCGGCTGCACTGGGAGCTCACGGCAGGCAGCCAGGGGGCGGGGTCTGCTAGGCACTGGGGGCGCGCCGGAGGCTGGGTCTGTGCCCCAGGGCGACACCTGCTAACCCGGGACCCCACGATGGTGAGAGGCGGCCCCGCTATCAGGCCCACGGGAAGCTGGCATGGCAGGGCAGAGGGATGGCAGGCTAAGGGAACATGAGGCGGTGCCTGCCC
This sequence comes from Nyctalus aviator, assembly GCA_036971965.1. Taxonomy (NCBI): domain Eukaryota; kingdom Metazoa; phylum Chordata; class Mammalia; order Chiroptera; family Vespertilionidae; genus Nyctalus; species Nyctalus aviator. Next base: position 7,940,260 of record CM072936.1, on the reverse strand, counting down.
CTCTCCTGAGATGCCTGCCTTTCTCCTGGCCAGGAACCCACCAGGACAGCCTGGGCCCCGCCCTGCCCTCCCCACACCCTGAGAGGAGCTGGAGGGGCCATGGGAGGGTCCCTGCTCCCCCGACCCCCTTCCTCTGGGCTCCCCAGGCTTCGGCAATTCTGCCCGTTCCCTCCCAACGCTGGTTCTTCAGTCATCTCACTCTGGGGTCAGCCAGGAAGCTCCCCGAGGGCCGGGCTGGGCTGGGCTAGTGCAGCGCCCGTGGGGCCACGGTGGAGGGAATGTTTAGCCAGGTGAGTAGCGTTAGGGTGAGGGGATGACAGAGGGAGGTGGACAGAAGGGAGGGAGGGGGAAAGAGCAGGTGGCAGAGGGAGGAAGGGGCGGTGGTACTGGGATACGGGGCAGCGCCCTCCGCAGGGAGCAGGGCTCAGAGCCGGTCCCCACCTGCTCGTAGATGTCCACGGCCTTCTGATACTGCTCCAGCTGCGCGGCGTAGCCCGCCACCTTCAGCAGACACTTGTTGGCCGAGCTGTGGGGGGCAGAGGGGAGGGTTGGAGGTGGCTGGTGGCGAGTGCAGGGGGCTGGGTGGCGAGGGGGGTGGGGTGGGTGGCCGGGTACCTGTTGGACTCCTCGCTCTTGTAGTAGTCCGCAGACTGCTCGTAGTGCGCGATGGCCTGGGAGGGCAGGAGGGAGGAGGGGAGAAGGGGCACCGGCAGCCCCTGGGACCCAGCCAGAGCCTCATCCAAGTCCTGCCAGCGCCCACGCCCCTTCCCGGTGCTCAGACACCAGAGCTCCCCAGGGGACAGGACAGAGAGGAGTGCTGGTCCCTGGCGACTGGCAGCTGCTATGCCCCACCCCAACTCACCTTGTCGATGTCCACCAGCTCCGTCTCGTAGATCTCAGCGATGGAGATGTGGTGCTTGGCGGCGATGGTGAACCGGCCCTGCTTGGACACGGGAGGGAATGTCTGCGGCCGTGCCCCACCCTGGTCCCAAATCGGTGGCTCCCTGCCCCTCAGCTGCACTTATGAGGTGGACGAGGGTACCGAGAGGCGGAGGGCATGGGACTTAAAAGGAAGGTTCTAGAGCGAGAGGCCCGGGTCTGAGTGCAGCCCCCAGTAGGTGACCTTGAGCAAGACACTCCACACCCAGCCCCCTTCCCTCCTGTCCACGTGCTCAGGGGGATGGGCGGTGGAGGGGCGCCTGGCGGAGGGCCTGGCTGGAAGCAGCACTTGAGAGAAGGCCCAGAGCAGCCATGGGAGGGCCTGCGCTCTGGAGAAACCGGGGCTGAGGGCCCGAGTGTCCCCACCGGCCAAGGCCTCCTTGGCCTCCCTCCCCCCGTGGCCATCGAGGTGGCCTTTCTCACAAGCATTTCCCCCTCCTCTCCCCTCCCCTGCGGAGGCCTCCGGCTCCCAGAGGGCTGAGCGCCCCTTTCCTGCCTCCACCCAGTGGGGTCCAGGGGCCTGTCCGGCTGCTCCACACACAGGGGCCGGTTCACAGCCACCCCCAGGCCTCAGGCAGCAGGAAAGGGTCAGGCCCTAAACCCGGCCAGGCCTGGTTCTGGGTCTCCGCCACTCCTGTTCGCAGGGCTGTGTCCCTGGGCATCAGTCCGCTTGTCCGGGCCCCTCTGACTGTCACACGGACTGACAAGTAGGAAGATGAACCCAGGCACTGAGTGTCTGGGCCAGTGAGTGGCAGCTGCGGCCACTGCTGTAACGGTAATACTACAGCCTCCCGGGACCCTGCGGGGCCAGGACCCCCTTCCGGTCCGGGGCGAGGGGTCTGACGACACAGGTGGAATGTGAAGAGGCAAAAGGTAGAAAAACCAGGGCCTGGGCCTGGCTGTGGTCCAGTCTCGGCTCCCTGGCCTCGGGCCGGCCGCCGCTCGGCCTCATCTGTCGACGGGGATGTTCCCTGGGCAGGGCAGGGGCTGTGCCCACTCAGGGCGCTGCCCACCCCCCCTCTGGCCTGCTGTGAGCTGGGGGGGATCAGAGAGGGTGCTGGTGGGGAAAAGGACACGTGTCCCCGGTAACCTTAACTTCTACCGATGAAGACAAGATGGCCCCGGGAATGCTGGAAGCTCCTGCGGGCAGCCAGGCTGGTGGGTAGCTGTGAGGACCCAGCCAGCCCAGCCCAGGGCAGGTGGCCAAATCCCCAGGGCCCCTACCCCGCTCTGCCCGCTCTTGGTGCTGGAGCTGGGGAGGTGAGGCGGGGGCAATATGCGGACCAGGACTCGTAGGGAGCCTTACCATGTCTGTGTAGATCTCGATCGCTCTCATCAAACAGTTAATAGCCTCTGGGGAGAGAGAAAGGGAGGCGGGGAGGAGTGAGAAGGCCAAGTCACTTAGGCAGGAGCTGGGAGAGGGGATGCGGGCTGAGGCGCCTGGAGATCAATGGAGTTGCCAGGGCTACGCTCTGCTCTGCGCTCTCCAGGGGAGCCGCCGGGAGGGAGGGAGGGGAAGGAATCCGGGAGCCCGGGAAACGTGGTCAGACTAATGTATTCTGCAGCCTGACGTGCTGGGCACACGCTCCGGGGGAGTCTGGCTGCCATGGCTGCCCTCTCCCTGGAGCTGCCACAAAGCCAACACCTTCCCAGTCACGCGGGGACAGGCCAGGCCGGTGCCAGGTCAGGCTGACGGCCAGGCTCCCGTGGGTGTTCTGAGCCGCATCTTCTAAGGCTTTACCCTCAAGAGCAGAGCTGCTGGCGAGGGGCGGCCAAGCCTGACACCTGGGGACACCCTTTCATTGCGGGACCCGGAACCCGCCACGTCCCTGCACCTGTCTGGCCTCCATCGATGGCAGGAGGAGGCCCCTCCACTGGACTCTCCTTCCTCTCTTGCTCCCACCTCCGCACTCAGCCCTCTGTACCTTCCTTAACTGCGCACCGATACGATACCCACCAGCGCCTCACACCACAGGCTTGCCAACGAGACACACACACGAGGGTGGTGCTTGAGAGGAGGAATCGGGCTTCCTTTGTTGTACTGTCTCTTCCAAGTTTTTTATTTTATTTTTTAATATGTTTTTATTGATTTCAGAGAAGAAGGGAGAAGGAGGGAGAGACAGAAACATCAATGATAGAGAATCATTGACCAGCGGTCTCCCGCACGCCCCCTATTGGGGATCTAGCACACAACCCAGGCGGGTGCCCTGAACGGTAATCTAACCGTGACCTCCTGGTTTACAGGAGGACTTTCAACCACTGAGCCATGCCTCTGGGCTCTGGTAAGATTTTAAATTTGGAAAGAGCTTTTTCCCTTTGACAAATTATTTGGAGGAAAGAGAAGCATGAGTGGGAGGCGTTTTCTGGCAGACAGAGATGAGCTCTTGGGTGGATTTTTTTAACACCGCTTTAGTGCATCTCAGGAAGAAGGGGAGTAGGGGGAGGCGGAGGCAGCCTGCACAGACCACAGGATGAGGGTCTGAGCTGAGCCAAGGCTGAAAGTTCGTCCTGCAGTCAAAGGCCCTGGTCTGATCCCGGTCTCCAGAGAGCCAAGCCCAGAGGGCTGAGATGCTGCATAGAGGTGTGAGGCCTGGTGCCGCTCTCGGGGGTGATGGCTCACTACCCAGGGGGACACTTGGCACTTAGCTCTGGGCCCGCTTTCAGGAGTATCCAAGCCTCCTACGCGGGCGAATGTGCGCCTGTGAGCACTGCTCTGGGAGGGAGGGGACCTAGGGGTTTGTCCAAGCCGAAAGGCCTCTGGAAACCCCCCAAGGGTTCAGAGAATGTGCACCATTTGGCCAAGGTTGAGGTTGACAGCTGGAAGCCCGAGGCAGTAGGGAAGAGGGAAAGGAGCAAAGAGGGGGCAGAGGAGGACAGGGAGAGAACACAACAGAATTAGGGAAACAGTGCAAGTGCCTTTCACACACACATTTTGTAACAGCTTTTCTGGAAGCAACGGGTAAGCTTGCAACCGGTTGCGCCACAGGCTGCACCACCGTGATGAGGATGAGGATGAGGATGAGGAGTGAGCAGCTGGGCTGCAGGGAGTGGGCCCTGCACATCCCACCCCCGTTCCAGCCTCCACCCCAGGGGTGGGTGCGACCCGCAGGCACCCTACCGCTCACCCACTCCCTCTCCTGGGCCGCTGGGAGTCCCACAGGGCACCTGAGGGCAGAGGTGGCAAGGCTGAGAGAGTGCCATTAGCAGGCGGCAGTGGGAGGGACTGCAAACTCCCCTGCAGCTGCCCTGGGGGCTTAGCCTGCCCCAAGCCCCGAAGCCCACCCCACTCCTGCCGTCCACCCCCAACACGGCCAGTCTCCAAGATAAACCGGGCAAATCCCAGAGCCGCACAGGAAGCGGAATGGATTAAGGGAAGATGCCTGAGCCATCCAATGTGGGGCATCAGGTACGAGGGGAGGGGGAATGGGGGCCGGGTCACCTCGCTGCCCTGGGCGCACATGCATGAACCCTTGGGCCCAATTGTCAGGCAGGCGGGTGAGAGGCCTCCCTGGCCTGAGTCCACCCAGAGCAGCGGACAGTGGTTGGGAAACTCTGGGGAACCACTGACAGCCATGGGCGTCACCTCCCCACCCCCAATCCCACCAGGAGGCAGCAAGACACCCCTGACCCCTGTCCCCCACAAATCCCCCACCACCCAAGGAGAACGTGATGACAGGAACCAAATCCTTTTCCCTGCCTGGCGGCTCTGGTTGGCACCAGCTCCTCTGGAGGGGTGGGGGAGGGGCGGGCCCTCCAGGGCTCCTGCAGGAAGTGCTCACACAGGACTGACAGGGAGGTGGTCAGCAGGGCCCCAGGGGGCTGATCACCTGCTTGGGGAAAGTGGGCGAGGTTCCAACTGGGGCCTCCAGCTATTCCCCGAGGCAGGCGGCCAAGGGGTGGAGACCGAGCCCAGGAGCAGGGGAGGCCCTCCCAGGACTTTATCTCATGCTAGGTGCCACCCGGGCGTGCATGCGGTCTGCTCTATCTGACCAGGAAATGCAGATCCAACAGATTAAGCAACCTGTCCCAGGTCGCAGGAGAGCAGGCTCCTCGGACCTCTCGGACTACACTAACTGAGCCACACAGCTGCGGCGGCCTCTGTGAAGCTGGCCTGGCCGACATCAGGCAGCTGTCACTCCTGGTGCCAATGCGCCCTCTCCCCTGACCCTGGCTGGAAGGGTCCCACCTCAGAGTTGTGACGGGTTGGCAGCCATCAGGCAGTCCCTGCCCAGCCTCAGCTCCAGGCACCCTTCTTTGGGCTCCAGACAAGGCACCTGGCCCCGGCTCTGCACACATTACACTGTTCTCTGCTCTGCTGCCCCCTCCCCCCATCTCAGCTCCCAGGGCAGCAAACGGCGCCTGCTGATCACTGGAGAAACTAAGTTGGCCTCTGTGCCCCACGGGAGACTGTCACCGCACCTACTGCTGCTTCCCACCAACCTGCCACCCTCTGTGCCTCCTAAGGCACATCCCACACGCACCCCAAAGAGCCTGCTGAGATGAGACAACTCAGATCAAAAGCCAGGGAGGGACACGACGCGTACCGCAGTGCCAGGCGGGGCCGTGCCCGGGAAGCGCTGGGCTGGTTAAAGAGCAGCTGGGGCCTGCACAGGTCACGCTGCCGGAGCTCTGCTCCCGCCCGGGAACCAGGCCCTTCCGGTCCCTCAGGAGCAGCAGCCAAACATCACAGATGCCAGGGCAGCATCTCCAGGTCAACCAGCTCCCCAGGGAGCAGAAGGAAGGAGGGGGCGCACGCAGACTTCTCTGAAAACCAACCCAGGCTGGCCTGGGTCACAGTCACTCACCACGTGGTCTGCGGTGGCCCAGCACGCAGCTTTGTGCAAAGAGTGACAGGCCGCCCAGTCACAGGCCGCCCTTGGGCTCTTTTTTAAAATCCTCACCCAAAGACACATTTTTATTGATTTTAGGGAGAGGAGGGAAGACAGAGAGGGATAGCAGGATAGAGGGATAGCAGGGGAGAGAGGGAGAGAGAAGGAGAGAGAAGACTGATTGGTTACCTCCCATATGTGCCATGACTAGGGACAGAACCAGTAACCTGGATATGTGCTTGACCGGAAATCAAACCCAAAACCCTTTGGGGTATGGGACGACTCTCCTACCAACTGAGCCACCCAGCCAGAGCTCCCCTCGGGTTCTTGCTGAGCCTGAGCCTACCACTTAGAACTTAGACCATCATCTGTGAGAAACCCGGTGGCAGAGAGAAACCGGTCAAGTTTAGGGGCAGAGAAAAGCTACCTGGTTTACACAGAGACCAGATCCTAGGAATGAATGAATGTCCCTGCCAGCAGCATGGCCTGCCAGCGATCCCAGCGCCTGCAGTGAACCAGTGCTCCCTGACCCTCCCGGAGGCCTCTGTGTACCGACAGCTGTCCCCTCTTGGGAAGGACAGGCCTTTATTCCAAGATTATGCTCCCCCCCCCTTTTAAAGCACGCCTTTCCCATTCTCACAAGAGAGGAGAGTGACAATAGATGGCCTTTATAAAGAAACCTCTCCTTGCTAGAATTAAAAGTTAGCAACCTATGTCTGGCACCAAGACGTAAAAAGCAGATTAGAACCCCATTTCCATGAAAGTCTGGTACCCCCTGGGCTTCTGCTTCCGGAGGAGCCCAGTGGGACAAAATGTGCTCTTCACAACGACAGAGCCCCAGCTGGGGCTTCTGTCCCCAACACGCTGTTCTCTGGCAACTATACCTCAGGCTCGTCTCCCCACGCTCCCCCCCCTCGGGCCCCAGGGAAGCCAGTTAGGACCACTCCTCCCCTTCTCCGGCAGCCACTGCTACCGGCTGGTCTCCGAAGCCCTCCACCCGCTTCCGCTGTCGATTCTGACAACAGAACAGATTTCCTCTCCCCTTGGCATGCGGTGGGGCTGCAATGGAACTCCCACCCCCAAATGCTCCCGGGCAGCGGGAGGGGAGCGATGCGCTGCACACGCAGTGGCAGGGGAGGCGGCGGCTCGGAGCGGGATGGAAATGCCACCGGAAGGGAGCCAGTTCTGAAATTAAAGCGCGAGGGCTCCCTGCCAGCCTATCGCACCTCGGCCACCGGAGAAGACGGAGCCGGGGAAACCCGAGGACGTCTCCGCGGAGCGCTCAGCTGGGGCCCTCACCTTGCGGGTCAGCTTTCTTGAACGCGTTGCCGGCGTCCACGAAGCAGGTGGCTGCGTCGTGCTTGTTCTGGAGCTGCAGGTGCAGCTGCGCCGCCTGGCAGAAGGCGTTTCCGGCAGCTGGAGCAGAAGAGAGACGCTGGCCTAAGCGGGGCTCCCTGCCTCCCGGGCCGCACAGACGCTGCCTGGGAGCTCCCGGGGACACAGGGAGGCCCGGGGGAAGGGGCAGGGTGAGCTGAGGTCTGGGCCAGCAGTGCCCCCTGGGGAGCCTCAGGGCTGGGAACCCTGCTCAGAGGCAGAGAGCAGGCTGAATCATGGGAGGGGGGCAGGTATGGGCGTTGGGGAAGAGATGGCCATTGAGATTCAACTCTGAAACACTTCCTGATGGACTCCCCAACTCTAAGTCCCATTTCTTCCCCCCGTGCCTCCCAGCTCTTCCTAAGTCCCCGTACTCCTCTGCCTCTGTCCACGTTCCAGGCCCTGTGGAGAGTCACGGCAGGCTGTGTGGGCAAGGCACCACGCTGATCATGCGGGGGCACACAGGGTCTGCTCCCTCTAGGAGCTTCCCGTCCGGAACAGGAAACGGGACGCAGACGCCAAGGTCTTGAGTCCCTGGGGCATGAGGAGACCACCTGAAGCCCAGCCCGTCCTTACTCCTGCCCACTGGCACCTCCCAGGTGCCAAGCCGTTCTGCTTATGTCCTCACCCAAAGTGACCTGCAGGAGGCACTGGGTTTCTCCTCCAGGGGTGGGGACTGTGCTGGCCGAGACCCCCACAGCCACCCCAGCTGTTCTGAGGCGCCTCCCTCCACCCTCCTCTGGCTGAGGCCAGGTCACAGAACTGCTGAGCTGGAGGAGGATGGGAGGCCTGGCCCCTGGAGCTTCAGAGCAGCAGGACAGACAGAGCCGCCCAGGTTTTTACAATGTATGGGTTCTTCATTGTGTCTAAGGACTAGAAACTTGAGTGTAAAATTTCCAGAGAAGGTAAAAATAAAAAAAATGGCCTACGAATTTTGGTGAGGGTTGGTTTACAAATTTGGGGGGGAGGGGGGAGAGAGGAAGAGGAAGCAACATCTGTGTGCTTGGGAAATAAGTATTCTTCCACATCGTGTCCTGTGGAAGCTGTAACACTCTCAGAAAATGACCACAGTCGATTTTAGCCTGTGCCTCCCAGAGAGGAACTGTGTCTTTGCTGGGTTCCAAACATGCAGATGTTCGAAGTCGTTTTATGAAATCAGCCCCCGGTGGGCTTCATGCCCCAGCTTTCCAACCTCAGCTCGGGCCTCGGGCAGCGCCCTGCCGACCAAGCTCCTGGGAACCCGCCCGCAACTCAGGGCCGAGTCACAGAGCCATGAAGCGGATGACACGCCGCCCACCAACACAGGAGCGTCTCGGGAGGCGCCTGAGCTGGGGTGACCTCTTCCGGGTGAGGCGTCTGCAGGTTACATGACACTGGGCCGTCCCAGCTACCCTCGCTGGTGAGCCTGATCTCCATGAACCCACACTATCGCCCCGTTAGCTCTCAACCACTTCCCTGCTGGGGTGCTGAGAAGCAAACACATTGAGTGTAGAATTACTAGGAGAGGCCAAGTAACTTCCAGGGTCACAGGCCAGTCTGAGCTGTGACACAAACCGAAGTCACTCAGCTCCAAAGGTTAGGAGGCATCACAGGTTAAACACTGGGCCCTGCTCTGGGGCTGAGACAAGCCTCAGTTTCCGAATCCATAAAATGGGGAAATTAATGAATGGTACTGACCCTCGTAGGGTTGCTGCAATGACTCAATTAAATAATGCATGCCTAGTGCTCAGTACGGTGCCCGATCAATGTGACTGTGATCAATGTTATTGACCGCCCCGCCACCCCCGGCTCAGAATTCAGACTCTGCCGGAAGCAGTATGAAACAGTTTCCGGGGAAACCCTCCGTCCTCTCTCCGAGGCCGAGAGCCCAGCTGTAAAACAGCCCCGTGGGCTCTCCCGGCCACCAGCAGCCACGGGCTTTGGCGCCAGAGAAGCCTGAGAGAGAGGGGCTGCGGCAGGAGCTGAGGGAAGGGGGAGAAAGCACGCGGGGCTCCAGCAGAGACCACGTACCACTCCAGTTTTTGGCCATTTTGAACATGTTTGCTGCTCGGGCGTAGATTTCGCAGGCTTCCTCTGTTTTGGACGAGCCTCTGGGGAGAAAGAAACAGGGAGAAGGATAAGGAGAATATCTAGCCTGGCATCAAGGGGGAAGTTAGCAGACGCGGTGGAGACGTGCCCTGCATTCACTCCCGTGATTTCCCGGGGAAGCTGGCCTCCCGCCTCCAGCTGCAGCCCAGGCCTCTGTCTGGGCTCAGGAGAGAGAATGGCTGCGAGGCCCCCCAAACGCCCTCCCCTCCCCCATGGACCATGGCAGCCTCTGACAGCTACTACCACTTCCACTTCCTGCCCGGCTGCTCCCAGGCTCCCCAAAGGCCCTTTCCCAGAGGTTGCAAAGCACCCTGGGGGAAGAGCCCGGCCCTGGATGCCTCGTCCCTTCCCCAGTGACTTAATCCCAGCCTGGCACACCGCTGCGGTTCAGGGAGGACTTCTCAACCCTCCAGGGTCACTGCCAGTTCAGGACCGAGCATAAATATTATAATATAAACACACAGAGAAATACTATTTTTAAACGTGTGCATAAAAGTTCCCATTTGCCCTAGCCGGCTTGTTCAGTGGATAGAGCACCAGCCTGTGGACCTGATGGGGCCCAGGTTCGATTCCGGCCAAGGGCACATGCCTGGGTTTTGGGCTCCATCCCCCAGTGGCAGGTGTGCAGGAGACAGCCAATCAATGATTCTCATCACTGTTGTTTCTATCTCTCTCTCTCCTCCCTTCTTCTCTGAAATCAATAAAGAAGTACATATTTTTTTAAAAAGTTCCCATTTGTGTTAAAACAGAACAAAAAGAGAGGGTTTGAAGAGAAGCATGTATATTTAAGCGAACAGAGTATTTTTGGGAGAATACACCAAATACAAGTTGCAGCATTTTTCTCTAAGGTGGGGCCTGAAGAACTGGGGGCCAGGAGTGGGAGACAGTTGGACACCTTTTGTTTGTACTGTCAGAATTTTATTTTATTTTTTATTTTGAGTATGTTTATTAAAGCTGGGACAATGAAGCAAGGAAGGGCCTCAGATAGAAGCAGCAAGAGGAGAGCCTGGGCCGGGCTGTTGTCAGCTCATTGGGAACTCAGAGAAAAGGGGGTCCGGAGAACAGGCTCAGGGATTAGCCCAGGAGCAGTTACTGCTGCCCACTGCTCCCCTGCTGCAAGTCTCGTGGGTCCCGTGGAGCTTAGGAGACGCATGCCTATGGGGGGGGAGGGGGGAGATGCGGGCGGGCTCCCGGGAGGGGCAGTGTGCCCGTCTGAATTTTTTTAATCACCGGCATATTTTATCTATTCAAGAAAAGAAATATATATTTTCTAAATGTCAGGATTTATATTGGGTCCTGTGATCCAGAATGAATTACATTTTTAGCAATTTATCCTAAGAAACTAATCAGAGAAACTACAGATGCACGGCACAGTATTACTTAAAATGGCAAAACCACCCTCAGAAAATGTACTGTGCAATGGTAGGGACCGGTGAGATGCAGAGGAGTGCATTTTAGAAAAACAAAGAGCACCCTGCAGGGACAGCCACCCCGGCACCCCCACCTCCAAGGGGTGGAGATGAACCTCTTCCTGGATCCGGTCCCTCATTAGTACCTCCCCCACCAGTGGTAAGTCATTCCATCTCCCATAACCCACCAGGCTTAGCCCACGAGGCCTGTGGTCTCTGTAACTGTTCAAACCCCCATCGCCCACAAAAATCAGTACATAAAACCCACACACCCACATGAGATTCTCTCTTCACTGACATCAAGCAATGTTTAGTTTTGAAGGAAAAAGGGGACTTTTCCAATTAAAAGTCATACAAATCATCTTCACTGTCCCAACCCTCACCCTGGTATCAACTGGCCCTGAAAACTCGCCGTCCCAGACAGCTGGCGAAGGCCTCCAGTTCATTTTGGAGCTGTGCTTGGCACGCCTTCACCGCACTGTCACAGTCCACTGTGCCCATCTTTTGAATCCTTACAATAATCAGATCAGAGCCCACAGCCACCCTCCCTGGAGATTTCATTTCACCATCCCAGCGGCACTGGTATGGGTAGGGCCCAGAATCAGGATTTTTTTAAACAATGATCCCTGATAATTCAGATGATCAGGTGAGTTTGGGAGGGGAAAAACTGACTTAGACAAACAGCTTGGAAAGCAGCCAGCACTGATCTCTCAGGTCAGGTGACTTCAGGTGACATCCCAGGGTGTGTGTGTGTGTGTGTGTAACTGCGGTCCTGGCCTCCTGAATCCAATCACACCAACAAGGTTCTGCTTTAGATGAAAAGCTTACCCTTTGCCTTATGGGGCTGTGCTGACACTGTGTCCCAGCCGCCCCAAAGGGAAGCCTCAGCAGAAGGTCACTTTGCTGTCCAGGAAGCGTCCCTGAGCAATGCATACCCCCCTTCCCCCCACTTCCCATACCTCGTCCCAGGTGGCCCAACACATTGAACTTGAGACCTCATTTGAAGTACCTTCTTCAGAAACCACTCAGAGCTGAGGCACGTACACGAACTTCTGGCAGAAGGGATTCAGAAGGAGCCCTTGGGGCCAGAAGGCACTCTTCCCCCTCAATCCCGGGACCTTCTCTGGAACGTACTCTTTAAAGGAGACAGATACATTCACAGACCGCCATCATCTGTATGTGCCCACCCCATGGAGCCACGGCTTCTTTGGGGGCACAATTAGTCCTACCCAGGCCCAGACGTTCCCTGGAAAAGCTCAGCTCCTGGATGAGCAGAGTGGCCCGGCCCACGGAGAGGCCCAAGCCGGGTGACTAACAATGAGCAGAGCCAGGCCAGCTGGTTTGTTTCAGCTCAGCGGGACAGAGTGGACACGAAACACACAGCCTGTCAGCTGCCGGGCTGAAATCCTGTGATCCCAGGCTAAGCCAGGCCAGCCCTGCGCTGGGTCAGTGATTCTAGCCGTGGGTGGAAAAGCCGGAGGGATTACCACCTGCTTAGGCCGCTAGGCCTGTCTCCGCCTTGTCATTCCAAGCAATTACAGGGAGATCTCTGGAATTCTGCCCTCCTGCTTTTAGAAACGGAAGCTCGGTCGCCCATTTAGGGCTGCTGGCAGACCCCAAAGGAGAAGCTGTTCACATAGCCATTCAGTCCTCTGGGGAACAAATATGAGTATTTACTAGGGGCCTGGTGCATGAATTCATGCACACTGAAAGGAAATTAATTAGAAGAAAAATTTAATATCACTATTTGCCCTTTCTGTATAATAGAAGTATCAACCAAATTCATGATCGACAATGGCAGATCACAACACATGCGTGAGATTGGAGCCAGTGAGAGCTTTCTATGTATAGCACGAGTGAGTCACCTTAGCTCTTTATAGATACAGAACAAACTTGCTTAATTAGACCTGCTTTCTGATTTAGCTAAGTTTTTTCCAGCCCAATTTCTCTTTCAGCAACACAGCAGTAAATATCAACACAAAGCAGATTATTACTGTAGATCACGCAGGGAGAACAAAGGGTAAAATATTACCTGCAGCAGTGTTTGACTATTATTCTGCAAGCGAGAAAACCTGAAGTAATTTTTAAGGTCCATCATTTCTTCTTTTCAATCGGGTCAAGTTTCTAAATTTCTAAATCTCCGTTTTCTGGCTAATGAAAAGAAAATAGGATTCCCCTCTACTTACTCCAGGACTTCTGTGAGGATCAAATGAGATGCGGCACGGAAAATGCTTTCCAGAATTTGGTTCAAGTGTGAAATGTTTCCACCTGGTTATAAAGCAAGTCTATTCCTGGGCTGAAGAAACTGCAAGGAGGCTAATCGTCACTAGAGAGAGGAAGCTGGGCGTTGCTACATGACATCATTACTCTGTGCCCACTGCGACCATTTCCAGGCTGGGCTGGGCTGTGGGCAGCGTTGGCTGCAATTTGGTTGACTGTTGCTCTGCGGAGGTGGCAGGGCCTGTGTCCCATTTGGGGGAGGCTGAGTGCTGTTTTTCTGTGCGTGTCATGGAAGCTCCTGCGTTGAGTGTCTGCCCCCTGATGGTCAGTGTGCATCATAGCGGCCAGTTGGTCCACCATTCAGTCGATTTGCATATCAGGGTTTTATTATATAGGATGACCTGCCAGGCACTGACATAATAGTGAACAAAGGGAACAGCCTGGTCCTCAGTAAACAGGATGCCAGCAAGACAATTTCAGAGTGATTCAGCACTAGAGGGGCTGGGGAGGAAGAGCTTCTTTGAATGAGCGGGTCAGGGATACAAGGTTTGAGCCCAGTCCCCAATGATAACTGAGGAGTCATCATGAAAAGAGGAAGCGCATTCCACACAGCAGTCAAAGCATGTGCAAAGGCCCTGAGACAGAAACAAGCTTGGCCAGATGGCTGTGGATGGTGCAGGGAGCAGCAGGCAATGAGGCTGGAGATGCAGGCAGGGGACGCCCATGCTCGATGGAGGCCAGGAGAAGGGTTGAGGTGACATTCTAACAAAACAGGAGGCTTCTGGCAGGGCGATAGCAGAAGGAAGAAGGTCCCAGCTCCACTGCTCCCCCACCTGCCTCCCCACACAGTACATCTGCATGGGTTACACAGGATTTCTCTCCTCAATCAGGTCTGCGCATGTCACTCCATGACAAAACCCACAAACTCTTCTGAAGAGCCGGGGTGGCAGCACATGCGACAGTTGACGTCCCTCCCCCACTGACCTCCCCCGAGCTGCTTCTCCTTGGCTCTCCCCAACCAGCGGCTCTGAGCCATGCCCAGGAATAGAGGGAACTGGTTTGGGCCGGCCTGGTGCAGGGCTGTCTATAATTACTCGCTCAGCTTTGCTCTCTCCCCCTCCCAAGGCGGAGGCAGCAGTCTCAGGTCTCCCAGGCGGAGCCACCAACCTCCAGCGACTGCCATATGGAGGAGAGAGCGGTGCCAGAAACGCACAGACGGCCCGGTGGGACCCGCGCCAGGCGGGCTGCGGGCAGAGTCCTGGCCTCCCTGCCTCCTCCTCCGTCCCCTGGGCATTTCCAGCTCCCACCAACATGCCACCTACCCCACCTGCAGGTTCCTAAGGACCTCAAAAAGCCAGAGCAGATGGGGTTCACTCCCATTTTAGGTCCTCCCAGCAGTCCCTCTCTCTCCTGTCCCCTGTGGTGCCACAGCTACCAGTCTCAGTCCTCTTGAGACTTAACATCTGCCCCGATTCTCTAGTCAGTGCCCTTGGTGGAAGAATGGGTCCGGGGCCCCGTCCCGCCCTTGCCGTCTCCCCCATGTGCTATGCACCATCATTACTCCTTACATGGCCAACGAGGGCCTACCACAAGCTCCGTCTGAGGGACAGCGTTCCTTACAATAACCCTTCGGGTCCTCACCAGGGTAACCCTTCTGCATCAGAAATGAGGAGGCTGGTTGGGCTCAGGGGTCAGTGTCCAAGCCCACACTGCCAGGAAGCAGCGGGGCCCAAAGGGGACCTGGCCTGGGGACCCAGTCTTGTCCTTGCCTCTCCCTCACTCAGGGACTGGGAGACCTCCTTCCTTCCGAGTCCTCTGGGAAAGGAGGAGGCAGACAAGGTCCCTGACTGCCCCCCCCGCAGATTAAACAGCCAACCTGCTCAGTCCACCATCTGACAAGCAGACTACTCTCTGCTGGAGGCCTGCTGGTGGCTCCTGAGCCAGCGCCCCCCGGAGCCCTGGCCCCCCGCAGTGCTGCAGGCAGAGGGACATTAGAGGACAGAAAGGCCGAGCCTGCACAGCCGAGCTGCCAGGGACAGACCCACGGGAGTCCTCCAGCATCTCCCGCATCACTCACAGACGCTAAGCCACTCCCTGCCCCCCTGGCTCTGCAGAGACAGGCAGGGCCTGGGCCCCCGCAGTGACTGCACAGGGCCCCCCAGTAACTGACGAAAGAATACAGGTTTACGCACTGCCCAGCGCTGAAACCATCACAGGACACTCTCCGGACAAAGGGTGAGGAGAGAAGGGACCAGGGCTGAAGCTGGTCTCCGCGCTCTGCTAAGTGCGACCTTGGACTAGCAGTCCCCGAGCCCCAGTTCCTTTAGCTATAAAATGAGACAGTGAACCCGACCTGGGAGGAGTCTTTGTGAAGATCAGAGACTTCCTGGTGTGGAGGCACACAGAGCAGCGCTCAAACCGTGACCATGAGACAGAGGAGGAGAAATGCACTGCAAAGGCTGCCGCCACCTGCAGTGGGATTCTGGCCACTCGGGGCAGTGGGAAACCGCAGACTGCAGTCAGACAGCCAGGATTCTGGCGCGGCTCCGGCTCGTGGCTCAGCAGCCTTGGTTTCCTCATCTGTACCTGGGAGAGACCCCACATGGGGTAGAGCTGCTGGATCCATGAGCACATCTGCCACACTTATCAAACTGGCAGAGAGAGAGATTCTAAAAATGTTTGCCCATTTCAACATCTCGGTGTGGGCTGCACCTCCCTCACCGCAGATCGGCTAAGCGCGGCCCTCCGCCCACTGTCAACTCACAGGCAGGGCTGTGCCCGCCACCAGGCCTGGCAGGCGCGCCTGTGGTTCCATACCGATGCCCTCTGCACCCCAACAGGATTACCTCATCCCAGCCGAAGACCTGAATGCTTCCTTTTAAAAAAATTTTGTATTGATTTCAGGGGGGGAGGGGGGAGAGAGAGAGAGGACTGTCCCCAATGATAACTGAGGAGTCATCATGAAAAGAGGAAGCGCATTCCACACAGCAGGCAAGGCACAACCCCAGCTGTGCCCTGACCAGGAACTGAACCTGGTTCATAGGTTGACCTCACCCACTGGGCCACACCGGCCCGGCAGTGTTTCCTTTTCTTGAAGGATGTTTCTGAAAGACCCTTGCCTCTCTGTAGCCCCATCCCAAACGAAGCATTGAAACTCCGTCTGACCAGGCAGCTGAGTCCCATCCATTATGAAGGACAGAACCCTCAGTTATTGCACAATCTGGCCAGGCTACCCGGAAACCTTGTGTCCCTTCGGGAAAGACTCTGCCTGGAGACCGGGCAAGAAATGCCAGGTTTCCCACCGCAGGTCTTGGCAGTTGGTGGGCAGCGCGGACCGCATGCTGTGGCCGGAACCGCACAGGGTTCCCGCTGCTCCCCGGGCGGAAGGAGGTCTGGGAGCAAAGCCGGAAGCTGTGTCCCACACAGGGGGGTCCTGTCCCCAAACCTGTCAGCAATTCTCCCTCAGGAGAGCCCGCCTCCGGGGGTCCCGGGTTTGCTGGAACTGATTTGTCGACATGTGATTTTTAGACATTGTGCTGTTTGTATACAGAACATTGCCATTTTTCCTCCTGCTCAACTTCCAATAACTATACGTAGCGACAATAAGCACGTGCCAGCATCAGACACTGAGTTCTCACCATTTTACACCCGCAGTCTCACTACTCCTTAGAACAGTGGTCGGCAAACTCATTAGTCAACAGAGCCAAATATCAACAGTACGACAACTGAAATTTCTTTTGAGAGCCAAATTTTTTAAACTTAAGCTTCTTCTAACGCCACTTCTTCAAAATAGACTCGCCCAGGCCGTGGTATTTTGTGGAAGAGCCACACTCAAGGGCCAAAGAGCCGCAGTTTGCCGACCACGGCCTTAGAACAGCCCCAAGAAGTAGCTATTGCTATGGTCTTCATCTCACAGAGGGAGAAACCTGCCATGCAGGTTGCTATCCAAGTGGGAAGAAATGTTTCTTTGGATTGGGGAGTGAGGGGAAACCAGGGGGCGCAGAGGGAGGCCACATGAGGGGAGACTCCCAGCGGGAGGGAGGAAACGTGGGCCCCACCCGCCTGCCACCCCTGCGGTCTCACTGCGCTTTCCTCAGGAAATCTGCCCCTTTTGCTTCCAGAGAAGTTGGGTTGCCCCCTCCTCTCCCCCCTCTCCCCAGCCTCCTCCCCAGGTGGCTTCGGGGGCTGGGGAGTGGGGGAGTGAGGGAGAGGAGCTAGCAGGAAGGAAGGTACAGCGGAGCTGAGCTCTAGTTACTAACTGGCTGTGCGGAGGCTGAAGCCCCCTAGCGTCTGGCAGCTCAGACAGTGAGGAGCAGAGAAAGCCCTGCGTCTGAGGACATGGGCGCCCCGGTCCCAGGCGGGGCTATCCTCCTTGGCCCGCCAACCCCTTTTAAAAAATATATTTTATTTATTTATTTTTTTTACAAGAGGAAGGGAGAAGGATAGAGAGTTAGAAACATCGATGAGAGAGAATCATCGATCAGCTGCCTCCTGCACACCCCCACTGGGGATGTGCCCGCAACCAAGGAACATGCCCTTGACCGGAACCGAACTTGGGACCCTTGACTCCGCAGGCTGACGCTCTATCCACTGAGCCAAACCGGCCAGGGTCTCCTTGGCCCTTTTGGCTCGGGGAGAGATCTCTCAATCTGGGGTGCTTGTCATTGCGGAGATTCCTGAAGAATAGCACAAGGGACAGGCTGAGCCCCACTCTCTTCCCGGAAGCCCTGAGAGAGGTGGGCTGTGAACTGGTGAACAGAGGCGAGCCCAGCTCCGGAGTGGCAATGTGTTCTGTATACAAACAGCACAATGTCTAAAAATCAGGGCTGACCTCCCGCTGTCCTCCCCGCCCTCAGACAGGCAGGCTCTGGTCAGGCAGCCCCTGCCCGCGCCCCTGCCCTGCTCTGGCCTTGCTCACGCCCACCTCAGCTGCTCTTGGCGCTGGAAGGGGCAGGATGAATGCACCCACTCTTTCTTTCCAATGTCTAGAAGAAGCTGCCACGTGGGGTGGGGAGGGAGGAGGAGGAAGAAGGAGGAAGCTCCCTAAGATGTAGTTTGCCACCATCATTAGTGTCCAGAATGAGCCTATGACTCAGGATAAACGTAAGTGTAGTGGCGAGGGCTCTGGGCCTGACAGCAGATGCCCATCATGGGGACTGGGCTGGACAGTACCTCACCTCTAAGCCCACAGCTGCCCACCTCCACAGGGAGCCGTGAGGACTGAATGTGAGGATGCAAGTCAAGTGCCTGGCCCAGGCCTGACTCAGAGCCAGGGTGAGCACTTAATAGCCATTGTCGCTATTATTTTTTTAAATGGTTTTTAAAATATATATATTTTATTGATTTTATACAGAGAGGGAGAGGGATAGAGAGTTAGAAACATCAACCAGCAGCCTCTTGCACATCCCCTATTGGGGATGTGCCCGCAACCAAGGTACATGCCCTTGACTGGAATCGAACCTGGGACCTTTCAGTCTGCAGGCCGACGCTCTATCCACTGAGCCATACCTGTTTCCGCCTGTCGCTATTCTTTATGTCACTGCCTTCAGTCTCCCCCATCCCGGCTGCTGTAGTCCTTTCTAAGGGCAAATGGGGACTGGCTGGCTTGGCTCAGTGGCTGAGCTTTGACTAAGAACCAGGAGATTATGGTTCAATTCCCACTCAAGGCACATGCCCGTGTTTCGGGCTCAGTCCCCAGTGGGGGGCATGCAGGAGGCAGCCAATCAACGATTCTCTCTCATCATGGATGTGTTTATCTCTACCTTCTTCTCTCTGAAATTAATAAAAATATATTTAAAAACAAATAAATGGGAATGGGAACCCTCCAGGACTGGCTCCCTATGGGCTGAATGTTTGTGTCCCCCAATTTCATGAGTTGGATCCTAACCTCGAAGGAGATATTAGGTAAAGCTTTTGGGGAGATACTTTATGAAGGAGACGCTGTCTAAGAAACCGGCCCTTACCGTTGGCACCATGATCTTGGACTCCCCCAGCCTCCAGAAGTTGGGCTGCCCTTCCCCAAAGGCACCCGGCGGGGGGTGATGTATACACTTCTGTTGCTTACAAGCTACCTGACTAAGGTACTTCGGTGTAGCCTGGACAGACGGACAGACTCCTCAAGCCCTAATGCCTCCAGCGGCTCCATCCAGCCCTTTCCGGAGGCTGCCTCCCCCACTGCCCTCATCCTGGCTGGGCTTCACCTCCCACTTCTGCCCGCCATGTGCCAACACGGAACGCCCTGTGTTAAACCTCACCCACCGGGCCTTCCTCACCCGGCTGTCCCCTCTGCCTGGAGCGGTGCTCCCCACTGGAAGGGACCAGAACTCCTGATCACCCTCCCAGACGGAGGCCTCTCCTCCGGGGAGCCGTCTCTGCCCACCCCCACCCCCACCACCGCTTCTCATCATTCCTGGCAGCACCTCCCCTCACGCCACGCCTTTGCTCACACAATTCCCGCCTAGAACAACTTTCCAGGCCACCTCCCCCCGTAGCAAGTCCCGGAGTTCTTGGGGCCCAGCTCACTCCTCACCAGAGCCTTGGTCCAGATCACGCAAGCTCACGTGACACAATCTAGCCCTTAGTTACATTTGACAACTGTTAGGTCCAATCAAACAACTGAACGGATAACTCCCTCCCCCCACCCCCAGAATTGACCTTTCGACCTCTCCACACCTGGCATTCTCATTTGCTTAGACCACATTCCACTGGCTAAGACCATTCCCCTTCCCCTCCGGACCTTCCCAGGATCCGGCCTGGCCCAGAGAATTCTCCGCCCAGAAACAGCCCGCTAGAGTCCTTTAAAATCTCGGAGTCCCCATCCCTGGGTGCTGGTCATTTGGGGCTTCCAGATGATGTAATAAATCTGTAATTCTTTACCACTTTTGGCTTCATGTGTTCCTCCTTCAGCAACCCTGACAACAACTTCGTTTTCCTAGTATTTGCCAAGTGTGAGTCTTGTGTCGGGGAGGAAAATTCCCCCTACCTTTAGAGGTCCTTCTGGCTGGTCTAAAAATCAAATTGACATAAGGCAGATTAACAGGAGGAAAGGGAATGAAAGTTTAATAACACGTCTATCACCTGTATACATGGGAGAGGCCCGGGAACACTAAGTAACTCGCCAAAAAGGCCGAAGCCATCAGGGTAAATACTACCTTCAGCTAAAGACAGAAGACGTTGGGGGCGGAGAGTCAGTTGTGGGAAGTTAACAGGAAAAACACAGTAACCAAAGGTAAGGCTGCTATGCAGAGTTAAGTCCCTACTTTCTCCACTTGATAGCTAGGCAGGCCAGGTACAAGGGAGACAGACACCTTATCAGCGGTAACTGACTGCTGGGTTTTCAGAGTTCCTCCTAAAAAAGCCAATATCCCCAGGAGGCATGTTTTGGGATGGCCAACTCTGTTCCCCTCCGCTTTCCTCCCCCCAGGTGACAAGTGTCTCAGAAGTTGGCCTAGTTGCTTCCTCCCAGCACCACCCAGCAGCAAGTACACTGATCCTCAGTCCAAAGGGGTCAGACACCAAGAGCCACCCAGGAAACTGAGCCGAAAGCTGAGCTCCTGGCCCCGCCCCACAACACTGCACGTGACTCCCCTGTGAAGGCAAAACACACTCATATCCTCCCTCCACACTCCGCCTCTAAAACAGTCTCACTAATCAACACATCAGCTGATGTTTCTCGTGCCAGTGCTTCTCAGCCACGGTATAAAAGGCCTTTCTCTAAACATTATCAACCTCAAATAACAATGGGCGGTCCAGCTTCTCCCCTGGAAAGAACCCTCTCCTTCATTTATTTGTTTTAACTATATTTTTATTGCTTTCAGAGAGGAAGTGAGAGGAAGAGAGACAGAAACATTAATGATGAATGAGAATCATTGATGGCTGCCTCCTGCACGTCCCCCACTGGGGATCGAGCCCAAAACCTGGGAATTGAACCCTGATCTCTTGGTTCACAGGTCGACATTCAACCACTGAGCCATACTGGCCGGGTTCCCCTTCATTTTCTTCCTTTTTGAAAAAAAAAATATATTTCATTGATTTTTTACAGAGAGGAAGGGAGAGGGATAGTTAGAAACATTGATGAGAGAGAAACATTGATCAGCTGCCTCCTGCACACCCCCTACTGGGGATGTGCCCACAATCAAGGTACATGCCCTTGACCGGAATCGAACCCGGGACCTTTCAGTCCGAGGGCCGACACTCTATCCACTGAGCCAAACCGGTTTTGGCAACCCCTTCATTTCTTACCAACCTCCTAACACCGTCTGTCCCAGCGCCTCCTCTCAAACCCAGTCCCAGCCTCTGGCAGGCTCCCCCATTCCTGTAGACTTCCCGCCTCAGCCTCTCCTGCTCCCGGAATCCGTCCTGGCCTCCACCACACTCTCCTACCTCTACAAACCACAGCTCTCCTAACTCTACAAACCCACGGCCCTCCCTCCCCAGCCCTCTCAGGCCTCAGAGCAACCCAGCCCTCCCCTGTCCCTCACTGCCTTTCCACTCTTCCCGGGCTCTCTTCTTCCCACCAGGACCCCCGCCCTGCCCCTCTCCCTCACTGCCTTTTGGCTCCTCTCCCCTCACACTCAGCTTCTCCCGCTCGGACCCTCCCAGGCTCCCCACCCCATCCCCACCGCCCCGCCCCGCCCAGGACAGGTTCCCAACCGGTTTCCTTCCGGGAAGTAACACCGGTGACAGCTCACACCTTCCAAGCTAACCATGCACTAAGTTCAATTCCAAACACTTTACACGCACTTTTATAGACAAACCTCTGAGGAGGGCTTTACCAGCGATCCCCTTTGATCACCCGAGCTCACGGAGTAAGTGGTGGCGGGGGCCACGCTTCCAACCTGGGCATTTGACACTCTTAAGCCACGAAGATCCCTCAGAGGCTGGCCATCACTTTTACGAGCCAACACGAGCTTTGTGGGAAACGTCGTCTAGCCCACTGCAGCCCCAGCCCCGTCCAGGCCAAGCCCCCTATTCCGCACACCAGGCCACCCTGCTCTCATCCCCGCCACGGCTCACCGATCCCCTCCGCTCCCTTCCGGTTTCTCCTCTCCCTCCGTCTCCTGCACAAAGTCAGCATCACTCAGGGCCCACCAGACGGCCTTCTCCAGCCTCTCCGCCCAGGGCTTCCCTCCAGCTCCACCGCCCAGGATCCCTCTGCTTCAGAGCTCACTCGAGGGTGAGACCCCCTACACACTGGTCCTCATGCACACACACACCGGACACCTGAGCTCATCACTCCCAGGACCACCCGAGCCCAGACCCCCGCACCTAACACCATGCAAATCCTCTGCCTGCCGCGGGCCTTGGGAAGGCCAATCCTTGGGAAGGCCAATCGCTAGGGCAGGTGTCCTCAGCCCCAAGCCCCATCTCGCCCGCCGGGGACCCCTTCAGACAGGTTCTCCTACGGCTGCCAAAGGCTTCTTTCTTGTCCTGGCTGCTCCCAGGCTCCTCCAATCCCCTCAGGCCGGTCCCCTTCCGGGCCTCAGACCACATCTTCCATCCCCATGGTCCGCCTTTAGCCGGGGGTCCCCTTCCAGCCGCATGGTGATGTGGCCAGGCCTAGGCGTCTTCGGCCCGGAGCCCTTCCGCCATCTCAGAGCGTCTCTCCTCGAACCGTGTGGACACAGCCCGGGCCCCCCGGCCCCCAGACCGTGTCCCCTCTGCCGTCTTAGCCCCCGGCACCTCATCCCGAAATCCGCTCCGTCCTCGAGGCTCCAGCCCTCCGTCCCTCCCCCGCCGCCTCCGGCCGTAACTCCTCGGGCCTCTCTCCCAGCCCAGGGACCGGCCGACCCTCGAGTGCGGTTCTTACCCGAAGAGGCCCGAGAAGAAGGACTGCGAGTTCTTCACTTTGCGGTCGGCCTCGGCCAGCAGCGCCATCGCCTCCGCCTCCTTCCCGGAGTTGTCCATGGTGGCCGCGAAGGTGGCCAGCAAACCGCCCGACCGCGGCCCCTCGCAGGACTCAGCCGGGGCCGGCCGGGTACACAGGTCAGGGGAGCGCAGCGGGCTGCGGTGACGTCGCTCGGGCGCGCGCCGCCGGCTCCCCGGCACCACGTGACGCGCGCTGGCCAACCAGGGGCCTCGGAGCGCTGCGCGCGCCCGCCGGCCCCGCCCCTACGCCGCCCCGTGACTCACGGCCTCCAATCGGCGACCAGGTACTTCGACGCAGGCGCACACCCTGGCGCACCTCAGTCCCTTCCGCTTGCGCCGCAAAACGCCGTGGTGATTCTTCCTAAGCCAATCGTAGTCCCCGCCGTCAAAGACCCGCCTCGATGGGCAACCTTTTTGGATCCTCCTCTACCAATCAGCAGCCCCGCTACTCGGGTTCTTCCCTCCCTGCGGGCTCCAGTCAGCTGACTGCGGACTCTCACGTGACCCCTCCTAGCCCCTTTGGGTAAACACTTCCCTCCCACTCCGGAGTTTGACAGTTCCCTTGCGCGGAACTCCGCCTCGATTCCTTAACCGGAGCCGCTCTCTTTCCTACGGAGGAAGGAAACCTTTCTTGCGCCCTCTGCCGAGGGATGCTGAAACTAATTTGGGAAGGCGAGGGAAGCGCTTGAGAAGGGAAACAGCTGAGAGAGAAGCTGTTCTCTAACTCTGCTTCATTAAAAAAACAAAAGTGGGAGAGTGTTAAACATTCAGATTTGAGCACACCTTGTATCCAGGGTGTAGTTTGTTTTTTAAACCCGAGTGAGGATATTTTTTCCATTGATTTAAAAAAATATATTTTTATTGATTTCAGAGAGAGGGAGAGATAGAAGCATCAATGATGAAAATCATTGATCGGCTGCCTCCTGCATGCACCCTACTGGGAATGGAGCCCACAATCCCGGGGATGTGTCCTGACCAGGAACCGAATCGTGACCTCCTGATTCATAGGTTGAGATTGAGAGGGGAGGGAAGAGAGGAGAGGTCCACCTGAGAGACACACTCGATTGGTTGCCTCCTGCTCACAGACTCGGTTGGGGCTGGGGATTGAACCTGCAACTGAAGTACGTGCCCTTAACGAGGAATCGAACCTGCAACCCTTTAGTCCATAGGCTGACACTCTAACCACTGAACAACTGGCCAGGGCCCAGATTATAGTTTTTCTTTTATCTATTTTAGATATATATTTTATTGATTTCAGAGAGGGAGAAGGATAGATGAAACATCATTGATGAGAATCATTGATTGGTTGCCTCCTGCACGCCTCCTACTGGGGATTGAGCCCACAACCCAGGCATATGCCCTTGACCAAAATCAAACCTGAGACCCTTCAGTCTGAAGGCTGATGCTCTATCCATTGAGCCAAACCCGGTAAGCCAGATCATTTTGTGTGTGTGTGTGTGTGTTTAAATATTTTATTGATTTTTTTTTTACAGAGAGGAAGGGAGAAGGATAGAGAGCTAGAAACATCGATGAGAGAGAAACATCGACCAGCTGTCTCCTGCACACCCTTCACCGGGGATGTGCCTGCAACCAATGTACCTGCCCCTGACCGGAATCGAACCTGGGACCCTTGAGTCCGCAGGCCAACGCTCTATCCACCGAGCCAAACCAGTTTCGGCCAGATCATAGTTTTTAATGCCATTCTCCAATAAAAGGAAACAAAGCTCCTTGAATAAATGACTCTATCTTGTAGTACGTAACAGAAAGGAATATATATATATATATATATATGTATATATATATATATATATATATATATATATATCTCACACACACACACACACACACACACACACACACACATAGGGTACGTCAAAGAGACACAGGAACCAACTGACAGAGCTCCCAATGACCAATGCTGAACAATTCAGGCAACAAAATAAAGTAGTATTGGATATAATCTGAGGTATAAAATATCCATGAGCCCATCCTGATATAAATGAATAAATGGGAAAGAAGAGACAAATATTCCAGGCAGGAGAATTCCAAATAATTTGTGTAGGCACTCTGCCCTCAAGGAGGTGGGCATAACTCTCCACTCCTTAAATATGGACTAAGCATTTTCCTCCCACAGATTACGACACGGAAGGGAAGAGGACTGAGTTTACAGAGGAGAAGCCTGAGAACACTGTCAGCCAGGTAACTGAGGTTAACATCAACAGAGGAAGTCACACTGACAGCACACACTCTTAGTAAAATGTGATGAAAATGGCACTTCACTTCCGTGGTTTTCTTCCAGTCCAATCATGAGAAAAATATACAAATGCCAGTTGACATACATTTTCCAAAATACCTGACCAGAAGTCCTCAGGATTGTCCTCAAAAATAAAAAGTCTGAGAAACTGTCATAGCCATGAGGAGCCTAAGCAAGCATGACTACCAAATGTATGTGGTGTCTTGAGTGGGGTCCTGGAACAGAAGAGGGACATGCTGTAAAAACTAAGGAAATCGAATAAAATATGGACTTTAGTTAATATAATATATTAATACAAGCACACCATACTCTACTGGAAGATGTTAATAATGGGGGAGATTGTGTGTGGGGATTTGGGGAAAATTCTGTACCATTTTCTGTAAATCTAAAAACTATTCTAACCAAACTTATTTTAGAAAAAAATTCAAGTTCCAGGGCGTTACTTCCAGTGATGCCAATTCTGACCATCAAGAATCTATTTTATGCCCAAACCGGTTTGGCTCAGTGGATAGAGCATCAGCCTGCGGACTGAAAGGTCCCGGGTTCGATTCCGGTCAAGGGCATGTACCTTGGTTGTGGGCACATCTCCAGTAGGAGGTGTGCAAGAGGCAGCTGATCGATGATTCTCTCTCATCGATGTTTCTAACTCTCTATGCCTCTCTCTTCCTCTCTGTAAAAAAATCAATAAAAAATATATTTAAAAAAAAGAATCTTTTATTTTTACAGCATCGTCTCTCTCCCCCCACCCTGATAATTAGAAATCAGATATTCCTTGCTGAAACCGGTTTGGCTCAGTGGTAGAGCATCGGTCTGCGGACTGAAAGGTCCCGGGTTTGATTCCGGTCAAGGGCATGTACGTTGGCTGCGGGCACATCCCTGATGGGGGATGTGCAGGAGGCGGCTGGTTTCTCTCTCATAGACGTTTCTGGCTCTCTATCTCTCTCCCTTCCTCTCTGTAAAAAATCAATTTAAAAAATCAATAAAAAAAGAAATCAGATACTCCAGGGGCCACTAGTTGAGAACATGGTGAGGATGTGGAGATGGGGCTTGGCTGAGAGGGCTAAGGCACACGAAACCCTCACCCGACTCTGCTCTTACATTCGAAGACTCTCCTGGGTGGCCCGCTGTGGTCGCCAGGCTCCTGCCCACAGAGCAGGTTGGGGGGAATCTGGATGGCCACAAGCAGTTTCAGTTCTGCGTCTATCTCAGCAGCACTAGTTTAAAAGCTCCCGTTTGTTTTAAGCTGTTACATTCCAGGGTAATTTGTCATGTGGCAATAGACAACTAATACCACCCGACCCTGTTAAGCCAGCGTCTTTCGTTTCTGGAGACATCGAGCTTAACGTGTGATTGAGGGTGGGACCCGGACAGTAATAGTACGGCCTGAGTGTTCATGAAGTAGTAGTAGCTGCTTAGTTACGATGGAGCGCCCTACCAAATGCTTAACTTACATTTTCTCACTTAGACACATGGGGGTAGGCATTTTTCACCCCATTTCACAGAGTGAGGAAACTGAGGCTCACTGGGGAAGGTGACTTGCTCAGGGTGACAGAGGAGGCGGAGTCAGGGTGTAAGTTCTGGGTCACCGATGCCGGAGCCCTTTCCCGTAACCACAACGCCCCAACTGCTTCCAACTCCACTCTCGCCTCCACCCCTCCTCCCTGCTCCCCCCGAATATGTACTTAGCTCAAATGGGGCCCCTCCGTGAAACCTCCTGCCACTACCCTCCACCTTGCCCTCCCGGCCAGCCCCTCAGAACACAGCACTACTGCCTCAGACACAACCACGCTCCATGCAGTCAGCCCCTCCCCCCGCCCCAATCTGTCCCTCTCCCCATCTGAGTTCATGACATCCACTCAGCTGCTCCAGCCCAAGCCTCCCACGCCAACCTTGATCCATCCTTCCTCACCACCCCTCCCTGAGAAGTGCTACTCATCAACAAGTTGGCGCCTAAGCTAAGGTGACCAGACATCCCGCTTTTGGCGGGACAGTCTCGGCTTTTAACAATTTGTCCCATGTCCCGTGGCGTTTTAAAAAAGTCCCGATTTTTTTTGCAAAAAAATCGGGACTTTTTTAAAACCCTGTGGGACGAATTGTTAGTCGCGGGACACGGGACAAATAGTTAAAAATCGGGACTGTCCCGCCAAAAGCGGGACGTCTGGTCACCCAATGACCTAAATGCATCCCGAGTCCCGGCCCAGACCACTCCATCTTGCCTTAGGGTCTCTACGTGCTCTCCACGCTTCCAATCCGGCCTTCTCCCCGCTCCACGCAGCGGCCGGAGGTTCCGGACCCCCTCCACCAGTTTCCGGCAGCACAGCCCGCCCGTCGCCACGCCGTGGCCTGGGCTCCCTGCCACCCACCTGACACCATAGCCACAGCCGCCCCTCCCGGGCTGGGAGCTGGCCCTGCTTTGTTTTCTTCATGCCGCTCGGTGGTGGTCTGCCTACCCAGCCGTCTTTTCTGTTTCCTCTGCTTTTCCTGGCAAACAGAACTGCAGCAGCAAACTCTCGGAGCGCCCCGGTTCTCCCCAGTCCCGTGGCTGTTCCCCGTCCCCGTGATCCCCAGGGATCGGGTTAGAAATAAGCGTGGCCCACAGCTCTGGCCCGTGGGACATGCGGGGCGTGCCGCTGGGGACTGCTGCAAGCTGTCCTCACTCTTAAAGGGGACACAAGTGCCCGGCTGCTGTGGCTCAGGGACTGAGCGTGGACCTATGAACCAGGAGTCAGTTTGATTCCTGGTCTGGGTACATGCCGGGAGTTGCTGGCTCGACCAGCGCTCGCTCATGCGCGCTCTCTCTCTGTCTCTCTGAAATCAATAATAAATTTTAAAAAGGGAACCCCAGGAAGGGAGGGGTGTGTTCTCTTCCTGTGTGCAGAGTTGATTCTGGCTCAACGTCTGTGGCTGCCCTCCCTGGCGGAGTTTGATTTCACAGCTGAGCAGCTGGATCCACCCTGTGACCTGACTGCTTAAACCTGTGCTGACATTGTTACTTGCGGCCAAAAGCACAGCTATGATCCATTTCTAAAGTCTCCTTTTTGCTTGTTTACTTCTGCTACCTTCCCCCCGCCTAACATGTAAGCTGCATGGCGAGAGGGGCCCTTCCCTCCTGTGTCACTGCAGCCCGTCACATGACTGGGCACTGCCGGGCACACAGTAGGGCACTGCCGGGCACATAGTAGGGCATGCGATTGCTGAAGGCCGCAGCTTCTCCAGGGCAGGGGCTGGGCCACTCATCTCTGGGGCTCCAGCAAGTGGCAGGGGCGCGAAAGCCTCTCAGATCAAAGGTCCAGGGAAGCCAGAAGACAGCCGCTCAAGAACCCAATTTAATAAGGTTTACAAGTCGACACGTACAAAAACCTGACAATGTACAAGTCACTGCGAGACTAGGGGCTGCATCTGGAAGCAGAGAGCCCGGAGGGCCCCCACGGTGCCATCTGAAGGTGTTTTCCCACTGATTCTACATCTTGGCCTCCCCCAGCAATGGAACCAAACCCCAAACCAGGCTAACATTTGAGGGCCCCCAGATCTAGGTGCCCCTCCGCCAGCCTCCCTTGTGCCCGAGGGGAACTGAGGGGAGGAGGGGAGAGACTGTTGCCCTAAGGGGACTGGAGCGGGCACCCGCCGGCAGGGACTTCGCAGCTGCTCGGTGACTGTGCGCCTCCTGCCTGCGCATGGTCCAATGCCCACGGGGTCTGCAAGCTGGGCAGCCCCCGGGGAGGGTGTGGGGAGCAGAGGGTGCCCCGAATGGGCACCCTCTTGGAGAAGCTGCAGGCAGAGGTGGCAGAGCTGGGGCCCCCATCCCCACTGCTGCCTGGCCCCCGAGCCAGCTGCCCGGAATCACCACTGCAGGGGCCCGATGTCAGCCCCCATCTCCTCCTCGTCCTCCTCCTCCTCCTTCAGCTGCGAGGGCTTCGCCGGCCACTTCACCCTGACGATGGGCTCCACGTGGTCCTGCAGCCGGTGCCGCTTCATGTGGGCGTTTCGGCTCTTAATCTTATCGAACACCCTGCCGAGCCACCAGGGGACCGGGTCAGAGCGGGGGAGGGGTGCCCCCGGGGAAGGGGGAGGGCAGGGGGCGGCGGTTTGTGGTTTGCGGGGTTTGCGTGCCCTGCCTCGGGGAAGGGCCGGTACCTCTCACACTCTCTGCAGGGAAACACGCTCGGGCCCTCGGCGCTGCCCGGCCGCTCCGGCGTCCGCTTGGGGCCGGTGCTGGGGCTGGAGTTGAGGATGGACTCCCTCCGGTAGCTCTTGGTCTTTATCTTTAACTCGGGGGTTGGGCGGTGGCTAGGTCTCTCTCGGGGGCTGCACGTGACCTGCAGAGCGGGCAGAAGCCCTGTGGGTGCGGTGCTGACCCTCCGCAGGGGCACAGGGCACAGACCCCTCTGCGGGGAGCCCCCTGCGGGGAGCTCCTCCCCACCCCCGGCAGGGGCGGCAGCACTGGACTCCCCACGCCACGCCTCTACCTTGGCCTCTGTCCGGTCGGCTTCCTCTGGCTCCCTCCGGAGCCGCTTTTCCAGCCCTGGGGCTCGGCCGCAGTCAAACTTGATCATTTTTTTCCAGATGTAATAATACTCCACACACTGGGCCACGGTCTTTGTCTGGATCTAGGGAAAGAAAGCAGGAACTGGCTCTGGCCGACCCCGGCCGCCGTGTCCTCCCGGTGATGAAGGGCTTCCAAGCGAAGGGACCACGGCCAAGGCCGTCCGAGCTTCGCACGCTGAGCAGCACGGCCGCCCCTCGGCCCTTCTCTGCGGGACAAGGCACACGGCAGGGCGCTCACCGTGACGTCACGCCTCAGGGCCCGGTGCCCACCGGGGACCAAAGCGAATGCCCTGGTGCAGTGGCCGTCACACAGCCTCGGCGAGAACGAGGGGCCAGGAGGGGAGGAGGGCGTCTGGAGGGCACAGCTGATCCTGGGCCTTCAGACCCCACCATGTGCTCCCCCCTCCATTAACACTCATTCCCGTAGAAAGCAAACAGAATGGGGAAGGTTAACTGCTCTAGAAAGAAAATTAACCTGTTCTTCTCATCACACCAGAAAACACGTTCTCCGCGTGGTCTTTTCAGTGCTTGTGCACTCACACACCAGGGGTCACGCAGGCATCCTCTGCCTAGAGAATATCCCCACGTTAAGGGAAAAAAGGGGGGGCTTTTGTTCCCAAACAAGATGGGACGACAGGAACCAGATTTATTTCCCGTCGGAACAATGACAAGACACAGTCAAGGTCGATGAATCCATGGTTGACTGTTGGGCTCCACGTGGTCCTGAAGCCAGTGCTGTATCGGTCACAGTTTTTTTTTTTTCTTCCCCTTCCTGTAAGAAACTAAAATACAGAGTCCCAACTTTCTTCCTTGAGAGTGGGATCAGGCACAGCCTGGGCCCGAGGAGGGAGGTGCCGGCGGAGACGGGGTGGAGTGGAGCGTCTGGGGAGACCAAGGTGAGAGGCCACAGGATGAAGTGCAGTGGTGGAGAGAGCCACATGGGAGGGTGCCCCTCAAGTGCTCAGCAAAGTGCTGACCAGCACGAGCACAGGAGGAGATGACTCAGCGTTGGGTAAAGACCACGGAGAGGATTGGAGGAAAGGTGCCATCCCTGACACAGGGCCAGGACCAGGGCCTGTCCCCCCAGCCTGGTGGAAAACCTTGTAATTCACGAGGCATTGATAGTGTCATGAGAAGGGCCTTGCCTCAGTAGTGAAAAATAATGAACTCTACACAAAATGCTGTTCTGATCCCATCCAAAAAAAATTCTAAAAGCAAATATTCAAAAGGAACAAGTCGTTTTCAAGTTCAAGAATATTTACAGAATGCAAAAACATCCAGCACCAACCAGCTAAAATTCCCAAAGTCTGAAATCCAATGTAAAATTACTGGGTGTGCAAAAAGGAAAATATGACATGTAATGGGAAGAAAATGTAACCCATCAGAATCAACTCAGAGTGAACACAGATGTTAGAATTAGCAGAGAGAGACATTAGAAGTTAACGTAAGTGTGTAACGTATGTTTAAAAAGTTAATAGAGTCGTGGAGGATGTAAAAGAGATCCACGTAGATCTTTTAGAGATGAAAACACTGCATGGGATTAACATCAGATTAGACACTGCAGAAGGTCAAATTAGTGAACTTGGAGATACAAATGTGGAAACCATCCAAAATGCAACACATGGAGGAAACAATAATCAGTAAAAAGGAAAAGAACATCAGTGCACTGTGGGCTGTGGAACAACTGCAGGAAGCCCAAGACACACCTCAGTAGAGTCTTCAGAGGAGAAGGGAGGGACACAAGCACCATCTGAAGAAAAAATGGATGAAGTTTCCCCAAATTTAATGAACACTATAAGCCCACAAAGCCCAAGCACAACAACAACAACAACAAAATGAAGAAAACTACTCCAAGCCATGGCATAATAAAATTGCTCAAATTGATAATGAGAAATTCCTAAAAACACCCAGCCACAGAAAAAAAGACATGTTATATATACAGACAAGAAAGATAAAAAAGAAATATGTATATTGTTAGAAATAAAAGCAAGAGGAAAATAGAGCAACATCTTTAAATTACTTAGAGGAAAAAAATGTCCAGTAGAATTCTATATTTAGCAAAGATGTCATTCAGAAATGAAGGCAAAATAAAGACTCTTTTGGCTATACAAAGCTGAAAGAATTTATTATTGGCAAACCTGCACTATAAGAAATGTTAAATGATGTACATTGATTTGCTTCTGGAAAGTGCTATCACATGAAAATATAGATCCACACAAATGAATGAAAATAACTACATGGGTAAATACAGGAAACATTACTTAAATCTCTCTAAAAACCAATCGACTGTTTAAAAAAAAAAATAGCACTGTATTGTGGGATTTATAACATGTAAAATAAAATGCTTAACAGCAACAGTATAAAGGCCAGGAGGAGCCCTAGCCAGTTTGGCTCAGTGGATAGAGCGTCAGCCTACCCATTAAAATTCCCAGGTTCAATTCCGGTCAATGGCAGGTACCTTGGTTGCAGGCTCCTCCCTAGCCCAGGCCCTGGTCAGGGCTTGTGCAGGAGGTAACCAATTGATGTGTTTCTTTCACATCAATGCTTCTCTCTGTCCTTTCCTCTCTCGTCCACTCTCCCTAAAAATCAATGGAAAAATATACTTGGGTGAAGATTAACAACAACAACAAAATAAAAAAATAAAGGCCAGCAGAAACGGAAGTATACCACTATAAGGTTTTCATTCTGCACATGAAATTCTATCAAATTACTTGAAGATAGACTGTGATGAGTTAATGATGCAATGTATAAACTCTAAAGCAAACACTGAGTTACAGCCAATAAGCCAACAAAGGAGATAAAACATTATCCTAATATTTAACACATTAATCCCCAAGAAGGCAGAAAAAGTAGAAGGGGGAAATAAAGAACAAATTGGATAACAACAACAACAATAGAAAAGAGAAAAGTTCTTTCAAATGTCTTGCTTAATATATTTTTTTTCTCTATGGGTCAATAAAACTCTTATAAGACAATAAAAAAAAAACACACCATAAGAATGATACATTTAAACCAAACCATCTTAATAATTACTTTAAATGCAAATGATATAAATACTCCAATTAAAAGGCCAAATATTTCCTATGGAATAAAAAAGCAACACCCAACACACATTGCCTACAAAAATGCACATTAAATATAAAGACACAAATGGGTCAGAAGAGAATGAAAAAGATAATCATGCTAAAACCAATCTTAAGAAAACTAGAGTGGCTGGCTATATTAATATCAGGAAAAGTATATTTCAAAGCAAAGATTAAGGAAATAATTGAGCCCAACCGGTGTGGCTCAGTGATTGAGCACTGGCCTATCAATCAGGAGGTCACAGTTTGATTCCCTGTCTGGGTATATGCCCGGGTTGCGGGCTCAATCCACAGTATGGGGCGTGCAGGAGGCAGCTGATCAATGATTCTCTCTCATTATTGATGTTTCTATCTTTATCTTCCTCTCCCTGAAATCAATAAAAATATATTTTAAAAAGAAAATAATTTAATTGCAATCACAGGGTCAATTAATCAAGAGGAGGAAAGATTCCTAAATGTTTATGCATCTAAGTCAGAGCTTCAAAATACATGAAGCAAAAAATGATGTCACTGTCCCAGCTGGTTTGGCTCAGTGGATGAGCACTGGCCTGGGGACTGAAGGGTCCCAGGTTTGATTCCTGTGAAGGACATGTACCTCCATTGCAGGCTCAATCCCTGGTCTGATCAGGGTATGTACAGGAGGGAACTATTCAATGTGTCTCTCTCACATTGATGTTCTTCTCTCTCTCCCTCTCGTCTCTCCCCCTCCTTTCCACTTTCTAAAAAGTCAATGGGAAAATATCCTCAGGTGAGGGTTAACAACAGCAAAAAAGATAACTGCAAGGAAAAACAGACCTCCAAATACACTGAAATATTTTAAATTTTTTATTTTTTTAATCCTCACCGAAGGATATTGCTTTTTATTGATTTTAGAGAGAGAGAAAGGGAGGAGGAGAGAGATAGAGATATAGATAGATAGAGAAACATCAATGTGAGAGAGAACATTGCTCAGTTGCCTCCTATATGCGAACAGACTAGGGATTGAACCCACCTTTTTGGTGTATGGGACAACGTTCCAAACAACTGAGCCAGATATTTGGCCTGGGCCAAATATTGGGACATCCCATTTTGAGTACTTGCCTGAACAAGTGGAGAGGAAATGAATGGAAGGCCTGAACCACAATATTAACCATCCTGAACTGACATTTACAGAACTCCACACAGCTACAGCAAAATACACTTTATTTAAAGGTACTCAGTACATTTACCAAGATGCAGACTACATTCTGGGCCATAACAAATGTCCAATACATTTAAAGGATTCAAGCCATAGGGAGTATTTCTCTGACCTCAATTACATCACATAGGAAATCAGTAAAAGAAAAACTCTGGAAAACTCTCAAATATTTGGATACGAAATCATGTACTTTTCTACATAACTCACAGGTTCAAAAAAAAAAAAAAAGTCAAGAGAGAAATTAAAAAGTATTTCGACCTGAATACAAATGAAAACCCTGCCTAGCAAAATTCATGAAAGCAGTACTTGGAAGGAAACTTATAGCACTAAACACCTACACTAGGGAAGAAGGATGGTCTCAAATCAGGGGCCTCAGCTCCCACTTTTAGAAACAAAAAAAAGAGCAAATGAAACCCCAAGCAAACAGAAGAAAGGAAATAATAATAGAGCAGAAATCAACTAACTAGAAAATGATCAACAAAACCAAAGGCTAGTTCTTTTTCTATAAAATATATTGTTACTGATTTCAGAAGGAAGGGAGAGAGAGAGAGATGGAAACATCAATGATGAGAGAATCACTGATGGCCTTGCCTCCTGCACGCCCCCCACTGGGGTTGGAGCCCCCGACCTGGGCATGTGCCGTGCGTGACCTCCTCGTTCATAGGTTGGTGTTCAACTGCTGAGCCACGCTGGCTGGACAACGGTGGCTTTTTTAATTACAAACTGTCTCCTTCAGCTCTGGCTCGGCTGTGAGGAGAGGCCCCCAGAGCCCACCCAGGCGCCTTACCGTCTTGTGTATCAGGTAAAAGTCCTTCTTGTGGGCGCAGAACGCCTTCTTAAAGAGCCTCTTCTCCATGGGGGTCCAGATGTCTGACCCTGTGGGAGGAACAGCCAAGGAGGGGAAAGACATTTCTCCTCTGGGCCCACAGCCATGGCTGAAGTGCTGACCACCCTCCCTTTCAAATTCCTGTTTCCGAGCATCAACCACGTGCCAGGCATTCTGCTAAGCCCCTGATCTGCTTTCCCTCATACGATCCTCACAAAACCCTTGGCAGGTAGGGACCCTTACTATCCCCATTTTGCAGACGTAACCACTGAGCCTTCCATTGGGTAAGAGACTTGCCACGGGTAGGCGGCGCCCCCAGACTGCCTGACGTCAGGGCTGGTGTGTTGAACCCCTGACCTGAGCCCGCCTCCACCTGTCCGGGGCCAGAAGCATGCCCTTCCTGGCTGGGCAGAGCCTAGGAGGGAGCCACCGGCCGGGGGGCGGGGGGAGTCCAGGGAAGAATGCATGCCCACGGAGTCGCCCTGCAGAGGGCAGGCCCTTGTGGGAAGGAAGGCAGAGCCACGCGGAGCACAAGCAGAGCTTGTGCTGGGTTTCGGGGTCTCAGCCAGGCGGGACCACGCCGGGCCTCCCTCCAGTCACCTGTGTAGCGATAGTCGGTGAGCGGGTGAGCCTGCGGCTTCTGGGGTCCTCTGAGTAAGAGGGTCTCCAGGGCGACCTGGAACAAGAGGAGTGGTGGGTACTCACTCACCGCCTCGTTCATTCAAAACCCGCTTCCGGCCTTCCCCACCCCAGGGCTGCTCAAAGCGAGGATGGTCCACGGACGGGCCACCACCCGGGAGATGTCCGTGGCACGTCGGCTGGCTCCTGAGCACGCCGTGGGGGGCGGCTGACACTATTTTTTCGTAGCAAGACTTTCTTATGATTTATTCTGGTTCAAGCTCCGTATTTTCTTCAAGGACCACTGTTTTGGGAGCACTGCCCTTGCCGTGGCCCCACATTATCTGCTTCGTAGCACTAATAATGTGTAAAGCATATTTCCTGTTTTGACTCCAAGCCCCATGAAGAGAGGGGTTGTGTCCTGCTCACCAGCACAACCCCGGTCAGGACTGGCTGTGTGATGTGCAGGCCCAGCGCGAAATGAAAACGTGGGGCCCTTCGATTCAAAGTGAAGTGTTTCCAGACGGTGGGCACAGAGCCGTCAACCAAGCGCGGGCGGCGAGTGGGCCCTGCCCGTGCCACCGTCACCAGCGAGTCAGCGGGAGCCACAGCTGTGTGGTCACCCGCTGAGCACCTGCTGAGACGAACCAGGGCTGAGGCTCTGCGTCCCTAACTTGTTAACCTCATTTTCCTCTCCCACTCCTCGGAGTTGGACTTTTAAAAAAATATATATTTTTTTATTGATTTCAGAGAAAAAGGAATAGGGAGAAAGAGTTAGAAACATGAATGATTAGAGAGAACCATTGATTAGCTGCCTCCCGCACGCCCCCCACTGCGGACTGAGCCGACTGGAATTGAACCTGGGACCCTTCAGTCTATGGGCTGAAGCTCTACCCACTGAGCCAAACCAGCTAGGGTGAGTTGGACTTTTATTTTCTAAACTTCAGGATTGTGAGGAGGGCCTTTGGAGACAGCAGAAGCATTTCAGTTATGCAAGAGGTTTTCATGCTTGGGCTTGTGATAAAAAAAAAAAAAAATTAAAAAAAATAGCCCTGGCTGGTGTGGCTCAGTGGATAGAGCGTCAGCCTGCGGACTGAAGGGTCCCAGGTTCGATTCTGATCAAGGGCATGTACCTTGCACATCCCCAGTGGGGGTTGTGCAGGAGGCAGCAGATCAATGATTCTCTCTCATCGATGTTTCTAACTCTCTCTCCCTCTCCCTTCATCTCTGTAAAAATCAATAAAATATATAAAAAAATAAAAGTAAATAAATAAACCAGATCAATGCAGGAGCAGGACTTCGTCTACTAGGCTCCCCTCCCCCCTGCCCTCAGGGCTCAGAGGAACCCTGGGGCCTTGCTGTTTCCCTAAGTAAGTAACTGATTTACTGAGCCCGGGTCTGCTCATTCCTCCTTTGGTGTTTGAGGGCCACGCCAATCCCAGAGCCGCGTGGGGGAGGGCGGTGGCCTTCCTTCAGTTTCCATGGCGGCCAGCCCCACGCAGAGGGCCCGTGGCGGACGCACGCAGCCCCAGCGCCGCCGGGAGAGCAGGGAGCTGCCCAGGCCTCCTCCCAGCCGCCCGCCTCCCTCACCTGGACGTCGCCCTGGGCTTCGTGCAGGCAGTGCAGGGCGAGCTCCAGGTTGGTGCCCCCTCCTGGCATGACGCTGGAGCAGGCCACGTTGCAGAGCTCAGTCACTGTTTCCAGAAGTGGCCCCAGCGCAGTGCAAGGAGAGGAGACACAGGGAGTCAGCAAGGGCCGGGGAGGAGGCTCCCTGGCAGCACAGACGGGGTCCCTCATGTTTCAGATCGAGGGAAAGGAGGGCCCAGAAGGAAGGGCGGAAACCCTGCTTTGGCCAGCCTGGCCCGCGACTGTGTGAGGAGAGGGGTGGGGGCAGGAGACAGCGGCCTGGGAAAAGCAGTACTGGACTGAGGGCTGGTTCTCCTCCCCTCTCCCCTTGCTGCTTCTTGGCCAAGGTGAGAACTGGGAGGAGAAACTCCTTGGAGATGGGGGGAGGCCTTGGGAAACTGGCCCCAAAGCCCAGCCACCTCTGTCCTGCGTTTCCAGGTTGGTCATCACATCTCCCCACGGCTTCCAGACCAGAGAGGCTAAATGCTCATCAATTCCGGCCAGCAATCTGTCCTGCAGCTCCGGGATCTCAGCCTGAAACCGGCTTCCTATGTTGATGTGTCTGCAATGAGGTCACATACACAGACATGCGAGATACGCGTGACTAAGATGGGAAATGAAGATGCAAGGTGTGCCCTGCGCTGTGGAAACCCTCCGCCGTGCGAGTGTTGGTCACCCTGACCCACGTGCGGGCATTCCGGGAACCTCTCAAGGGGCATTTCCTTCCTTTCTCCCATTTCTTTTATTGCCAGGGGCGTACATGCTGATACCTGACATCAACATCCATGGCCACATCCATTTAACCACTGTGCCATCACCAATTCTACCTAGAACCCCGGGCTCTTGGGCATTCTTTCCCGATGGCCCCAACTAGGGTATGTCTGGACAAAGGAATATTGAGGGAACTTCCCATAAGTAGCTGAAGAAACCCACCACGCCTCTCCTGGGAGGCTCTGGAGCTATCCCTGACCCCTCCGGGGATGCAGGAGCCCTGGGGAAAAGCTGACACTGGAATGCAAGGAGGGCGAAAGCAGCCCCGCTTTGGAAGGACCCTCAGGTTCCAAGTCAGTCCCAACTCACGGTTCAATGCTGATTTTGGTGTCATCCTTCACCACACAGATGCCGAAAGAACCTTCCACTTGATCTAGAAAATACACAACAAAAAGTCTCAAGAAGACACAGGAGAAGCGCTCCACAGAGCCCCTTCTGTCAGGCAGCTGGAAGCAGGCTCTTAAAGCCTGCATAGTAGGAAGGCTCTTCAGAAAGTTAAATTAAAGATAGAGCTACCGTAGGATCTAGCGGCCTCTTTCCTGGGTGTTTATCCAAAAGAACTGAAATCAGGATCTCGAGAGATACCTGCATGTCCATGTTCATTGCAACACTCTCCATAATAGCTAAAATGTGTAAATAATCAAAATGGCCATTGCCGGTGAGTGGATTAAAAAAAAAAAAAGTGGTATAGACATACAACAGAATACTGATTAGACTTAGAAAGGAAATTCTGTAATATGCAACAATATAGATGAACCTTGAGGACATTATACTAAGTGACTAAACCAGTCACAGAAAGATAGATACTATGAGTTCACTTATATGAAGTATGTGAAATAGTCAAAGCCATATAATCAGAGCGTGCAAGGGTGGTTTCCAGGGCCTGAGGGAGTGGGAAATGAGTAGTTGTTAATCAATGGGCGTTGAATTTTTAAGTAAGCAAGATGAGTAAGCTCTAGAGATATGCTGTACAACATAGTCAAAATACTGTATTGTACACGTAAACGTTTTTTAAAAAGGTAAATTTCATGTTAACTATTCTTATCACACAAAAAGTTAACTCTTGAAAAAAGATTGCATGAAAGGTGGATAGGACTTTTGAAAATTATAACACAGCACAACAACAAATTAACTGATAAAAAATTATATTAAAAACAGTAAGTTAGCCCTAGCTGGTTTGGCTCAGCGGATAGAGCGTCAGCCTGCGGACTGAAGGGTCCCAGGTATGATTCCAGCCGAGGGCACATGCCTGGGTTGTGGGCTCCATCCCCGGTGAGGGACATGCAGGAGGCAGCCAGTCAATGATTCTCTCTCATCATTGATGTTTCTATCTCTCCCTCCCTCTCCCTTCCTCTCTAAAATCAATAAAATATATTTTAAAAACAAACAAACAAAACACACACACACACACACACACACACACACAAAAAAAAAAAAAAACCCACACAACACAGTAAGTTAAAGTCTCTGGAAGTTCTCTCAAAGGCATACAGCATTTTAAGAAACACACACTCAAAAAAACTGACCAAATCTTAGCAAGAACAATGAGAATCTGTAACATCTGAGCCATGACCCATCTACCTGGCCTCCAGCTCTGTAACAGACTCTACCCAGAGTACTCTCACCCAAGTAGTGCAGCCAAGGAGATGGGGCTTACTCTCCCCATCATTCCCATGTTTACATAATTAAAGGAAGGTATAATAATAATAATGTCTCATCAAATAAAAAATACTATTAAGAGGCAAAAATTACAGAACCAAAATGAAGCTCAATGGATTTGAGCAGACAGGAGAAATGATCAATAAACTAACTTCTGTAAATCAAAGGCGATAGTGGAATCTAAAAACCAGAAAAAAAGAATGAAGAAAATTGAAGAGAGCCTCAGAGAAATGTGAGCTATCATTAACTGGAACAACATATGCATAATTCGAGGACCAGAAAAAGAGAAAGGGTAAAAAATATTTAAAGTGTTAAAAACTGAAAACTTCCCAAATTTGATGGAAAACAAGATAGACATCTAAGAAACTATAAACTCCAAGTAGGATAAACACAAAGTGCTCCACATCCAAACACATTGTGGGCAAAATGTTGAAAGCCAAAGACGAAGATCTTAAAAACCAAGAGAGAAAAATAACTTGTTACATACAAGGGCACCAGTAAGATTAACAGCTGAGCCCTAGCTGTTGACAGAGCGTCAGCTTGCGGACTGAAGGATCCCAGGTTCAATTCTGGTCAAGGGCACGTGCCTGGGTTGTGGGCTTGATCTCCAATAGGGGTCGTGCAGAGGACAGCTGGTCAATGATTCTTTCTCATCATTGATGTTTTATCTCTCCCTCTCTCTCCCTCTCTGAAATGAATAAAAATATATTTTTCAAAAAGATTAACAGCTGACTTCTCATCAGAAATTACAATGGATCAGAAGGCAGTGGAACAACACATTCAAATTGCTGAAATTAAAAAACTGTCAACCAAGAATCACATAATCAGCAAATTACCTTTCAAAATGAATGTAAAATAAAGACATTATAATAAAAATTGAGAAAAATATAGTGCTAGCAGTCCTTTAGTATAAGAAATATTAAAGGTGAATTATGGAGGAGGGATTAAAGAAAGAAAAGAAAGACTCATGGATACAGACAACAGCATGGTGAATGCCAGAGGGAAGTGGATGGAAGAGGTAGAGGAGGGTAAAGGAAGGACAAGTGGTGATGGAAGGAAACTTAGGGCGATGAACACACAATACAATATATAGGTGACGTATTTTAGAAATGCATATCTGAAACCTATATAATTTTATTAACCAAGATCACCCCAATCAATTCAATAAAAAGAAGTGGAATATTATCCTGCCATTAAAAAGGAATGAAGTACTGATACATACTGCAACATGGGAGAAACCTGAAAACATTATACAAAGTGAAAGAAGGCAATCACAAAGGACTAAATATTGTATGATTCCACTTACAAGAAATTTCAGAATAGCCAAGTTTACAGAGGCAGAAAGTAGATTGGTGCTTACTGAGGGGTGCCGGGCAGGGCAGGGGAAAGAGTGACTGCTAATGACTGTGGGGCTTCTTTTGGGGGCTGTCACAATGCCTGAAAATTGATAACCGTAATGGTTGCACAGCTCTGTGGCTGTGCTAAAAACCATTGCATTATTTATACTTTAAAGAGATGAACTGTATGGTATGTGAATTCTATCTCCATAATGAAAATAAATACTAAAAAAAGTTCTTCAGACTGAAAGCAAGAGATATCAGATAGAAATTTGAACTTTTTTTTTTTTTTAAGAGCTCTGGTAAAGGTAATTATATAAGTAATTATAAAAGCCAGTATAATTGCATATTTTTCTCCTTTCTCAATTGACTTAAAAAGCCCTTGCATAAAACAGTATGTAGTTGCCAAAACCGGTTTGGCTCAGTGGATAGAGTGTCAGCCTGCGGACTGAAAGGACCCGGGTTCGATTCGGGTCAAGGGCATGTATCTTGGTTGTGGGCACATCTCCAGTAGGGGGTGTGCAAGAGGCAGCTGATCGATGATTCTCTCTCATGGATGTTTCTAACTCTCTATCCCTCTCTCTTCCTCTCTGTAAAAAATCAATAAAATATATTAAAAACAAAACAAAACAGTATGTAGTGAAGCCTGTAACATACGGAAATGTATCATAT
Source organism: Nyctalus aviator (assembly GCA_036971965.1). Classification (NCBI taxonomy): domain Eukaryota; kingdom Metazoa; phylum Chordata; class Mammalia; order Chiroptera; family Vespertilionidae; genus Nyctalus; species Nyctalus aviator. The sequence continues at coordinate 7,898,966 of CM072936.1, read as the reverse complement.
GTGACAATAACAGCACCAAGGAGTGGAGCTGCATTGGAGTAGAGGAGTCACACCCAAACAGTATCTTTGAATCCACGGAATAAATGAAGAGATCAGAAGGGTAAATATGTAAATGTATTTAAAAAGAAAGACAAATCACAAATAATTCATGGTTCGTTGACATTCAACAAGGGTGTGACACAATTCAATGGGAAAAGAAAGAGCTTTTTAGCTATTGGTGCTGGAACACTGTAGACCCACATGCTAAAGAATGGATTTGGATCCTACCCTTACATAGAATATAAAAGTTAACTTAAAATGGATCAAATCACTAAATGTAAATTGGATCAAAGAACTAAATTTTATATTAAAATTATAAAACTCTTAGAAAAAAAACATGGGAGTGAACCTTTGTAAAGTAAATCTTTGGTCAGGCAAAATCTTAAATACAACGCTGAGACCACAGGCGATGAAAGAAAGAATTGGGCTTAATCAAAATGAACTTTGTACTGCAAACATTACCATAAATAAACCAAAAGACAACTCACAAAAATGAGATAAGAGTATTTGTAGGAAAATCGTATATCTGATAAGGGACTTGAACTCTCAAAAGACAATAATTAAAAGATAATAACTCAACATTTAAATGGGTGAAGGATGAAGAGACATTTCTCCTGAGAAGATATACATATGGACAATAAGTACATGAAAAGGTGCTCAACATCATTAGCCATCAGGAAAATGCAAACCAATGCCATAAAGAGATGACACTTCATACCTATGTGGTTACAATGCAAACGATAGACAATAAGTCCTGGCAAGGCTGAGGAGAAACTGGACCTTTCATACAGTGTTGGTGGGAATTGAAAATGGCGCATTTTGCAAACAGGCAATTCCTTAAATGATTAAACATTGTTACCATATGACCCAACAATTCCATTCCTAGGTATCTACCCAAGAAAAATGAATACACATCCACACCAAAACTTTCCATGAATGTTCATAATAGCATTACTTATAGAAGCACAAACGGGGGAATCTAAATGCTCATCAGCTGATGGACAAATAAAACGTGATCCACCCAGACAGATACTATTCAGCCATACAGAGGAACAAACCACTGATCCACGCTACATGGATGCGCCTTGGAAACATGCTAAATGAATAAACTACACACAAAATGTCCCGTATAATTCCACTTATACAGAATGTCCAGAATGGGCAGGTCCATGGGGAAAGGAGAGCAGTTGTTTCCCGGGGCTGGAGAGATTGGGGCGCTGGGGCTATGGGGGTGACAGCGCTTCTTCTGGGGGTGACGAAATGCTCTCAAATCGACTGTGAGGGGAATGCACTGCTCTGCGAATACACTAAAAAACACGGTACATTTTGAGTGGTGGTTCACATGGCATGTAAGTTATACCTCGATAAAGCTGCTTAAAGAGTTGAGTGGAGGGCAGGCAGAGGGCGCACGGCTAGCTGGCTCTCTGGCTGTCACCCTCTAAGCACCTACACCGCTGCTGGCCACAGAGGGACCCGCAGCCATAGGACCAGACGCCAAGGGGAGCGGGCTGGAACACGGGGCCGCCTGGGATGCAGGAGCTCCGCAGCCTCACTCACCCCGCCGGGTGCCGATGAGCTTTTCGGGGCTGGCCTGGGCTGCGGTGGGACAGAGCGTGCTGAAATACAGCCCAGAGCCCTCCCGGATGGGGCTGAGCATCGGGGGCGGCGTGTAGGGAGGGCACTGGAACAGCCCCTTCAGGAGGCGGTCCACCAGGAACACGGGAGACCGCAGGCAGCTCTGGTGGCATCTTCCCGGGCCTGGCTCCCCGAACGTGGGGCGGGGCGGCGGGATGAACAGCGCCTTGTGCTGGGGGCGCTTCTTCCGCTTCCCGTGCAGGCTGCTCTCCCGGCCGTCTCTCTCCTCCAGGTCCTTCTCCTGCCCCTGGGGAAGAAGCGAGGTCAGACCCCCGAAGGGTCACTGAGGCGCCTGCCACGCAGCTCGGCCCTCAGACGGCTGAGAGCGGGGAAAGGGGAAAGGGAACTGCCTCTGGGGACAGAGGAAACGTGCCATGCACACCGCCCCCTGCGTGGCCAGCAGAGAGCCCTTCACCAAGGAGGCTGGGTAGGGCCACCCTCCGAGCCAGGCCTGTGCTCTGCCTGTGCTGGTCAAGGCTGGAGCCTTCTCAGGCGCCCACTCCAAGGAGAGGTCCCGACTCAGAGGATTTGGGAAACCTGGGAGGCCGGTTTCAATGACTGGCACTTAAATAGCGGGGGCCGGAGACTCAGAGCAACTGTGACAGAGTGAAAATGTGTTCCCCTCCGAGCGATCACAGCGCCGGGAGAGGAACACGGGGCCCAGGCTCCTTGCCCTCACGCCCAGCGTGCACTGTTCCGGGCAGGACCCTCTAGTAACAGGCTGAACCTTACGGTATCTTCTCACCTCCACGCAATCTCCCTTCCTCTCTGCCAGGCTCACTCCTTCTGATCCTCCAGGTCTCAGCTCCCACACCCCGCCTCCAGGAAGTCCTCCCTGGCCCTCTCAAGCTGGCCCTCTGGTGCCCTCAGGGCTCCCCAGCTCCCTCCCCAGTCTGGGTCGTCGCTGTCTGGGGTGGTCTGTCTCCTCCACTGAACTGGGAGTCCCAGCAGGCAGGGCAGAGGCCGCCACGGTCACCACGGTGTCACCGGCACTGCCAGCACAGGGCCCGGCACGGGGAGGCTCAGCAGATGCCGAATGGGCGAATGAACACACAAACCACGCTCTCCCCGAGCCCGGATTCCCTGTGGCGCTGGGGCCGGCAGGTCGGGAGGGAGCGGAGGGAAGGCCGTGGGCTGACGGCACCCACCTTGGCCATGCTCCCCAGGACCCGGTGTGCTGGAGCCGCGGGCACCGGCATGGAGAGCTCCAAAGGGGCCTTGTTGTCCAAGCACTTCTTGGCCCCGGGGGGGCTCTGCCCATCCCCCTCCGGCCGCAGCACCTGTCTCGTTGGCTTGCAAAACTCTGTGCCAAACACCTAGACCACAGGAGACAGCTCTTTAGGAGAGACGGCGAGTGGGAGCGGAAGCGCTGCTCCAGCCTGCAGTTCCGACCCTGGCCCCGCCCCAGGCTTCCCCCGGAGGAGGGAGGACATCTCCGTCCTGAGATAAATGGCCCCGGTCCCTCACTCCCCCAGCCTGGCAGAAACCCGGAAAGCCCAGAATCCACTGCATGTGCCCCTTCACCTGCTGCTCCTGCTTCCCTCGCGGTGACGGCCACTGGTCGCTGTGAAAGCACATGTGGCTGCTCAGCCCTTTCTCGGTGTAGAACATCTGGCTGCAGTTCTTGCAGACGTACGTGCTCCTGGGCTCTGCCCAGTCTGCAGGGCCCCCGTTTTGCTGGTTACTGCGGGAGACATGGCGGGGGCGGAAGGGGAGAATGGGACTCTGTCCCTGATCACTGACTCCAGCTTTTTTCTTTTGTAAGTCTCATCCACTGACAACTCTAGATGAACCCTAAGAGATGGAGACGACACCCCAGTTCTTCAGTGCCTGGGGCACACCTCATCAGACTGACATATCCAGAGCTCGCTTCCCCAGGGCCAGCACATGGAAGAGAAGGGGTTGTGCTCCCCCAGAGGTGGGGCGGGGGGAGGGACTTCTGAACTTACCATCCACCTGCCATGCTCTCCTCCTTCATCAGATGGGGGAGCCGATAGATATTTCCACCCTGAAGAAAAGATACTCCTGAGCCAACATATCAGAAATGAGGTTTGCAAGAGCTAAAACTCTAAGACGCCTAGAAGAAAATACAGGTGTAATTCTCTGCGACCTTGAATTAGGCAGTGGTCTCTTGGATGACACCAAAAACAGAAGCCAGACAGACAGCCCTGTGGGCTAGCGCAGTTGGTTAGAGCAGTATCCTGATACACCAAGATCTTGGGTTCGATCCCTTGTCAGGCACATACAAGAAGCAATCAATGAGCGCATAAAAAAATGGCAGGGCCACTGGTTTGATTCCCGGTCAGGGAACATACCCAGGTTGCAAGTTTGATCTTGGCCAGGAGGCAGCAGATTAATGTTTCTCACATCAATGTTTCTTTCAATATATCTCTCCCTCTCCCTTCCTCTCTAAAAAATCAATAAAAACATATTTTTTAAAAAGTGTATAAAAAAAAGAAAGTGAGCCCAGCCGTTGTGGCTCCGTGGTTGAGTGTTGACCCATGCACCCAGAGGTCACTGGTTCAAGTCCCGGTCAGGGCACATGCCTGGGTTTCAGGCTCGATCCCCAGCAGGGGGCGTGCAGGAGGCAGCGGTCAATGTTGATGTTTCCCCTCTCATCAGTGTTTCTATCTCTCTGTCCCTCTTCCCTCCTCTAAGAATAAATAAAAAACATATATATTTTTTTAAAGTGAAAAGAAAACCCACAGAATGGGAGAAAATTATTGGAAGTCACATATGTCTCATAAGGACTTGTATTCATAATCCATAACTCTTATAGCTCAATAACAAAAAGTCAAATAGCCCAATTTAAAAGTGGTCAAAGACCCGGCTGAGTGGCTCAGTTGGCTGGAGCATTGTCTTGTACACCAAAAGGTTGCAGGTTCGATTCCAGATCAGGGAACACGCCTGGGTTTCAAGTTCAATCCTTGGTCAGGGAGCATATGGGAGACAACCAATCAATGTTTCTCGCTCACATCAATGTTTTCCTCTCTCCCTTCCTTTAAAAATCAATAATAAAAAAAAATGGACAGAGAATCTGAATAAACACTGAACCAAAGGAGACCTGCGAATGGCCAATGAGCACCTAGAGGCTCGACATTATCAGGCATCAGAGCAAAGCAAATGAGACCTGAGGCGAGAGCACTGCGCAGCCGCCGGAAGGCTGAGATAACACGGGACCACGTGCCAGAGGACCTGGGGAAATCGGAGCCCTCGGCTGTTTGCGGTGGGAACATAAACGGATGCAGCTGCTTTGGAAAACTGCCGGGCAGCTCCTCACATGGTTAAACATAGTTACCATGGTTACCATCTGACCCCACAATCCCACTCCTCCGTAGTTTCCAAGTGAAATGAACACATGCCCGCACAGAACATGGACACCGTGTTCACAGCGGCTCTCTTCACAGTGACCAAGAGGGGTCCATGAGGAGTGATGAGGGAAATGTGATGTGCCCGCCCAAAGGAATACTACTCAGCCTGACAAGGAAGCACTGACACGTGCTACAGCATGGACCAACTTGGGAACACCACGCTGAGTGAAAGAAGCCGTCACAAAGGCCACGCAGTGTGATTCCACCGGTATGAAATGTGCAGAGCAGGCAAATCCAGAGAGAGAGAGAAGGTAGATTCCTGATTGCCGGGGGCTGGGAGGGGGGGTTGGGAAGATTGGGGGTGACAACTAAGAGGGGGTTCTTTGTGGGTGAAATGTCCCGGCAGAGCGGTGATGCAGGGGGGAGCGGGGGATGCAGGGCTCAGCCCTGCGGCTACACTAACCCCCTGTGGTACCTGGATTCGGTTGAATATGGTCAGCTTGGACTTGGAGTCCCGGGGGGCATCCGCCGGAGGCCCGGCCGAGGAGAAGGAGGCCATGGCCACCTGGCTGGGAGACGCGGCACAGCACATGTCCATCTTCACCTTCTCCTTCCGGAAGCCGGAGAAGCGCTGCGTCCTGGGGTTGCCGGAGAAGAGCCGGTAGCCGCCGCCGCGGGTGCAGGCCGAGCCCTTTTCGCCTTTCGTGGCTCCCAATGTGGCGCCGTTCTCCGCCTGGGCCTGCTTCCCGGGGCCCGGGGCTCCGGGCGGCTGGTCCCCACCTGCCTGGCTCTGCGGTGGGCCGCCGGGTGAGAACATGTCCCCCAGGTCCAGGGTCCCTTTTGCAGATCTCAACTGCTTGGCCAGAGAGGGGAGCTCCGGGTTCTCCGGGGGGTCCAGGGAGGACGCTGTGAGGGCCGGCGGGGCGGTGGCCACCTTTGGCCCTCCCTTGGAGTCCCATTTCATGCTGCCGGGAGAGGCGGCTCTGGGGAGAGCAGGTGCGGTTTTCCTCCTTTGGACTGGGGGCCCCTCGGGCTCCGGGGGTCCAGGCCCCGCGTGGAGAGGGTCAGCGCTGGGCGGCAGCGGCGGGGGCTGCTGCGACCACGCGCCCGGCTTGAGGGCGGCCTGCTTGCCCTCGGGGCCCGGGAGCTGGGAGGCCCCAGCGGCCGCCTGGGCGTGCGAGAAGAGCCGCTGGGACTTGGCGATCATCTGGAGCACCTGCATCTGCTCGTGGCTCACCAGGGACTCCTGCGACTTGAGGAAGAGCTGCCGCAAGAGCGGGGCGGCGTCCGACGGGAGCCCGCCCGGCTTCTGGGCGTCCTGCAGGCCGGGCTCCCCGGGGCTCTGCCACGGGAACGTGTCACAGTCCAACTGGCCCTTTCTGGAAGCCCAGCCGCCGTCTTCCCCGCTGGCGTGCCTGGGCTCCCCCGAGGCCTCCCCGGGCGCCTCCAGGCTGAGGCCGGAGCTGGGGGAGGGCTCCCTGCTGGGGGAGGCGCTGCTGGGCCCGGGGCCGGAGTCCGGGCCCTCGGGGGACTGCCCCGCGGGCGCCTTGTGGACCACAAACACGTTGTTCCCTTTGCTCTTGGGGCAGCCGGACAGGCCCCGGTTCCGGAGCCACTGGAGGTTGTGGCCGGATGGCTGGGAGCCGGAGGGGCCCGTCTGGCCCCGGAACAGAGGCAGGCAGGCGGGCAGGGGGCCGCCCTCCGGCCAGCCCTCCAGGGCGGGCGGGAGCTGGAGCAGCCACGGCTCCGGCTCAGACGGGTCGGGGCCGCCGTTCTCTGCTGCCCGGGAGTGAACGGCGGTGAACACGTCGGTGCCGGGCTCCTTCTGCTGGGGACGCGGCTCCTCGGGAGCGTCCGTGCCCAGGGCTCCTGGCGCTGCGGGGGTGCTCGCCGGGGCGCAGGAGGGCCCGGACGAGGGTGGGCAGGCACAGGCCGTGCTCCTCCCCTCGCTGCCGTCCGAGGGCCCCGCCGGGGCCGGGCAGGGCGGAGGGATCTTCTGGTGGACGATGCTGCTCACGATGCAGCGCAGGAGGTCTCGGCTGGGCAGGAGGGAGCCGGGGGACCTGGCTTCCGGGGGCAGCAGGGGCCGCAGGCCGCCGGGCGCCTCCGGGGCGTGGGGCGAGTCCCCGCAGGCCTCCTCCTCGGCCGGCGCCTCCTTCAGGATGCACAGGCCGTGCTGCACCTCGTAGTGCCGGCGCAGCGAGCGGTAGTCGCAGTAGCTCTTGCTGCAGCCCTGCTCGATGCACACGAAGGGCTTGGTCTTCTGGTGGGTGAGCATGTGCCCGGTCCTGCAGGCACACAGAGCGGGAAGTCAGCATGCTCCGCCAGGGCCTGCCGCTGACAGGACTCCAAGGGACCCCCCGCCCCCCCAATCCCCCGATTCAGGAACTGCCCTCAGCCCCCACTATGGTAGAAGCCATCTGGACGGGGTGCTCCTCTCCCTCAGCTTTAAGCAAACCTCTTAATGGAAAAGAAAAAAAGAAAAAAATCAGCGGAAGCCAGGCCAGCGTTCCCCAAAGGGGGTTCCCCAGGAACACCAGTCCTCCAGAGTTGCTCCCCGGGGACCTGGGCTCAGCTGGCAAATAAGTTTTGAAAGAACGTTCTATGCTCCTGGGAGGTTCACCACGCACAGGAGCAAACTTTAAAACCCACGGCAGAGAGAGAAGCATCTCCTTCACCTTCGATGCCTGGGCCTTACTTGCCGCAGAACCGTTTCCCAAGGAGCCCCTTTGAGCACCCCGAGGACAGGAGTTCTGCAGGCGCTCGGGGGAGGCGCTAGTCGGGGGCACCCTTCCTTTGACAGGCACGTTTGCTTCCCCTTGGATTCTTCTGAGCCAGCGGTCGGCAAACTCATGAGTCAACAGAGCCAAATATCAACAGTACAACGACTGAAATTTCTTTTGAGAGCCACATTTTTAAAACTTAAACTATGTTATTAACTTAATTAGGGTACTCCTAAGCTGGCCTTTGCTAAACACTCAAGGGGCCAAAGAGCCGCGTGTGGCTCGGGAGCCGCAGTTTGCCAACCACGGGTCTAAGGAGACAGCTGCACGGAACCCCCGCGGCAAAAAGAAAAAAGCAGATGCCCAATCGGAACACTTGCTGGAAAACAGACAAATGTGCCCACAATTTCTGCAAATATCAATGAGTACAAATGTGTATTATGTTTATATCATAGTTCTATCTACATGAATACATGATAAACATAAACAATGAGTAAGTCAGCCTCTGGGCTCCTGTCAGTCCCTGTGGACAGCTGTGAATGTGGCCCCTGACGCAGGTCCAGGGAATGGCAACGTCCCTCCCCACGGGCTGACCCTGGACTTCTTTCTGAGAGAAGCAGCGGAGAAGGAGTCAGGAGACCCCATTTCTAGCCCAACTGTTACCAACTTGTGACATGAGCACATTAGCTTCCTTTCCTTTGGGTCTGAGTGGGCAAGAGGGTAAAGGAAAAGATAAATGAATCAGCCCTGGGCAGTGTTTCCCAATGGTTAGAGCATTGGCCTGCACACTGAAAGGTCTCAGGTTCGATTCCCAGTGAAGGGTTTGTTTCCTGGGTTACAGGTTCAATTCCCAGCCCTGGTTGGGGTGTGTAAGGGATACAATCAAACTGTGTGTCTCTCTCACATCAATGTTTCTCTCTCTTCCTCTCTCTCCTCCCTCCCTCCCTTCCACTCACTAAAAAATCAATGGGAAAATATCCTCCGTTGAGGATTAACAACAACAACAGGGAAATTGATCAAAGCCCCCTGTACGGGCTGGGGATGCTATAAAAATGCGAGGGATTGTACCTCCCACGTGCAAGTCTCTTGGTTTGAGAAAAGCCTGTCTTTCCTTCCTTACTACCAAGAAAAGCGCATCACTTCCCAGACATCAAGAGCAGAGGACTGCCAGAGCCGGTTTGGCTCAGTGGTAGAGCGTTGGTCTGAGGACTGAAAGGTCCCGGGTTCGATTCCGGTCAAGGGCATATACATTGGTTGCGGGCACATCCCCGGTCGGGGGTGTGCAAGAGGCAGCTGGTCGATGTTTCTCTCTCATCGACGTTTCTAGCTCTCTAGCTCTCTCCCTTCCTCTCTGTAAAAAATCAATAAAATATATTAAAAAAAGAAAAGAAAAAAAGAAAAAGAAAAGAAAGAACAGAGTACTTCCGCCCCTAACTCTTATCATGGGCTTTCTTTTTAAAATCAAGAATTAAAAAAATAAAATAAAAAATCAAGAGTTCTAAGAAAAGAAAGAAGTTAAAAAAGAAAAACAAGAGTTAATACTTCCTTGTCATGTTCTAGAAACGGGCGTTTCAGGCACTCTCATGCCCAGTGTTATCCCAACACCTTTCCTCTTGGCCCGCAGACCCGTCGCCCCGACACCCCCAGGAACCCCGCAGGGTACCCAGGGGCCCAGAACTGCTTCCGGAGCGAGCCACCATGTGTCTTTACAGCACAAGGGCCCCAGCTGCACCCTGCACAGCAATTTCCTCACTGGTGTGGATGTGGGGGCTCAGAACAGTGACCGCCCAGAGCACTGGCGGTGTGAGAGGGGGAGTCTGTGGCTGGGCCCAGGGACAGCCACCTGGGGAACACGGAGGGGGGACACCCCGGTAGCCGGTGGGAAAAGTTATCTGGGAGGGGATGGACGAGATACAGGAACACCCGTGCCCCCTGCCCCCTGCCCCCTGTCCCCTGTCCCCTGCCCCCTGCCCCTGCCCCTGCCCTCTGCAGAGCTGCAGACCAGACGCCCACATACAGGTGGTCCTGCCGCTTAAAGGCCTTGCTGCAGATCTTGCAGACGTGCTTCCTCTCCTGGCTGTGCGTCAGGTAGTGCTTGCTGAGGGAGCTGGCGCTGCTGAACACCTTCCCGCAGAGGCTGCAGTCCAGGAGCGGGTTCTGGGGGGAGCTGTGCTGCCGCTTCCCTTTCCGGGCACTCCCAGAGCTGGCCCTGCCTCCTTCGTCTGCATCTTTAGGCGCCTTAAGCGGGCCCAGCCCCAGCTCTAGACAGAGGAGAAAGCACAGGTCACAGACATGGGCTGTCAGGGGGCAGGCCAGAGGCTCTTACTAGCCATGCTCCCGGGAACTCCCCACTTCAGCAGCTTTCTTCCAGAGAAAACAGGGGTTAGGCCCAGGGTTGGGAGAGAAGGCACCTGGTCGGGCACCTGCAGGAGGGAACCAGGCCTGGTGCCAGGCTCCAGGGGACAGCAGCAGCCTGAGGCTCTCCCCGGTGAGATGGGCGGGGCTTCACGACCACCTTATCCATTTCACTCTGAGAAAGGCAATCCAGAAACACACATTCCACAACCTTAAGAGTCTAAATCCTTTCTTCCAGCCGATTCTCCTTTTTTTTTTTATTAAATATATATTTCATTGATTTTTTTATAGAGAGGAAGAGAGAGGGACAGAGTTAGAAACATCGATGAGAGAGAATCATCGATCAGCTGCTTCCTGCACACCCCCTACTGGAGATGTGCCCGCAACCAAGGTACATGCCCTTGACCGGAATCGAACCTGAGACCTTTCAGTCCTCAGGCTGACACTGTATCCGCTGAGCCAAACCAGTTTCGGCCTCCTTTGGGTTTTTAATTAAGGGAATTAGTTAAAGTAGAGTTTGCTGCAAGGGACTCAACGGCCACCTTGTTCTTCCTGGACAAATGTTAGACACGACTGACACCTGACAGGGGGGCCTGCGGGCCACGGCCTGGTGGCAAAGGTGTACGACACACACACTGCAGATAAAGCCGGAGAAAAATGCTCCCTGACACGAAGGATGTTCATACTGCACTGAGGCCAGAAAAAGCAGCCTGTGGCAAAAACAGGACCGTACCAGTTGTAGAAAAAGAAATGTATTCAGAAAACAGAGAGAATAAACTGACAGGCCATTTTCATTTTCTTCTTCTTGTGTATCTGAACTGTCCATGTTTCCTGCATCCCTTGGGTAAAATGATATGATAAGAGGGTATTTTTATGAATGATGTCACTGGAGGAGCTGGCGAAAGGGCTGGGACTGTTCTGGGGGAGAGGGGTGATGTCAGCCATCTGGAGGGCCAGCGTGTGGAGGAGGGAGTGGATGGCTCCAAGGGACAGGGCTGGGTTTGGTGACAAGAGGAAAGGGAGCCGAAACCAGTTTGGCTCAGTGGACAGAGTGTCAGCCTGTGGACTGAAGGGTCCCGGGTTTGATTCCGGTCAAGGGCATGTACCTTGGTTGCAGGCATATCCCCAGTGGGGGGTGTGCAGGAAGCAGCTGATCGATGACTCTCTCTCTCTCTGATGTTTCTAACTCTCTATCTCTCTCCCTCTCTGTAAAAAATCAATGAAATACACACACACACACACACACACGCACACAGCACACACACACACGCACACACACACACATATAAAGAGGAAAGGGAGCTGGTGTCACTTCACTAGAGCTGCTCAGGGCATGGACGCAGGACTCCGAGGGCTCCCTGCTCCAGCTGCTGGACTTCCCATCCAGGCACTCGTAGGCGCTCAGTAACCATCTGCTGGATGCTGAGTCATGGGAGGTCTTTCTGACCCTTGGAGGGTCTTCAGGATGGAATGGCCCGCATGAGAGAGCGAGCTGAGAACTCACCATTGGGCTAGGAAGCTCAGAGGCAGGACCCGTGAATGTCAAAGGCCAGGGCACGGGGAGGGGGTGGGGCGGCACTAAAGGACCCCAGATGGCAGTCTCTGTGAGAAACACAGCGGGAAGGAGCCAGACTTTTGTCCCAACTGTGCCTCTGGGGTGGACCATCTGTCACTTAACTTGCCTGGTTTACATCTTCTTCATATGAGAATTACTGTGATGAGTGATTAAAAGGTTCCAACAGTTTAAATGAGGAAAAACAGGCCTCCCTCAGGGGAAAGCTCTGGCCTTGCTAAGTTGCTTTGAAAATAAATGCTCATTAAAGCAACTATTAAATTAGAAAACAAATTGTAGCTTTGAAAAATTAGCAAGGACATGGAAAAATAGGCAGAGTCACTGGTCCAGGAAGGCACTTGCTCTTCCCAGAGCAGAAGCTCTAACACTGTATGTTCTCTGGCGGCAAACTGACTTAGAGGGAAATGTTCAGGCCCTGACCAGGTAGCTCAGTTGATAGAGCATCGTCCTGATACACCAAGGCTGCAGGTTTGATCCCCGGTCGGGGCACATACAAGAAGCTACCAATGAATGCATAAACAAGTGAATGACAAATCAATGTTTCTCTCTCTTCCTCTCTCTATCTAAAATCAATCAATAAACATTTTTTTAAAAAAAGGTGTCCAAAGAACTAACTAAAAGCAAAACTTGATGTGCAGAGTTGTTCACAAAGACTATAGCAACCTAAAGACAAGAATATGGTCAAACGACACAAAATTCATGTAAGTATGTGCATTTATGTGGACCTAAATTTATGTTAGAGAAGTGTAAAGAATAAAAATTTAATGTTCAGCAGATCCCTTTTTCAAAAATGAGATGAAAAACTTCAAGTTTGAAACAAATTAGGGCCTAGCTGGTTTGGCTCAGTGGATGTTGGCTCAGAGTGTTGGCCTGGGGACTGAAGGGTCCCGGGTTTGATTCCGGTCCAGGGCACATGCCCGGGTTGCGGGTTCAATCCCCAGTTGGGGGCATGCAGGAGGCAGTCGTTCAATGATTCTCTCTCATCATTGATGTTTCTCTCTCTCTCCCTCTCTCTTCCTCTCTGAAATCAATAAAAAATATGCATATATTTAAAACAAATTAGGAAAAGCTGAGTTAGACTAGTGATTTGTAACACTGCAGGGGAGGAGGTGCACAGACCCCTATGAAAGCCAGGGAAGAGCTGAAACTGGTTTGGCTCAGTGGGTAGAGCATCAGCCTGCGGACTGAAGGGTCCCGGGTTCAATTCCCGATCAAGGGCATGTACCTTGGTTGTGGGCACATCCCCAGTAGGGGGTGTGCAAGAGGCAGCTGATAGATGTTTCTCTCCCATCGATGTTTCTAACTTTTTATCCCTCTCTCTTCCTCTCTGTAAAAAATCAATAAGACATATTTATAAAAAGGAAAAAAAGAAAAGAAAAAGAAAACCAGGGGAAAGCTAAAGCGTTCCTGCCCAGCATAATGCACACATGTTTACACTTACCAGCACTTCACAGGTCATTTCTGTGGCCTGGGCTGAGAAGCCCTCATGACTGCACCCCAGGCCTAGCCTGTTGCCTACAACACTCAGATGTCATGTTTAGCCACTGTTCCTACACGGTGCAAGCCCCGCCTTCTATAGCGCATGCAGAGTAGGGAAGGCTTTCACTCCAGCAAGTCTTCGGGACCCGGTGGGAGCCGCCCATTCCAATGAAGGCTGACGTGCTCGCAGGGCGGCTGTGTCAGATGTGCCTTCCGCGCGCACAGCGTGGCTATGAACCTCAAAGAGCTCTGGCCAGTCAACCCATCGAAGCAACCTCCCCGCGACCATAAAGAGGATGGGAGACAAACACGGAGTTTATCCTGTGGGGAAGCCTGGAGGCAAAGCAAAAGGAGGTTCAAGAACGGCCTGTTTCTCCTCACTTAAACTGTTGGGATCTTTTAACCAGTCATCACAGCAGCTCTCCCTTTTTTCCTCCATCGCTGAAGAGAAAGATTTCAAAAGGAACGGACGGGCTGTCTGAAATGCACTCTAACCATGTGGGTAAAATTAACAAACGACTCTCCTCTGTGCAGAGCTTTACAGTCGGCCGTGCTGCCTCTGTTGCTTTCTCTCACTGGCACTCTGGGGGAAGGAGAGGGTGTTACTGTCCCCACACTTTACGGATAAAGCCACCGGGCGCGGGAAGTTTCGAAGCAGCAGGTGGGCAGGCTCCCGGCTCATTCTCGAAGCGGGAAGAGCCTCTGAGAAGTGGTGACGGAGAGGAGAGGAGAGACTCCCGTGCAAGCAACTGTCTGCCCACAGCACTCGGGAGGTCAGGAGATCCCCAATCGGCCCCCTTTCTCAGCATCGTTCCCTGACACCAGTGATACGTGTTCTCCATTAGGAAGTTGGGAGCAATTCCCAAGTGGGAATAGGGTAACTGCTCCCTATTCCTCTGTGGAGAGACATTTCCATAACCGGTCATGCAGAGCCAACCCCCCCGGCGGCCAGGCCCCGGGACCCAGAGGGACAGCGTTACCTTGTAAGGAAGCCTGTGATTCCGGGTCTGCATACTCCTCCAGCACCTTCGCGGAGTCACTGTCCTTCCCCGAGTACAGGGACACTGCGTCTAAATTGTCCTCCAGGGCCTCGCTGGGCACGCCGGGCTTTGGGAGGCTGGGGTCCAGGTCCAGGCCACTCAGGCCAGCGTAGAGCAGGTCTCGTGCGCTGGGACCCAGCTCCCGGCTGAGGGTGTCGCTGCAGTTGAGCCCCTGGCCCTCGGATAAGGGAGGGAGGTGCATCTTTGATGGAAGGGCGCCGTCATCCCCAAGGCTGTACTGGTCCATGGTTATCTGCTGCCAGGTTTTGGCCAAGAGTTACTCCCCAGATGAGCACAGCTGTGGAAGGATTCAGGGAGGAGAGAACTCTTGGTCTCTAATTCCTAAAAATGAACAGGGAGGAATCAAAATTATAAGATGGCAACACAGTGTAGTGGATTGAACTTGGACTTGGAATTCCAACAGACCTGTATTTGGGTCTGTTCTCTGACACTTAATAGCCACATGACCCTGGGAGACACTTAAGCTCCTTAAGACCCAGTTTTCTCATCTGTAAAATGGGCATAAGAACAGCTTCCATCATAAAGGGGTTGTAAGGAGTAAAGGGAAGGACTCCCAGCAACACGGTGGGCTGAACTGACCTCTTTTCCACCTATAAACGCATCGAAATGTGAGAAAAGATGATTTTTAATACACAGTCAAGCTCAAGAGACAGTTAAAACCCCAAGTGCCAGCAGCAGTGAGAAAACTCAAAGACAGAGGTGTGAGCACAAGGGGAAATCAGCCTTATGGCCTGGAGCCGCTGTCCGGCTCAGCAGCCACCAGTCACATGTGGCCACAAAGCACTCAAATGGGCCTGGCCTGACACTGAGACGTGCTGTGAGTTTAAAACAAAACACTGGATTTGGGAGACCTAGTTCAGAAAAACAATAACTTTTTATATTGATCATATTACAGTGAGAATACTTTGTACCTAGAGGGTTAAATACATTGTTATTTAAATTCAGTTGCCTCTTTTATTTTTCAATGTGGCTTATTAGAAATTTTAAAATTATATATATGTTTATATATATATATTTATATAATAAAATAAAATGAAAATTAAAATAAATAAAATAAAATACAATTATACATAGGACTCAGAGTATATTTCTATTAAAGAGCATTACACTGGAGGCTGGGGCCTGGAGGTGACAGGAAATGCAGATCTGGGCCCCCAGAGGAGCCGTGCCATTCACAGAAAAACTAAAGAGAAAAATGGCGCACAGGCCTAGAGAAACATCCCCAAAATAGGACAATGGGAGACAACAAAACATAGTGAAAGAAAAGAAGTCAGTATGTGACAAGAGCAAACATTTAAAAAAAGAAACAAATGGAACTTCTAGAATTGCAAGACTTTCAAATTAAAAATTCAATGAAGATTAAACAGTAGATTAGACAGTGCTGAGAGAGTAACAATGAACTGGCAGAGCAAACCAAGGAAATAAAAAAGAGATAGGCAGCACAGAGATAAAGCAATGAAAGTATGAATGAGAAGTTGAGAAAATATGAATGGAGAAGAAGCAAATGCCTAATAGGAAATGCCTAAAAGGAAAGAGGGGAGATCGTAGGAGAGACAGTAAAGAGATGACGGTGCAGGAATTTCCAGAGCTACAGAAATACGTGAATCCAAACTTAAAAGTTATGATTCTTGGAAGATATATGGTTAATAATCAAGCATTGCAAGGTTAGAGTAGAATAAATAAATACTACTTCATTCCTTGACATGCAGAACTTCAGGACACTAAAGACAAAGAGAAAACCCTAAAAACTACCAGAAAAAAGCAAACCGTCTACATGGGATGATGACTAGATTGATGTGGCAAACTTCCCAACAGAAACGAGTCTGAAAGGCAAGGGAAACAGCAGCAGAGGAAGTGAGGAGGAGAGTTAGCACAGAACTCAACGCAGGAAAACTACTGTCCATGAGAGAGCAATATAGACTTTTTAGACAAAGTCTGAGTCTACCTCATAGACTTTGGCTCAAAAACTACTACAAGTTTTGAATCATTTGGATAAAAGAAAGAGATAATGATTAAATTCACACTTTAAGTATCCATGCTAAGAGAATCTAACTATGGAACATCTAAACTGGCGGAATTTATCCCCAAAAAAAAAGAAAGAGAGAAAAAAAAAACCCTCAAATTACTAAAATTAGAAATGAAAGAGAAAATATCACTAAATGACCTTATAAAAATAAAAAAGGATTATAAAGGAATATTATGAATAAATGCATGCCAACAAATTAGGTACATTAGACTAGAACAAATTCCTAGAAAGATTCAAATTACCAGAACTGACTCAAGAGGAAATAGACTATCTAAATAGACCTCTGTAGGAAGTAGAGGAATTAGTGAATTTAAAACTTCCCAGCTGTGGCATCAAAGAAACATTATTGCAACTCTGGGAAATAGTCAAGGGTTTACAGCAACTAAGTGAACCCTCATTAAGAAAAAGGCGGATGACACCTGGGAGGAGAGGCCTGTGTCGTTTTAACTCATCCCTGTCCCACCCCTTCCCTAGACTGTTCTGGTGTGGGTTCCTGGTGCAGAGGCAGCATAGAGGACCTTGTTCTCAAAGAACTGAGGTTGTCTGTCTCCCCCTGTGGAATGGCTTCTGAAGGTCTAACTCGAAGGTCTTGCCTGGATCTTGCCCACTTTGGAATTCTCTCAAGGCAGAGAGGAGCTATGAGGTGGGGAGAGGGGGTGGGTGTGTTGAAAACATTAAAAAAACAAACAAACAAACAAAAACAATGAACCATTTGCTACAGCTTGGGACAAAGGATATTATCTGGGGCCAACAACAGACCAGCCACAGAAAGCTGGGAGGAAAGGCTGGAGATTGAGATGCTTGGGGAGTAAGGGCAGTGGAAAGCTTCCACTCTGGCGGCTTCTTACCAGTTTAAACAGGGTCTTACCATACGATCCAGCCAGCACACTCCTAGGTATCTACTTATCTCAACGAGTTAAAAGCCTATGTCCCTACAAAACCTGCACATGAATGCTTATAGTAGCTTTATTCGTATGCCCAAACTAGAAGCAACAGAGATGTCCCTCAAGAGGAGAATGGATAAACAAGTGCTACATCCATACAATGAAAAGCAAGGAGATCTCAAGCCATGAAAAGACATGGAGGAACCATAGATGCATATTGCCGAGGGAAAGAAGCCAGTCTGAAAGTGCTATGCAGTGTATGGTTCCAGTTATAGGACATTCTGGAAAATATAAAACTAGACACAATAAAAAGATTGGTGACTGCCAGGGTTGGGAGTGGGGGTGGGGGGAGGTGAACAAGTGGAACGTGAGGGATTTTTAGAGGAGTGAAATGACTCTGTGATACCGTAATGACAGATACATTCGCCAAAACCTATAGAACTACCCCACACAGAGAGTGAACCCTAAC
This sequence comes from Nyctalus aviator, assembly GCA_036971965.1. Classification (NCBI taxonomy): domain Eukaryota; kingdom Metazoa; phylum Chordata; class Mammalia; order Chiroptera; family Vespertilionidae; genus Nyctalus; species Nyctalus aviator. The sequence goes on along the minus strand of CM072936.1, from coordinate 7,881,411 downwards.
TTAAACTGTAGAACTTAGTTCATTAAAAAATAAAATAAAAACCTAAAAACCTTCTACTTATTTCAGGGAACCTAGAAGGCCGTGTGCCCAGGGTAGGCACATGCTCAGAAAAAAACGAAAAGGCTCTAAGCTTGCACCTCTGGCTGACCTCCGTTCTGTGCAACCAGGAAGTGAAGGTGAAGGTTGTGAACTGCCCACTGAGTGTTGAAAGCGTGTCCTGACACCCACAGAGCCCAGCTGCAAACACTGGGCAATTTCCGCTTCGTTCTGGGCAGTTAAGGACCTCCCTGTCAAGCCACTGACCCCGCATGGCAAAGAATGTAGTCTTTATTTTAAAAGTCTGGAAAAGTCGATAAACAAATAAATCATTGCAACCCAAACCCTGGGATGGGGGGGGGGGTAGAGAATCTACTCCAAGAGTGACACATTATAATATTTAACATGTTCAGCTTTCCAAGAAAAAATTATGAGGCACGTAAACAAAGCATGGCCATTCAGAGAGCCATCCGCTTCATACAAACGAAATCAAACAGCATGCAGCCTTTTATGTCTGGCTTCTTCCACTAAGTGCAGCATGTTCAAGGTCATCCACACTGTGGCATGTACCATTCATTCCTTCTTACGGCTGAACTTGAAATTCATGCACAGGGCTCGGCCCTCGCAGCCCCGGCTTTGTCCAGAAGGACATCTGGAAGGTTGTTCGGCTGTCCGGCCTAATTAGCATATTATACTTTTATTAATGTAGATAATATTCCATTGTCTAGTTATGCTACATTTTTAAATTTATTTTTTTAATATATTTTATTGATTTTTTTTTTTTACAGAGAGAAAGAGATAGGGATAGAGAATTCGAAACATCAGTGAGAGAGAAACATCGACCAGCTGCCTCCTGCATACCCCCTACCGGGGATGTGCCCGCAACCAAGGTACATGCCCTGGCTGGAATCGAACCTGGGACCCTTCAGTCCGCAGGCCGATGCTCTACCACTGAGCCAAACCGGTTTCGGCTATGCTACATTTTTAAACCATTAATCTTTTGATGGGCATTTGGGTTGTATCCATTTTGGCTATTATGAATAATTTTGTCCATACCTGGACATTTAAAAAATGCTTGATGAGCCGAAACCGGTTTGGCTCAGTGGATAGAGCATCGGCCTGCGGACTGAAAGGTCCCAGGTTCGATTCCGGTCAAGTGCATGTACCTTGGTTGCGGGCACATCCCCAGTAGGGCGTGTGCAGGAGGCAGCTGGTCAATGTCTCTCTCTCATCGATGTTTCTAGCTCTCTATCCCTCTTCCTTCCTCTCTGTGAAAAATCGATAAAATATTTTTAAAAAATGCTTGATGACTCCCTGTGAGCAAATCTAGGGGACCCTAGAATTACTGGAATTTGGGCCTGGATTCCTAGGCTGTCAGTGTCTACTGTTTTTAAACTGCCCATATTGAGATGTAATAGAACAGCTGAGCCCTCCACACCTGCATGTCACATATGCACCTGTCTGCCTGTCTGTGTCTGGAGCCTACTGAGGTTGCTCAAATGAAAGTCGAATACGCGTCCACAAGCCCGTACCACAACTCTGCGGCCTAAATGAGTTTCGGAATTCAAAATGTGGGGGATTTAGAAAGGTGAATCCATGCATGTGCCATATTTAAATAACCCACATAGGTCTGGGGCAGCACCTCCTAACCAAACTGCTATTTCCGCTCGGACACCTGTGATTAGAGCAAAGGAAAAAAATAAAGAGCAATGTGTAAGTGCAGATTTGGCCACCAAAATGCGGTTTGAGACGTCTGGGCACTCAAAGATATTTTGGGGTTTCTAAATTACAGAGAAGGGAATGTGAACTACAGAAGTGTATATTCTGAGGCAAAATGACTTTCTCCAATTCTAGCGTTCTCCTGGAGCACTGCTATAAACCGGTGAGTACTCCGAAGTGCAGAGCCCATCTCTTTCCTCCTCTCCCAATAAAAACAAGCTAATAAAATAGAAAGCATTATTTCCTGGCCAGGTGGCACAGTTGGTTGGAGTGTCTACCCATACCAAAAGCTGCGGGTTCGATCCCAGGTTTCGGGTTCAATCCCCCAGTCAGGGCATATGCAGGAGGCAACTGATCCATGTTTCTCTCGCATTTCTCTCTCTCTCTCTCTCTCTCTCTCTCTCTCTCTCTCTCTCTCTCTCTTTCTCCCCCCAACATATCCTGCCCTATCCGGTTTGGCTCAATGGATAGAGCATCAGCCTGCGGACTGAAGGGTCCCAAGTTCGATTCTGGTCAAGGGCACTCGCCCGGAGTTGTGGGCTCGATCCCCAGTAGGAGGCGTGCATGAGGCAGCCAATCAATGATTTTCTCTCACCATTGATATTTCAATCTCTCTCTCCCTTTCTCTTCCTCTCTCTGAAATCAATAAAAATATTTTTTAAAAATAAACATATCCTTATGTCTTTCAGTGAGGATTTAAAAATTATATGTTATATATATATATATATATAAAACATATAATTTTTAAATAATGCTATATTTAAATAATGCTATATAATTTTCAAATAATGCTATATATATATATATATATATATATATATATATAGCATTATTTGAAATAAAATATTAAGCCTTTTCTCCTCATCGGGGATCACGCCAAGTACTTCTCATGCATTAATTCACCCCTCACAACAACCCCAAGGTTGGTTCTATTATCACTTTCACTGCAGAGAAGGAAAGGCTAAGTAATGTGTTCAAGTCACGTACTAACAAGCATTTGAGCGAGGTCTTAAGCCCAGATCCTCTGACTTGAGAGCCTGTGTTCTTACCCCGGCACAACACTGACTGCCCATAAATTACACTGCAGGACGCCCCGCGTCAGCTAAAAGCACAAAAGTGCGGCCGGGAGGGAGGCAGAATGTCTCTGGATTCGCTTGCTTTCCAACACGCTCCCATAGTCCAGAGGACACACTGGTCCGGTCACGGCCTCCGGCGGGCCAGCCAGAAGTCCAAAGGCCATGCTTTGATATCTACATCCTTTACCAGAGAGCAAAGCAACCCCATCACCCAAGCTCGAACTTGCTCTTGTTCTGTCAACAGATAAATTCAAGTCAACAAACTTTGGCGCCTTCTGTGTACACAGTTACCTGCTGGCCCTAGTGGGGCTGGTGCCTTCTGTGTACATAGCTACCTGCTAGCTCTAGTGGGGCGGGGTTTGTGGTCCATGGAAGTCTGTAGGCATTCCCCACCCAAATACTCTTTCCAAGAATTTTTCATTTTGTGTTTTCATTTTGAATATAAGCTAAAAGAAGGAATCTAAGCTAAAAGATTATCACTTCATAATCCAGTACTACCGCTTGGCTTCCATGCCCAGGGAATATTTGTAATTGCACGGATGTCAAAAAGAACTGCTTTGCTTGCCATAGGCCAACGGGAAGAGGAAACAGGTGGCCTGCGGAAATGGGGCCCCAGCTTGCGCCCCCAGACTCACAGCCCTGCCTGGCACCCGCCTTGGCCTGGTGCTGCCCCCTCACCTGCTCCAGCATCCCACCTGTGGGATGATCTCTCAGGGGCAGGCCCCCCCACTGCTGCTGCTGGTTGCTGTCTGGGAGTGCGGGGGGAATTGGCAGGGTGATTGGGCCCCGGCTCACATTCGCCTTGGCCTGGCACCTGCTACACCACCCTGCCACAATCCTACTCTCATTGGGGCCCTTCAGGGCTGGCAGCACCTCCGCTGTGATTTGTTGCCAGTGCCATGCTGCCCCCTGGTGGTCAGTGCACGTCATAGTGAGCGGTTGAACTCTTGGTCTAACGACCACCAGAGGGGACAATTAGGCTTTTGTTATACAGGATGTACCTGTTCTACAAAGCTGTTTTATTTAGCTTTCAGCGAATTTAAACAATTCTCAATTCGTTTTCAGGTTGAAAACCCTGTCAGAGTTCTTTTGGCTAGAGCATCACTGTCCAAAAGAATTTTCCGTGCTGATGGAAATGTTCTAAATCGGTACTGTCTACCGATAGCTACCAGTCACAAGTAGCTCATGAGCACCAGAAATACAGTTGGTGTGACTGGGAATGATATTCTTTGTTTTATTTTCATTAAATATGAATTTACATAGCTACAAATGATAGTGGACATCACATTGGACACGGCGGGCTCTAGAGATTTCTCATTAAAATAAGGCTTTCCAGCCCTGGCCAATATGGCTCCATTGGTTGGATGTCATCCAAGACCGGGTGGCGTGTTTCCTCACATCAGTGTTTCTCTTTCTCTCCCTTCCTCTAAAAATTAAAAACAAACAAACAAACAAACAAAAAAACCTTTTCTTTTTTTTTTTCTTTTTTAAAGTAAGACTTTCCAATTTCTATGTAAAAATGGAGGGAGGGGAGAGATATCTGAGGATCGGTCAATACTGAGTCCACATTCTTTTTTTCTTTTTTTTCTAAGAAATTCTTTTTTAAAAAACATATCTTAATTGATTTAAGAGAGGAAGAGGGAGGAAAAGAGGAATAAAAACATCACTGATGAGAGAGAATCATCAATTGGCTGCTTCCTGTATGCCCTACACTGGGGATTGAGCCCACAACTTTGTTATGTGGAATCGAACCTGGGACCCTTCAGCCCACAGGCCATCGCTCTATCCACTGAGCCACACCGGCCAGGGCTGAGTCCACAGTCTTGCAAAGCAAGAACTGGCTGGAGCCGAGAAGCTGCAGCTGTCTTGAGACAGAGCACGGACTGTGCAGTTTGCCACAGTCTCCACCACTCCCTGTTCTCTCACACCTTCCCACTTCACTCGTTTACATGCCCTGGAGACATCCGAGTGTAGTTCCCTTGACCCAGCTCTCTCTACTCAGTTTTACCAAGCTCTGACAAATCAGGCCTTCATGCCCCCTCTGCCACAGAGAACACTCCCAACATCACCGAGTCCGAGGTTATGTTGCCCTGCCGGGAACTCTGATAAGCACGTGCCTGATAATCCACTTCCCGCTTTCTCCAATGGCCCCAGGAGTGCAGGACCTTTCAGGTCCCCCACTTCCCCCAGGCCACAGCTCTAGGATGGCTGTGAATCTGCCTCAGGCATCTCTACTTCCCACAACATCTTGCCTGGCACAGAACTCTGGCCAAAGGCCCTCAGCATCCCTCTCATGGACGAGGGACAGGATTCCATTGGGTCACCTCTCTTCCTCTTTGAAAGGCCCCAACCTCCTGTTCTGTCAGTCTCCCTGTCCTCGCACCCCCCCCCCCCAGCCCCCAGAGCCACCTTTTCTGTTCCTCTCTGCATCCACGTTACCAGGGAGAGAGTGAACGAACACGCCTGAGTGACATCAGCTTGTTGGGAGCGGGAAGACTCTCAGCTTTTACTTTCTTTCCTTATTTTCCCACTCCGAACATTACTGTAAACTGCAGGCCTGTTGTGTTTGGCCCACACAGTGTTTTGTTTTTTTTTTAATTTTATTTTTTTAATGCATTAGTCATCAACACTTCTTTTAAATGGAGACAATTCAACTAAATGTGTGGATTTCTGGCTTCTCTTGAAAAGCAGTAGACGTGCTATTGCTCAACACTTATCCATAGATAGAAATGAGGACAACTGCCATCTCTGGAGAGGATTATGGCTTCCAGTTCCCATTTTCCTCATTTGTCTTCCAGCCTGGCCCCTATCATAATCATGATAATAATAATAACAGTGGCAACAAACGTTTACCGAGGTTTTGTCACGAGCCAGGCACCAGGTGATCAGTTATATATAATCACTTATATACCCCTTGAGGCACAAAGAATGTTCCGTGCTGAAGGAAATGTTCCAAATCTGCACTAATGACAGGTACAGCCACAAGGAGCTACCTACACTGAGTGGCCAGATTATGATGATCTCTGAACGCATAATAATCTGGCTACTCAGTGTATATCCTATATAATAAAAGGCTAATATGCAAATTGTCCTCTCGACCAGTTCAACCAGCAGGCAGGCCAGCCAACTAACTGCCCATGTCCCCTCCACCCCCCAGCCAGGCTGGCTGGACCCCACCCATTCACAAATTCATGCACCGGGCCTCTAGTGTGTGTGTGTGTGTGTGTGTGTGTGTGTGTGTGTATACACACACATATACACACTAGAGGGCCTGTGTGTGAAAATTCATGTACTAGAGGGGTCCCTCAGCCCAGGCTGCCCCCTCTCACAGTCCAGGAGCCCTCAGGGGCGGGAGGTGACTCCCATCACACCCCTGCTGCTGCCACTGCCGGCAGCACAAGCCTCGGCCAGCCCTGGTTACCTTAGCCTCAGGTGGCCCTGGGTGGCAGCTGCTATCCGAGGCTTGCCTGGGAGGTGGGGGGACTGAGGCGACAGGGTGCTGCCATCTTGTGGCTGTGGGCACCACCATCTTTGAGGGTGGGACAGTCAATTAGCACATTCTCTCCTTATTGACTTGGGCGCTGCCATCTTTTGCGATGGCATGAGGGTCAGTTAGCATATTCCCTATTTATTATATAGGAGACACACACACACATACACTGAGTAGCCAGATTATTATGTGTTCAGAGTTCATAATTATCTGGCCATTCTGTATTATTAGCCCAACTGTACTGATGAGGTAGATAATGTTCAGAGGAGTTCAGTAACTTGCTCAAAACCAAGGTTAGGATTCAACCCCAAGAAGTCTGACTTCAAAGCCTTCACACTTGCCCTGGCCAGTATTTCTCGCTGGTTAGAGCATCAGCCTGTACACCAGAAGGTCCAAAGTTTGATTCCCAGTCAAGGGCACATACTGGGATTGTAGGTTTGATCATGCTCTCCTAGCGCCTCCCCCCCCCGCCCCCCCCCCGGGCTCGGGGCACGTGTGGGAGGCAGCCAATTGATGTGTCTCTTTCCCATCTCTCTCTCACTCACTCTCTCTCCCCCTCTCTCCACTCCCTTCCACTCTCTGAAAGAATATCCTGGCCAGAACCGGTTTGGCTCTGTGAACTGGAAGTTCCCAGGTTTGATTCCGGTCAAGGACATGTACCTTGTTTTCGGGCACATCCCCGGTGGGGGCTGTGCAGGAGGCAGATGGTCAGTGTTTCTCTCTCACCGATGTTTCTAGCTCTCTATCCCTCTCCCTTCCTCTCTGTAAAAAAATCAATAAAACAAAAACAAAAACAAAAAAACAATATCCTCACTCCTTGGGTGAGGAATTTTTTTTTAAACCCTCACGTTTAACCACTCCATTTTGCTCTGACCCCACAGGTGAGAGTGGACTCCTGCCCTAATTCTTCACCTACGTTCTTTTTTTAAAAATTTCTTTATTGATTAAGGTATCACATATTTGTCCTCAACCACCCCCCCCCATTCCAATCCCCCACTCCCCCATTCATGCTCCCACCCCCCTATTGTCCTTGACAATAGGCTAGGCTCATATGTATGCACACAAGTCCTTTGGTTGATCTCTCCCTTTTATCCCCACCCTCCCTTTGAGGTCCAACAAAAAAAATTTTTTTTTATTGAAATAAAAAAAGAACCTACGTTCTTTTTTTATTTCAATTGGCAATCACTTCCCCTCAGGTAAAACCTAATTGGCTACAGTAACTGTCACTGTGCAAATCTTGCGCTTACATTCTTAAATTGAACCCTCAAGGAAGACTTCCTCATCCCACCAGACTTCCAACCAGACCGTTCGTTATAAGAGCAAATGTAAAGCTCACATCGGGAAAGAGAAAGCCTGGAGGAATGAGAAGGCTACCATTGTGCTGTCCAGGGAAGGTTCTTGCACAGAATTATCTAAATGAGAAAAGAGACACCAAAGTGTCTCACTCCAAAAGCTGATCCTAGCAGGAAATGCAAATAAGCATTAAAATCTAGAATAGCGTTTGTCACGGTGCGGTGATGTGGGGCGAGTCATGGGGTCCTCATGACTACTTCCATAGTGATATGCAGATGTTATCTGCCTTTTTATTCTGAGCGAAACTTTCCAGAAGTTACAGGACATATCTCAAAGGCTGAGTGCAGAAGATCTGAGAATCCAGATGACCCTAAACATGTAAAAACAATGCCACTATTCTCACAAAACGTTGTGGTTTTATTTTTACTTTTTTAGTCGTCTTTTTGTTTTTATTCTTATGAATTTTTTTTTGTGTTCTGAAATATACTCTTTTTTAAAAATCCTCACGGATATGTTTATTGATTTTACAGAGAGAGGAAAGGAGAGAGGGAGAGACAGACAGACAGCGATGCAAGAGTGAAACATCTATCAGTTACCACACCCCAACCAGGGATGGGACCCACAACCTGCGTATGTGCCCTGACTGGGAATGGAACCCACAACCTTTGTGGTGTACGGGACAATGCTCCAAGCAATTAAGCCACCTGGCCTGGGCTAAAATATACTCTTTTTAATAAAAATGTCAATGATCTTACTCTATAATGGACTTATTATTGCTCTTTTAAATTAAATTAATATTTTCAAAATGAATTAAACTTCTAACACAACAAGTATCAGTAGATATAGTCTGCAAGCACAAAAGCTCTCTGGGGTCGTCAGTGATTTCAGTGTAAAGGGGCCCTAAGACCAGAGTTTGAGAACTGCTGCTCTAAAGAGAAAAGGCCCTGCATGTGCACAGCAGGAGTGTACCTGTCTGTGATGTGTGCCTACCACAGAGAGAAAAACACTAAACCAAAAACCCCAAACTGGTGGCCAGCAGGCTTTGTAAGGACCCTACGCTATCTCTAAAGTACGTATTAAATTCGTTGTCAGCATTTAAAAATGAAAAAGTTAGCCGAGACCGGTTTGGCTCAGTGGATAGAGCGTCGGCTTGGGGACTGAAGGGTCCCGGGTTCGATTCTGGTCAAGGGCATGAACCTTGGTTGCGGGCATATCCCCAGTAGAGGGTGTGCAAGAGGCAGCTGATCGACGACTCTCTCTCATCGATGTTTCTAACTCTCTATCTCTCTCCCTTCCTCTCTGTACAAAATCAATAAAAGAAAAAAAAGAAAAAGTTGCTCTCGTTGGTTTGGCTCAGTGGATGGAGCGTCAGCCTGTGGACTGAAGGGTCCCGGTTTGATTCAGGCCAAGGTCACATGCCCAGGTGGCAGGCTCGATCCCCAGGAGGGGGGGCCTGCAGGAGCAGCTGATCAGTGATTGTCTCTCATCATTGAGGTTTCTCTCTCTCTCTCCCCATCTCTGAATTCAGTAAAAACGTATTTAAAATAAATAAATAAATAAATAAAGATCGCCCTAACTGGTTTGGCTCAGTGGATAGAGTGTCTCCCTTGGATTGAAGGGTCCCAGGTTCGATTCCGGTCAAGGGCATGTACCTTGGTTGCGAGCACATCCCCAGTAGGGGGCGTGCAGGAGGCAGTTGATCGATGTTTCTCTTCGATGTTTCTAACTCTCTATCCCTCTCCCTTCCTCTCTGTAAAAAAATAAATAAATAAAAATATATTTAAAAAATAAAATAAAGATCAAAAGGTTTCCCATAAAGACAGTGTTCTGGTCGCTTCTAAACACACACACACACACACACACACACACACACACAGTTCTAGCGACGCTGTCCTGGCATGTCCACACAGCCTTTTTCACTGGCTGGCATCCTGGACAGGCCAGGCGATCTTTGGTTCGTCACCCAACGGGTCTTTCTCTTTCGCTGCCTGTCCCCTGTAGGTATCTAAATTGCGTTGCAATCAACAATGAAACAATCACCAATCTAGGAAGTGTCTGCATTGTTCCAGAGAGTCAGCCCTCAGAGTGAGTCACCCTTCTCCTCTAACTTCCCAAAGCCGCAACTTGCAATGGTCTCCCCGCTGGTCCTGAGCGTCTCCGGGGTGGATTGGAAATCCTTGGGAGAAAGGATGTGTCTGTGGACACGTGCGCGAAGGGAGGAAACTCACCAAGACAGGAGCGAAATCTCCGGGGCACAGTGGGGCCCGGGGGAGGCCCCACAGGGAGGGGAGTCCGGGTGACAGTCAGACCATTGGCTATTTCCTCCTGGAACACTGGGTGGTAAATACAGGGCCCTCGGCCAACGTCTTTCACCCTGAAAGCAGGTGGTGGGGTGGAAAAGAAGAGGCCGTCAGATCGTGTGTCCCCAAAAGAGCAAAGACACAGGTGTGAAATTGGGGGGAAATGGGCAATTGTGAGAAGGAAGAAAGCAATAGTCAACTGGGGTGATCTAGGTGGAAAAGAAGTTTTGTTGTTAAGGGAAAGTCATTTTCCTTTTCTTTCTTTCCTTATTTTCACTGCCCCCCCCCCTCCCTGGAGGGAACGGAAGGGTTTTGCTGGGAGAAGCCAGCTGGAGTTGGGAAAGAGGGTTGGAGAAAAATATTAGATGGGAGAGAAAATGGAAGATCTGAGTTGGTTTGTTCTCAATGAAAAGATACTCCAAAAAGGGGACTCTTGGTGGGAAAAGGATTTTTGCTGGAAAGTAGTCCTGAATGGAGGACAAATCTGAGAACGGAAAAGTAATCTTTTGCTAGGGGAAGGTCCTAAAAGGGGAGAGGGAGGGGAGTAACACAGGGAAGACAGGAGAGATGTTTGGTTTTGCTGGAAGATCCCCCAAGGAGACAAATCTGGGTCCCCCGAGGTGGGGCTATGTAGGATGAAGGGATTTTTAGCAGAAGGGGCCTGGGAGCCGAGAGCGAATGCAAGGCCGAGATGCAGAAAGTGCGGAGGTCGGGTAGGGCTCGCGGCGCGAGCTGGGGAGCTGCGAGGGAGCAGTTAGGGCCTGGGGGGGGCGGGGTGGGACAAAAGCGGGGTGCAGCGGTCCAGAAGCCCCCGAGGAAAGTCTTCTCCAAGGCGGAGGCGGCTGCGGGGGGTGCAGCGGGGCCCTGAGCTGTTGGGGTGCAGAGGATGCGTGCGTGACGCGGGTCAGGGGCGCCCGCCGCACCCGCTGCGCCCTTCGAAAGGTAGGTGGGGGTACCCCCCAAAAAAGAAATATAAAGACGAATTAGGTTTTAAAAGGGAGGAGGAGGAGGCGTTACACACCGAGGAAGGGCGGGACAGGGGAGGTGGGGAAGGATGGGGAAGGGGTAGGGGCAGCAGCAACCGGGTTTTACCCGCCCCCGGGGGCTCGCGCGCCGGGCCTCGCGCCTCGCGGGCCTCCCAGCGGCCTCCGGCCTCCCACGCGCCGCCCCCGCCGGCCGGGCGCGCACGCGCAGCCCCGGCTCGCCCCCCGGAGCGCCCCGCCGGCCCCGCGGCGCGAGCTCACGTGCGCGTGCGCGGCCTCGGGCTGCCTGGCGCCCGCCCAGCGCGGCCACGCGCGCGCCTCGCGCCGCCCGGGCTCCCCGCGTGCCTGCCGCCCGGCTGCGGCTGCGCAGTCCGGGCCCGGCCGCCGGGGGGCGGGGCCGCGCGAGGGGGCGGGGCCTGGCGCGGTCAGGTGACCCGCGGCCGGCGGCGGGAGAGGAGGCGGTTGGTCGCTGTTTGGGCGGGAGGGCGGTTAGGGGCGGGAGCGAGGAGGGCGGAGCTGGGGAGGGCGGCTGGGGGGCGGCTTGGGGGGACAGGGGGCCCCTCCCGACCCACGCCGGGGCTGGCGCTGGCGTCGCGGCCCTGGCCATTGTTCTTGGAGGGCGACGTTAGAACGCAGCGCGGGGAACCCGGCTCCTGGGGGCCGCGCAGGGCTGCAGGCTCCGCGATGAGGGTGTAGGGGGGGGGGAGGTGAGAGCCCCCTAGGCTGTGCTCACAGGATGGGGGGGGGGCAGCGAGGTAGTCCTGTGTGTTCCCAGAAGGGGTCCCCAGGCACCTGCCCAGCAGTGGCTGGGAGGATGCGGGGCTGGAGAATCACAAGCGGGACCTGAGCTGCCCCCATTTGTCTAGGGTGGGTGGGTCCCAGCGAAAGACAGAAGCCACCGGGGAGAGCAATGGCCCGGGAGTTTGCACCCTGGGATGGGGAATTCACTCCTTAGAAACTGAACACGTGATCGAAAGCTCATTAGTGGGTTCCCTAGGGGTGGACTGTAAACTGGCAGCAGGGCATCTGCTTGGGGTGATGGGAATCGTGTAAAAATTAGGTTATGGGGTCACACAACTTAAACGTTGTTGGGCTGTACATGCAAAACGTTTTCATTTATTGAAATTGTACCTCGATAAAGTTGTTTTTGTTTTACTTGAAGTCTTTGTTTTTTCATCCATCCCTGGGGTAGGCGGTGGAGGAGGAGGACTGGCATCCCACGTTTGGATTCCGTCATTCAGGAAATGATATTTTGCAGGGTGTCTGTCCCGAGGGACAGCAGGGTCTGAGGTCGGACACACAGCCCCAGCCCTCGCCTCCTCCATTCAGAGCAGAGCGTCTGATGGAAACCTAATACAAGCCCCAAGTGCCAGCCACATCATTTTACATTTCCTAGCAGCCATTCTTTTTTTAAAATATATTTTATTGATTTTTCACAGAGAGGAAGAGAGACGGATAGAGAGTCAGAAACACCGATGAGAGAGAATCATCGATCAGCTGCCTCTTGCACACCCCCTTCTGGGGATGTGCCCGCAACCAAGGTACATGCCCTCAACCGGAATCGAACCCGGGACCTTTCAGTCCACAGGCCGACGCTCTATCCACTGAGCCAAACCGGTCCCGGCTCCTAGCAGCCATTCTGAAGGAAAGGTTAAAAACCCAAATGAAGTTAACTTTACTAAATAATACTGTATTTAACCAAAAATGTCATTTCAACATGCAATCAATGAAAAAAAACAACAAAACAAAACATGTTTCATGTGATAATTGACTCTATTTTGGTCTCTTCCAAATCTGGTGTCTGTTTTACATGCCACCTCTCAAGGGCTCCATAGCCCCGGGTAGCTAGTGGCTCAGGAGCTGGGCAGCACACCTGTCCTGAGACATAGGCAAATACATTTATGATGCAAAGTGGTTATACTTCAATGAAAAAGAAAGGGAGCCCTGGCCGGCCCCTCAGTTGATTGGAGTGTCATCTTGTGCATCAAAAGGCGGTGGTTTGATTCCCAGGCGGGCACATACCTAGGTTGCGAGTTTGATTCCCAGTTGGGGTATGTACGGGAGGCAACCCATTGATGTTTCTCTCTTAAATTACTGTTTCTCTCTCTCTCTCTCTCAAAAAAAAAAAAATCAATTGAAAAAAAAATCCTTGAGTGAGAATTTTTTTTAAAGCTTCTTTAAAATAAATAAAAGGAAGAGGCTAGAAAGTGTTAGAAGATGCTATTTTAAAAAAAAATACAGGTCAGTCCTGACTGGTTTGGCTCAGTGGATAGAGCGTTTTTTTAAACTTAAACTTCTTCGCCGAAGCTGGTTTGGCTCAGAGGTGGAGCGTCGGTCTGCAGACTGAAAGGTCCCGGGTTTGATTCCGGTCAAGGGCATGTACCTTGGTTGCGGGCACATCCCTGGTAGGGGGTGTGCAAGAGGCAGCTGGTTGATGTTTCTCTCTCATCGACGTTTCTGGCTCTCTATCTCTCTCCCTTCCTTTCTGTAAAAATCCCAATAAAATATATTTTTTAAACTTAAACTTCTTCTAACGCCACTTCTTCAAAATACTCACCCAGGCAGTGGTATTTTGTGGAAGAGCCACACTCAAGGGGCCAAAGAGCTGCACGTGGCTCGATAGCTGCAGTTTGCCGACCACGGTCCTAGGGCATGTGTTTGTATTTAGAGTACCCCTTCTACATCATACATTATAAAACATATTTCATAATTCTATTTTTGGTTATTTTGATAATGCTTTTGCTTTGCCTACCAGGCTATGTTCTTGACCATGTGGTCTGGCCTCATTAAACAGTCTATCTCCCATAGTACTTAACAAGACATCATCATTGGTTATAATAATAATCAGTACTGCTGAAAAGTATCACAGGAGTGTGTGTGTGTGTGTGTGTGTGTGTGAGTGTGTGCGCGTGTGAGTGTGTGTGCGTGTGAGTGTGTGTGTGAGTGTGTGTGTGTGTATATGTGTGTGTGTGAGTGTGTGTGTGTGTGAGTGTGTGTGAGCGTGTGTGTGTGTGAGTGTGTGTGTGAGTGTGTGTGTGAGTGTGTGTGCGTGTGAGTGTGAGTGTGTGTGTGAGTGTGTGTGTGTGAGTGTGTGTGTATATATGTGTGTGTGTGTATGTGTGTGTGTGAGTGTGTGTGTGAGCGTGTGTGTGTGTGTGAGTGTGTGTGTGAGTGTGTGTGTGTGTGTATGAATGTGTGTGTGTGAGTGTGTGTGTGTGTGTGTGAGTGTGTGTGTGTGAGTGTGTGTGTGTGTGTGAGTGTGTGTGTGTGTGAGTGTGTGTGTGTGTAAGTGTGTGTGTGAGTGTGTGTGTGTGTGTGTGTGTGAGGAAATGTTCCCCAATGAAGGGCATGAAAGGGGAAGTGAGCCTGGGAAATGCAGACCCCAGGGAGGGGTGTGCGATGGGTCAGGGAGGACCTCAGCATTACCAGTGAGGGCTTTAATTTCTGCAAAATCAAAAAATGTAAATGTACTAAGTAAATTAAAATCTGTTAATTAAAATAAAAACATGATCAAATGAAAACTGATTAACTAAAATTGCATTCAAACTTCTTTTATATTAAAACTTAATTAAAATAAAACTTATTAATTAAAATCGCCTTAAAACTTAGTAGTTATTAATCGCGTTTCGGCCTTTTGGCTAAGATGAAGGATAGATATCTGTCCTGATCGGTTTAACATCTGACACGTCCTCTAATGGATACAGATTCCGTGGGTTCTGGAGGAGGGAGATGGGACAAGAGCCTGCTCTCTCCATGCCGTATTGCAGTACCTCTGGGAACGGCGCGCCCCCTCCAGGACAAACAAAAACAAAACAAAACAAGTCATTGACATTGAAGTGCATTGATTTAAATGTACTGATAAAATTAAAAGGTATTGATTGGCCCTGGCTGGTGTTGCTAAATGGTTAGAACGTTGGCCCATATATGACGGGCCTTGGGCTTGAGTTTCAGTCAAAGGCGTGTACCTGGGTTGCAGGTTCAATCCCCAGCCCTGGCCAGGGCGCATGCGGGAGGCAACCAATGGATGTGTCTCTCTCACACAGGTTTCTTTTTCTCTTTTGCTCCTTCCCTTTCCTCCCTCCCGTCTACTCTCTCTAAAAATGAATGGGAAAAATATCCTCAGGTGAGGATAAACTGAAAAAAATGTTTATTGATGGGATTAAACTTAAATGATTATATTCAAGTCTATTAGTAAATTAAACTAAAAGTTAGTAATTAAAATTAAACTAAGCCCTAGCTTGTTAGACTCAGTGGATAGAGTATTTGACCTGCAGACTGAAGGGTCCTGGGTTTGATTCCAGACAAGGGCACATGCCTGGGTTGCAGGCTGGATACCCAGTAGGGGGTGTGCAGGAGGCACCCAATCATTGATTCTCTCATATTTGATGTTCCTCTCTCTCCCTTCCTCTTTGAAATCAATAAAAATATTTTTAAAATAAACTAAAATGTAAATTTTAATTGTCTACATATTACATTTTAAAAAATATTTTTTATTGATTTTTTTTTACAGAGAGGAAGGGAGAGAGATAGAGAGTTAGAAACATCCATGAGAGAAAAACATGAGAGAGAAACATCCATCAGCTGCCTCCTGCACGCCCCCCACTGGGGATGTGACCGCAACCAAGGTACATGCCCTTGACAGGAATCGAATTGGGACCCTTCAGTTGGCAGGCTGACACTCTATTCACTGAGCCAAACCAGTTTTGGCTACATATTATGCTTTACAGTTATAATTCTACAATTAAAGGGACATGTATATGCATTACCAAACTACGTGGCAGGCGCTGTTTGAAGCACTCCATCCACATAAACTCATTGGATCCTTCACGCAACCTAGGAGGCAGCTGCTGGTGTTACGCCCATGTTTCCGATGAGTAAGTTGAGGCGCAGAGAGACTAACCTTGGCATTGGATGGGTTAGGATCCAAAGACCTGAACTTGAACCTGCCCCCCAACCCACACGCTGCAGGGCAGCAGGCGAACCTCAGCGGCTGCACCGCGGATTGGGGACCGCAACCCCTCCGGGAAGTCACGGGGAGGAAAGAGGAAGGCCTTCAGGAGGGCCTCCCTCTGAATCAGGAGCTGTGCCACCGCATGCTGAGCTCTTCAGAGGGCTGGGAGCATGCATCTCACACTGGGATGGGGGCTGCTGCCGTCACCAAAACTTTGGAAGGAGTGAGGGTGCTGAGGAAGCCCCGGCTGCAGAGAAGAGGCAAGGGGGCCCCAAATTCACACTCTGAAAAGGGCAGGCGTTGGAGAAGTCAGCCAGTGAGGACACTGAGAAAACAGGAACCAGAGAAGTGGAAGGAAAACCATGAAAAGGGAAGCCCCAGCGGAGCAAGAGGGCAAGGATGCTTTGGAGGGAGGGAAGGAGAGAAAGAGGGAGGGAGGGAGGGAGGGAGGGAGGGAGGGAGAGTTCACTCTGCCACCCGTCTCTCCTCTCCTAGCCTTCTCTTCACTTCTTCACTTACTCAGTGTGATTCCTCCTTTGAGTCACTCCCCTCAAGCACCCTCAGGCCCTCGCCTGCTCCTCTCTCTCATGCTCCAAGGCACACACCTGGCTGAACTCCAGCACCACCACCACCACCACCACCACCACCACCCTCCCCCGGCCTCCTGGGTGCCAGCTAAATGCTGCAGAAGGAAACCACCCAGCCAGCCACACGGGTTTGACCTAAACCCGCAGTCCCAGGCCTCTGAAGGGCACAGGGCCGCTCCCAGAGTCTCTGGCGGCTGCTGGATGGAGAAAGGGCTGTTTCCTTCGGGGCTCCCAGCCCTCACCCACCTGCCTCGGGCTGAGGATCATGCCCCAAGCCCCAAGCGGTGCCTCCCTGGCAAAGCAAGGCCGGCAGACGGAAGCCCCTGGCTGCCCATCCGCAGAGCACAAGTTCCCTCATCTTCCTTCTAAATGTATAGATAGATTGATTTCAGAGGGGAAGGGAGAGGGAGAGACACATCAAAGAAGCGAGAAACTCATTGATTGGCTGCCTCCTGCACGCCCCACACTGGGGAGTGAGCCCGAAACTCAGGCATGTGCCCTGACCGAATCGAACCGGACTCTTCAGTCTGTAGGTCGACGCTCTTTCCACTGAGCCAAACTGGCTAGCCCTCCCCACCACCCTTTTTTTTTTTTTTTTTTTTTTTTTTTTAAATTTTAAGCCCTAACTAATTTGGCTCAGTGGATAGACCGTTGTCCTTCAGACTCAAGTGTCCCAGGTTCGATTCCGGCCAAGGGCATGTACCTTGGTTACAGGCACATCCTCAGTGGGGAGTGTGCAAGCGGCAACTGATTGATGTTTCTCTCTCATCGATGTTTCTAACTCTCTATCCCTCTCTCTTCCTCTCTGTAAAAAGTCAATAAATTATATTTTTTTAAAAAAGAATTTTAAAATCTCACCCAAGGATATGTTTGTTGTTTTTAGAGAGCGGAAAGGGAGGTGGGAGGGGAGGAGAGAGAGAGAGAGGGGGGGGGGAGGAGCATCCATGTAAGAGAGGAATATCATGTGAGAGAGAAACATTGGTCGCTTGACTCCCATACGCCTCCGACTGGGGATCGAACCTAAAACCTAGATATGTGCCCTGACTGGGAATTGAACCTGTAACCTTTTCCTGTACAGGACGATGCCCCAAGCAACTGAGCCACCGGAATCTCTTGATGGAAGGAGCTGCGGAGTCACAAGGCAAGGGTCTGCATCCAGGCGCGGGGGAGTGGGGGGGTGGGGGGTGGGGGGGGTGAAGGGTGGGGGGTGGGGGGGCAGGAGGCAAGTCAGAGTGGTGCTCACTATAGCTGCTCTTTCCCTCAGCGAAAGCCTGGTCCCAGTGGCCACTGCTGCCCCATCTGCTCTACATCCTGTTTTCTGACTTTCGTCTGTTCTTCTTTCTGTGGATCCCTTGGATATTTTGGGGGGACTCTTTATCCCGTTCCTTACCCACTCCCCAGTCCCCCCTTCGCCCACCCACAGAGCCTGACGACCCCCTTCCTTCTGGATCAGGCCTGTCCTAGAGTCTCCGCCTCTTCTTTACTCCTTCCATCTTCCGCGAGGAAAGGGTTTCTTTCTTTAAAAAAAAAAAAAAAAAAAAAAAAAAAAAAAAAATATATATATATATATATATATATATATATATATATATACTTTTTGCCAAAACCGGTTTGGCTCAGTGGAGAGTGTCAGCCTGCGGACTGGAAGGTCCCGGGTTTGATTCCGGTCAAGGGCATGTACATTGGTTGTGGGCACATCCCCGGTAGGGGGTGTGCAGGAGGCAGCTGGTCGATGTTTCTCTCCCTTCCTCTCTGTGGAAAATCAATAAAATATATTTAAAATAAATATATATATATATATATACTTTTGCCGAAACTGGTTTGGCTCAGTGGTAGAGCATTGGTCTGCGGACTGAAAGATCCCAGGTTCGATTCCCGTCAAGAGCATGTACAGTGGTTGCGGGCACATCCTCGGTAAGGGGTGTGCAAGAGGCAGCTGGTCGATGTTTCTCTCTCATCGACATTTCTAGTTCTCTATCTCTCTCCCTTCCTCTCTGTAAAAAATCAATAAAATATATATTAAAAAAAATACATATATATACTTTTTATTGATTTTTTACAGAGAGGAAGGGTGAGAGAGTGAGAAACATCAATCAACTGCCTCCTGCACACCTCCTATTGGGGATGTGCCCACAACCAAGGCACATGCCCTTGACCGGAATCGAACCTGGGACCCTTGAGTCCGCAGGCCGACACTCTATCCACTGAGCCAAACTGGCTAGGGCAACACCTCCTTCTAAGGCTGCTTGTCGTTAGAATCCAAAAAGCAACCACGGCTGAAGGCCCGAAGCACTCGGGACTGTTGGGGTCCCGGGAGCCGATGGGAATCGTGACAACGACAGGACGTGGGGAGACTGGTTCCGTCCCACGTGTCAGGTCTGTGTCCAGCACGTCCCAGGCCTCACAGCCGCCTGAGGCCTTCGCCCCATTTTTCTGATGGAGCAGCTGAGAGGCAGGGAGGTTCGGTCACTGGCCCGAGGCCGCGGTTACTCCATAAACGGGCCGTGATTTGAACCAAGAGCCGTCTGACTCCTCAGTTCCCCTTTCTGACCGTGAGCACCAGCTTCCCCCGGCTCTCCTCGCTTCCCCTCTCCTGCCCTCCCCCAACCTCTCCTCCCCACGCCAGCCCCCGGGATGCCGGAAAGGGTGAGAGCCTTCGAGGACACGACTCAGCACAATGATGATCTGGGACTAGTTAGGGGTGATGGCTGAGAGGCATTGAGAATATATGAAAAACCATTGAATTGTACACCTTGTTAGTGAGCTCTGTGGTATGTGATTTGTGCAGTAATCAAATGAACAACGAAGACAACAAAGCCTCCTATGACCTTTGGGATCGACCTCCAAATACCTGGTGTGTTTATAAGGCTGCCTGGTCTCCCGACCTCCTGACCTCTCAGCCTCATCAGCCACACTCCTGCCACGCCAGCAGCCTGGCCTGCCTGCTTTCTCAGAAGCTGTGCCTCTGGGCCTTTGCACCTGCTCTTCCTCTCCACCTTTTCATATATATTCTAGAGGCCCAGTGCACGAAATTTGTTCACGGGTGGGGTCCCTAGGCCTGGCCTGCCAATCAGGTTCCCCGCCCCCCTGCCTCCCACCTCCCGCCTCCTCCTTCCCATGACATCTGCACATGCCGCTACCCACCCCTGGTTCCCCATCCCAGCTCAGGACCTGCTGGCTGTGGGGGAGGGACTGGATGGTGGCCCTGATCAGGCGATCGAGGCCTGCCAGCTGGAGGGAAAGGCTAACCGCCACCACAGCAGGCAGGTGGTGGGTGATCCCGGCCTGCTGGCCAGGGAGAAGGACCCGGGAGGCTGGCCACTAGCCCCACTGGCCCTTGGTCCTCCTGGGAAAGGGGCCACATCTGCTGCCACCCACCCCTGGTTCCCATCCCAGCCCAGGGCCTGCTGGCTGAGGGGAGGGACCAGGAGGTTGGTGAACAGGCCCTATCAGTGATTGGGGAATGCTGCTTGGGGGCCACTCCTGTGTTGAGCATCTGCCCCCTGGTGGTCAGTGAGCATCTTAGCAACCAGTTGTTCCTGCTTATTAGCCTTTTATTATATAGAATAGATATAAATATGAATATATATACATATATATAAATATAAAAACATACACACATGTATATATGTTGATTGATTGAGAGAGGAAGGGAAAGGGAGAGATAGAAACATTAATGATGAGAGAGAATCATTGATTGTCTGCGTCCTGCATGCCCCCTACTAGGGATTGAACCCACAACTTGGGCATGTGCCCTGACTGGAATCCAATCCGGGACCCTTCAGTTCACAGGCCTACGCTCTGTCTACTAAGCCAAACTGGCTTAGGGCCCTGCCCACCTTTGTCTGACTAATTCTATTCACCTTGCAAGTCATAGCTTAAAGCTGACTTCCCTCTGGAAGGCCTCCCCTAACCCCCAGATTTGGAGTCACCGGTTCCTGAAGTAGCCTCTGAGATAATTTCCAGGAGGCTTCTTTTACTGGTCACACATTTATTTCTATTTATTTTTGTTAATCGTTACCCCCGGATATTTTTTCCCATTGATTTTTGGAGCGTGGAAAGGAGTAGGGGGAGAGAGAAACATCAATGTGAGAGAGATACATAGATTGGTTGCCTCCCGGGTGCCCGGGGATAGAACCTTGAACCCAGGTGCAAGACCTTGAAAGGGAATGGAACCTGAGACCCTTGGTGTGCAGGCTTACACACTAATCACTGAGCAGCACCAGCCAGGGTGGCCAGGCTTGTATTTAATGCATGTTAGCAGGGAGAAGTAAGCAGTCCATCACACCTGTGATTTCATGACTATGTTTGTTTATGGTAAGCCTAAGGGAGCCCCTTGGGAACTCATTTAAGGAAAAAGGGGGGGGGGGAATGATTGTAAGAACAAATTAAAGGTACAAAGTGGTAGAGAAGCAAAACTTGTGAAATAGTCCTTTAGGAATTGAAGAAGTTGGAAAGCCCACAGGGGCTGGGTTACCTCTGCCTGACCTCCCCTAGCAGCCCCCAGAAATGCTTTCTTTTATGCCTGTCTCTGCCCCTGGGGGGTGAGCCCCAGGAGGGCAGGGCTGGGCCTGTCTCACCGCCGCTCTGCCCCAGCGTTGTGCGGCGCAGAGCAGGTGCTCAGGGGGTGTGTGGAAGGAACTGATGCCAAGCTGTGCAGTGTGGACTTTCCCCAAGGGCACGGGGAACCACAGGAGGGCTCCATCAGGGAAGTGCCAAGGTTGATCTGTGATTTGGAAACTCCAGGCTGTCTCTACTCTAGGCCCAGGATATCCACACGGCTGCCCACAGCAACTTCTGCTATCAAGCTTCTCTTTATCTCCTCCTCCCCCTCATCCTCCTCTCCTTCTCCTCCTCCTCCTCCTCCTCCCCCTCCTCCTCTCCTCCTTCTACTCCTCCTCTTCCTCCTGCTCTTTCTCCTCTTCCTCCTCCTTCTTTTCCTCTCCTTCCTCCTCCTCCTCTTCCTCCTCCTCCTTCTCTCCTTCCCCCTCCTCCTCCCCCTCCTCCTCTCCTCCTTCCTCCTCCTCTTCCTCCTGCTCTTCTCCTCTTCCTCCTCCTTCTTTTCCTCTCCTTCCTCCTCCTCCTCCTCTTCCTCCTCCCCCTTCTCTCCTTCCCCCTCCTCCTCCCCCTCCTCCTCTTCCTCCCTCTCCTTCTCTTCCTCTCTCCTCCTCCTCCTCCTCCTTCTCTTCCTCCTCCTTCTCCTCTTCTTCCTCCCCCTCTCCTCCTCCCCTTCCTCCTCCTCCCCCTCCTCTTCCTTTCCCCCTCCTCCTCTCCTTCCTCCTCCTCTTCCTCCTCCCTCTTCTCTTCTCCCCCTCCTCCTCCCCCACCTCCTTCCTCTCGTTCTGCTTCTCCTTCTCTTCCTCCTTCTCCTCCTCTTCTCCTCCTCCTGCTCCTCCTCCTCTTCCTCCTCCTTCTCTTTCTCCTGCTCCTCCTCCTCTTCCTCCCCCCTCCTCCTCCCCTTCCTCCTCCTCCCTCTCCTCTTCCTTTCCCCCCTCCTCATCTCCTTCCTCCTCCTCTTTCCCCACTCCTTCTCCTCTCCTCCTCCTCCTCCTCCTTCCTTCTCCAGGAAGCTTTCCAGAACCTCAGGCTGGTTTCAGCTTACTCTGTGCTCCCACAGCCCCCTTGTTCTCCCATCCTAACTCTGTCTACCCTGGGGGGGGGGTTGCTGGGTCCGTACCCCCTCTAGACCGGTGAGGAGCCCCTGCCTCCAGAGCAGGTGCAGTGAGTGGACCTCACAGACTGCCCTCTCCCCAGATGCCTTCCCGCCACCAGCCCTGCCAGCTGTTTTTGGCTCCTCTCTTTGTGTATGTTGCCATATATTTTTACTTTTATTTTTTTAAGTCGTGTGTAATCAACGCTTCTGCTTTCTCACCACCTTTTAAAAATTAAAACATGTTTAAATGAAAAGTTTTTATATCGCCGGGACCGGTTTGGCTCAATGGATAGAGCGTCGGCTTGGGGACTGAAGGACCCGGGTTCGATTCCGGTCGGGGGCATGTGCCTTGGTTGCGGGCATATCCCCAGTAGGGGGTGTGCAGGAGGCAGCTGATCGATGACTCTCTCTCATCGATGTTTCTGACTCTCTATCTCTCTCCTTTCCTCTCTGTACAAAATCAATAAAATATATTAAAAAAAAAAGAAAAGCTTTTATATCATCTCATTTACCATTTTAACCATTTTAAAGTGTACAATTCGGTGACATTAGGGGATTCTAATTCCAGAACTTTCCCATCACCCTGAAAAGTTCCCCGCGCCCATTTAACACTCCCATTTCTTTCTCCTTTCCCAGCCCCTGGTGATGTCACCGGGCAATCAGTGGGTCCGGGCTGCTGGTCGCTGCTGGAGCCAATTCCGCAGGGACAGGGTTGAACACAGATGAGCATTTATTCCAATCCCGCCGGCAGCATGGGGAGCAGCAGGTCACCCACAAACATCTGCTCCGCAGCCCCCCATAAGTCGGCCGCTCACATTGAGTGGGACAGGATTCCGTGGGGAAGCAGGGATTGCAGGCTGGGTTGGGGGGGGGGAGGCTGGGGAGGGACTCCATTGTTTGGGCAGCAAATGTGTTAATCTTTTTTTAAATATATATATTTTATTGATTTTTTTACAGAGAGGAAGAGAGAGGGATAGAGAGTTAGAAACATCAATGAGAGAGAAACATCGATCAGCTGCCTCTTGCCCACCCCCTACTGGGGATGTGCCCGCAACCAAGGTACATGCCCTTAACCAGAATCGAACCTGGGACGCTCTATCCAATGAGCCAAACCGGTTTCGGCAAATGTGTAATCTTTCCATGGTAACAGGCAGTTCTCAAATGAGAATGGACCACATTCCAAGGCTGACTCCCACGTCCTCCTCGGAGCTTACCACTCCCAGCCAGCTTAGACCGTCCTTTCTTAGCCGGAACAAGGCAACCATGGCCAACAGAGCATGATTAATATTCCCCATAACCATCGCTAGTCCCCAGCATTCCATTTTGCCCCTGACAGTAACTACTAATCTGCTCTCTGTCTCTGTGGATTTGCCTATGCTGGACATTTCCTGCAAATGGAATCCTATAGCCTGGCCAGCATGGCCCGGTGGTTGAGCGTTGACCTATGAACCAGGAGGTAGAGGTCCAATTCCTGATCAGGGCACATGCCTGGGTTGTGGGCTGGGTCCCCAGGAGGGGGCTTGCAGGAGGGAGCCAATCCATGATTCTCATCATTGATGTTTCTATCTCTCCCTCTCCCTCTCTGAAATCAATAAAAATGTATTTTTAAAAATAGTAAATGGGCCCAGCTGGTTTGGCTCAGTGGATAGAGTGTCAGTCTTCAGATCAAAGGATCCTGGGTTCGATTCCGGTCAAGGACAGGTATCTTGTTGCAGGCTCCTCTTCAGCCTAGGGCCTGGTCAGGACTCATGCTGGAGGCAACCAATCGATGTGTTTCTCTCACATCAATGTTTCTGTCTGCCCCCCTCTCTTCCACTCTCCCTAAAAATCAATGGGAAAAAAATATCCTCCGGAGAGGATTAAAATAATAATAAATAAATAAATAAATGGAATCATACAATGTGTGGCCTTTTGTATCTGCATGCTTTCAAGGTCCCTATAGCATGGATCAGCAGTTCTTTTACGGCAGAATTGTATGGCTCTCCTACATTTTGTTTATTCACTCATCCATTGATGGATATTTTGCTCTTTTCCACCGATTGCTTCTTGTAAAGAGTGCTGCTGTGAACATTCATGCACTTGTTAATGTTCGAATGCATCTTTTCAATTCTGTTGGGTATATACCTGGGAGCGGTCATATGGTAGCTCTATGGGCATGTGAAGGAAAAGAGCCACATGCTAACCTCAGGGGAGGCCTGCGGGGCAGTCTTGCAAACTCAGAGACCTAAAATAACCACAAAGGATGGTTTGAAAATTAAATATCTAACTACAAACAGGTTATAGTGGGTAGTCATGTCCTAGGCTAATATTTCACCTGACAAAGATCAACTTAGATTTTCTTTCCTGAGCCCATTTGCCTCCCTGCCTCTAAGATAACACATCTATGAGATATCTGGGTAACTTGTGACTTCCCTTTTTCTGGAGCCCCTGGGGAACAACCAAATGTGGTGGGCGCCAGGACAGATGCCTCAAAATCCTTCGTTATCATGTTAATTGTTCCTGCACTCACCTGAGTACACGTCCATCATTTTACTTTTTACCCAATCCCAGGGGTTTCCCACCGCTTTGCTTTCTCCCGCCTCCTTACTCCATCACCAATGCATTTCATGTAACCCACCTGTGTCCCTCCTTTGATTGCAATGTGTAAATAGAAATGTAACCCGCCATTCTTCAGAGCATTAGCTCAATTCGTTGAGGTTCTGCTCCCCGGCATATGTCGACAGTTTGGCTCAAATAAACTCACAAAAATTCTTTACAGGTTTCAATGTTTTTTTCGTTAACAAGCACCTTACTGAGGAGACACAAATCTCTTTTCCATCCCTTGCACCAATTCGCCCGGCAGCAGTGTGTGCGGGGTCTGATTTCTCCACATTCTCCCAACACATGTCATTCCTCCTTTGGGGATTATGGCCACTTTGGTGAGTGGGCAGTTGTGTCTCTCTGTGTGTGTGTGTGTATGTGTGTTTAATATATATTTTTTATTGATTTTTTACAGAGAAGAAGAGAGAGGGATAGAGAGTTAGAAACATCGATGCGAGAGAATCATTGATCAGCTGCCTCCTGCACACCCCACACTGGGGATGTGCCCACAACCAAGGTACATGCCCTTGACTGGAATCGAACCTGGGACCCTTCAGTCCGCAGGCCAACGCCCTATCCACTGAGCCAAACTGGTCTCGGCTCTCCTTGTGGTTTTGATGTGCATTTCCCTAATGACTAGCGGACTGGCCTCAGCACCGCCACCTCACTACAGCTGCTGTGTCATGTGTCCAGCCCAGTGGGTTAGCTGAACTCCCTTTGTGGGGTTCTCAACTTCAGACACCTGCTTCCCTCTCCTCCCATGACCGGCCCATTCTTGGACTTTTTCTTTTAATAAATTTTTATTGATTTCAGAAAGGAAAAGAGGAGAGAGAGATAGAAACATCAACGATGAGAGAATCATTGATCAGCTGCCTCCTGCATGCCCCACACTGGGGATCCAGACCTAAATCCAGGCATGTGCCCTGACCCGGAATGGAACCGTGACTCTTGGTTCATGGGTTGATGCTCAACCACTGAGCCACAGCGGCCGAACCCATTGGACTTTATCGTCTTTTTTGCAAGGAGATGTGGGACCTTGGGCCACTTATGTAACTTGTCTGTGAAATGAGAATGATGACTTGACGTCAGGGCTGTTGTACGGGGTCACTGCGCTCACGTCTGGGAAAGGCCGAGCACTGTGCCAGGCACACAGGAAGCACCAGAAACGCGTTCCGTGCTGAGAGGAGCAGGAAGGCCAAGGGCAAAACTTGGCCTTTGTGGGAGGCACTTCACACAATTAAACCTGCCCTGGGAGAGAATACAGGAGGACCACCAGAAATCCTCCTGCCCTGGCCAGGTTGCTCAGTGGCTAGTGTCCTCCCGATACGCCAACGTTGAGGGTTTTACCCCCCATCAGGGCATAAACAAGAATCAACCAATGAATTCATAAGTAAGTGGAACAGCAAATCAATGTTTCTTCTCTGCTTCTCTTTCTCTTTCTCCCTCTCTTTCTTTTTCTCTTTGTCTTTGTCTTTCTTTTTCTTTTTCTCTCTCTCCCTCCCCCTCTCTCTTTAAAATCAATACATTAAAAAAATTCTCCAGCCTTCACACACACACAAAAAGAATCTGCATCAAGCTTCATATAGCTTTTTTCCTTTGTAATGAATTGATTGGGGTGACATCCTATCTAAGGATAATATGGAAGACTTAGAAGTTAAGGGTGCCTCAAAGAGAGAACAATGGCTTTGTTTCCAACTTTCCTGTTAGACCCTCCTGCAGGGTCTGGTTTATTGCTGACATTTTACCTCCATAAGTTCTTGAATAAATTGAGATATATATTGATAATAAGTATGAGGTGAACTGGAAAAACCTTTAAAAGTAATCTTTAGAACAAAAGTGACACTCGTGACCATTTGGCAATGATACTTATCTTAATGACTTAAACTCTAAAAATAGGTTAAATTTTTAGGAGGTAGAAAATAAGTACCAAAAATTTACCATGTGGCCACCCCTTCTAATTTTTGGCCAACTATAGCTCTCTATATTTCTCGCTCCATATTCTCCCATTAAAGCTATTAGATTCACTAACATTCATTACCCAAAGTTATAAACCTGGAGCTGCCATGAAAAATCTTTATAACAAGTTTTGCTTATAAGTCACTAAATATATCCAATACCCAGGTATCAACTAAGAACATATTATACCTCTCTAGTATATTAATTCACTTCATAAGAACATGTTAACATAGAAAACATTAGGTAGCACTGAACATCTCTATCTGTGATTCTAATATGTCAAAGTAGTTATGCAAACCAAAAGTAGTAATATTTTCATTTGAACTTATTTGAAAAAGCCTTATACCAAAATTGTATCACCGGTGTTGATTGAAAATACATATGTGTTCTATTACAAAATTAACCTAACCAAAAAAAAAAAAATACTCTACTTCCTCCCAGAAAATTATGTTGTGCTGATATCCTGTAGATAGTATTATAAAAAGGATTTCATTTTTGCAATAGGCTGGGCTCACAGTGTGTTAGTACAGAGATCATGTGTTTATAATATTACTATAAGTATGTTACCAGTGAAATGTATGTAAGGCATGTAAAATTCTAGCATTAAAGCTCTTAAGGGCAATAACCCAAACTGGCAGCTGCTAAAAAGATGCTGCTAGGAATTAAAACTACAATGAAATGAATTAATTGACATAAACTTGTTGCTGAAACTAATGGACTAAAGGAAAATGGACTTTTTTCCCTTTAACTAGTACTAGCCGAATCTTGAAAACGGAAGCAATCACCTGCAATCTTCCACACAGTGTTGTTAGGAGTAGTCTGAGCAGTCAGCAGGAAATTCTGATTGAAGAAGTGCTGTCTGTTTCCATCAAACTTCACAATTCCACTGGTCACAACAAGAACTGTAGTCTGGGCCTGAGTAGCTTGCTCATGCACTGGTTGGCAATCTAACATATTAACCTGGAATTCTCTAGAAGGCAGCACCTCAAAAAAATTAGTTAAGGCTTCCAGCCCTGAAACAGCATTTCCATTCCATATTAAAGTGGCCTTGTCCAGGTACAGACGGGTCAGTGCCCGTCTTCTTTTGTCCATTGTCTAATAGTAAATATTGACAAATTCCTCAGCGGCTTTACATGCCTGGTCTACATAAGTGTTAAAATTCACAGGCATGGACATTGGGGAGCCTGAAGCAGCCTGCGGGAGGCAGTGGCGGTGTCACTACTTCCTCACGTATCTGGCTCCCCAGGCTGTAGGAGGACCAAGTATTAAGATAGTGAAACCCACCAAACATACTTTCCCCGCCCATTCTCCTGGCTTCCCTTCTTAAAGGGTTTGACTTCTCCCTTCTCTTTCCTAAGAAGACAGGCCTATTCCTCCTCCCCCTCCTCAGCACAAGCATCGCTCAGAAAGTCTTCTCCCCCCATCCCCTCTCTCCCTGGCACCTGGGATGTTATATTACAGGTTTTAAAAAATATATATTTTATTGATTTTTTTACAGAGAGGAAGAGAGAGGGGTAGAGAGTTAGAAACATTGATGAGAGAGAAACATCGATCAGCTGCCTCTTGCTCAACCCCTACTGGGGATATGCCTGCAACCAAGGTACATGCCCTTGACCAGAATTGAACCTGGGACCTTTCAGTCTGCAGGCCGACGCTCTACCACTGAGCCAAACTGGTTTTGGCAGCACCTGGGATGTTAGAGCAACAAATAAAACCATTCCCTGGATCTGGGCCTGGATATCTGGTGAAGAGGTGAGGAAATTCATTCTCAGTGTGTCGTGTCTCCCCCCCTCCCCCTCCACCACTGCTATTGCACTTGTCAGGGGCAGAAATAGAATAGTGGGGACTAGCCATATTAGAATCTAGAGGCCTATTGCAGGAAGATTTGTGCAATAGGCCTTCTTTCCCCTGACTGCCAGTATGGGTTTTCCTCCAGCACCTGCGACCCAGGCCTTCGCTCTTGCAGGAGCCTTCAGTCTTCTCTGCCCCCTCTCCTCTTCATAGCAGGCCCCATGCATATGCAAATTAACCCACCAACTTCGTTGGGTTAATTTGCATACTCACTCCTGATTGGTTTGTGGGTGGTGTCGCAGAGATATGGTCAGTTTGCATATTTCTCTTTTATTATTGTAGATGTTAATCATGCTCTGTTAACATGATTGCTCTGTTCTTATTAGAGAAAGCACATTCCAACCTGGCTGAGAGCTGTATGCCTCGAGACATGGGAGTTAAACATCTGAATGCAGTCCATTCTCCGTTCCTGCTGTCTATTATCAAGGAAAGATTAACAACCTGTTGCTGAAGCAACCTGGAGCAATCCTGGAGGCACCCGCCCTTTGTGCTCCCTCCCCCCAGCCTGAGTCGGCTGTACCCGTTCTACCCATTCTTATTCCTTTTGCCCACTTCCCCACGTCATCTTTTTGTTGTTGTTGTTAATCCTCACTCAAGGATATTTTTCCATTGATTTTTTTAGAGAGAATGGAAGGGAGAGAAAGAGACAGAGAGAGACACCAATGTGAGAGAGACACATCCATTGGTTGCCTCCTGCATTCACCCCAACCTGGGCCAGGGAACCTGCAACCAAGGTACGTGCCCTTGACCGGAATCCAACCCGGGACCCTTCAGTCCACGGGCTGATGCTCTATCCACTGAGCCACACTGGACAGGGCTCCCCATGCAATCTTTGTCCCACCCAAAGCAGCTGGTTTATGGGAAGGGGAGGTAGAGCAGATTTTCGTGGGTGACCTGCTGCTCTCCCATACCGCCAGCATTATGGGAATACATGCTCATAGAGGATTCAACCCTGACTCTGCTTCATTGGCTCAAGTATGACAGGCAGCTCGGACCCACTGGTTGATGCAATGTGGAGGGGGAGGGCCCCGCGCAGGCCACTGGCCTTCATAACCAAGCTGGGGTTTTGAGTTTTCTTAGTGGCAGTAGGGTTAACGCGTGGATGCAAAGGGAGAGCTCTCATCACTTCATATTTTTTTAATAGGTTTTATTGACTTTTTACAGAGAGGAAGGGTGAGGGATAGAGAGCTAGAAATATCAATCAGCTGCCTCCTGCACACCCCTCACTTGGGGATGTGCCTACAACCAAGGTACATGCCCTTGATTGGAATTGAACCTGGGACCTTTCAGTCCGCAGGCTGACGCTCTATCCACTGAGCCACACCGGTAAGGGCATAACTTCATATTTTTATATTTATTTTTTTAAATGCTCACCCGAGGATATTTTTCCATTGATTTTTCAGAGTGGAAGGGAGAGACAGAGAGAGAAACTTTGATGCGAGAGAGACACATCTAGCCAGGACCGGTTTGGCTCAATGGATGGAGCGTCGGCTTGGGGACTGAAGGGTCCCAGGTTCGATTCCGGTCAAGGGCATGTACCTTGGTTGCGGGCATATCCCCAATAGGGGGTGTGCAAGAGGCAGCTGATCGATGACTCTCTTTCATCGATGTTTCTAATTCTCTATCTCTCTCCCTTCCTCTCTGTACAAAATCAATAAAATATATTAAAAAAAAAAAAAAAGAGAGAGAGACACATCTATTGGTTGCCTCCTGCATGCACCCAACTGGGGCTGGCAGGGGATTGAGCTTGCAACCGAGGCGCTTGCCCTTGACCGGAATGGAACCCACGACTCTTTAGTCCTCCTGCAGACGCTCTATCCACTTTATTTACATTGTTATATATTTCTTTGAGTGGATGATACAAGGTTCAAACTTACAAAAGTGCAATAAGATTTACCCTCCACCTACCTATTTCCTTCCCCACAGACAACTGCTGTTGCCATTTTTTTTTCTTCTTCTTTCAAAGATAGATATTCTGAGCATTTAACAAGCAAAGCTTGTATTTGTCAACACACCTTCTCCCACTCCGCACCTTTCACATTAATACATACTCTGCTCCCTTCTCTGCTTTTTTCCCCCCTTGACTGGATCCATAGCTCATTTCGTGTCGGTTCGCTTGTTGCTCCCTCATATTACGGTTAATTCTGTCCGATTGTGGGTCGGACCGCAACTTACTCGAGAACCTCATCCCCCAGCGGACAGCTAGGTTGTTTCAGAGTTTGTTTTGCCTCGTGCATTAAAATTTTTTTTTAAATTATATTTTACAGAGAGGGTGGGAGAGAGAGTTAGAAACATCGATGAGAGAGAAAAAACATCGACCAGCCGCTCCTGCACATCCCCCACCCCCTAATGGAGATGTGTCCGCAATCAATGCCCCTGACTGGAATTGAAACTGGGATCTTTCCGTCCACTGAGCCAAACGGTTTCAGCGCCTAATGCATTTTTATGAAAACAAAACAACAACAACAGCAAAAACCATGCTCCTCATCCCTTGGTTAGTGTTTATCACGCAACGGGAGCCTCAGCCTGCCGGCTCCCCCGTTGCTCGCATCGGGGCGGAGGGGACTCCGATCTGCACTGTCCCAGGCGGTGCAGGGAGCGCGGGCATGGGCATCCCCGAAGCTGTCAGGCAGGGCCCCGGCCCTCCGAGTCCCGCCCGGGTCGGGGCGATTCAAATCCAACCAATGGCGACGTGTAAACAAACCCGGGCCCCGCCCCCGATGAGTAATACCTCGGGCCGGCGCGAGGCTCACAGGACCCCGCGGGGGATGGGGCGGGTCTTAGAGGTGGCCACGCCTCCAGGCCCGGACCAATGGGCGGTCAGACCCCGCCCCCCCGCACTTGCCGCGCTGAGGACCCGAGGCCGGGCTGGGCTCGCAGATGCCTGATTCGGTCGCCGCGCCAGGTCTGAGTCCCCGGAGCGGGCCCGGGCTGGGAGCCAGGCTGCGCGCTCCGGCTCTGCCAGTCCCGTGGAAAGGGCGCGGTCCGAGGGCAGAGGTCGCCCCAGGATCCGTGCCCTTTGATCCCCTCTTCCTTCCCGCGCCCGGCGCTAAAACTCGGATCGCGGAGAAGTCTCGGATGGAAACTTTCTCCTCCTCGCAGGCCCCGTTGAAGGAAGCGTGGAAGGGCGCCAGGTGTATTTTTGGGGTTGGGCAAGGCTTTTTCTCGTTTTGTTGGCCCTTGTTAGTGAAATAGTACATGCATATTAGAAAAACACACGGGATCTCACGTGTGCTGCTAGACCGAACACTGCACCCTTCCCATGTCAAGAAACAGAACTTGGTGCATATAAACATAACCAATGGATACAAGACATGGGGGAGGAGGGGGGAGGTGAAGGCATATTCAGGGGGCAGGGGTAGGGGAGGCTGGCAGGAGGTCAAGGGGGGAAAAAGGGAGACATGTACTACTATTTGTAATCCTTCAAACAATTTAAAAAAAAAAAAGGAGAAAAGAAACAACGGGTTGCAGAAATTTTCAACTTTGCAGTGGCCGGTGCGAGGGAGGACCGCGATGGGCATTGATTAAGACTTTCAGAGGCCCAACCCATTTATTAAAAACACACAACAACAACAACCAAAAACACTCCTCTGTAAAGCGAGGGCGATCCTGCTAGGCATTAATGAGGATCCTGCAGGGTAGGAGCTGGGCTGCTGGGCGGGTAGGAGGTGCAAGGCGCCCTTAAAAGTAAAGGGATCTGGTTGGGTAGTTGGTGGGGTGCGAGGGCCCGAAGCAAGCCTGGATAAGACCGGAAATGCGGTGTCACCTGCGGGGAGCGGAGTGCTCCGGCTGCAGCGTTAACATCCGAAGAGGGACTCGGAGCCAGTGCGTCGGGTATGGGGAAAGGCAGGATAGTTCTGCAAGGTACTGGGGACCCTCTTACAGCAAATAGGGTTTTCCTGACTCTCCTTCTTAGCTGCACAGCTATAGTTAAAACAGTCTATTAAAGGTTGAGCTGAGGGACCCAGAAATCCAAGGTCATGTTGAGAGCAGGGGTTTTCGTAATCCTAGGTGCAATGTCTAGGGCTATGCTTGTTGAGTGGCGCCCAGGGCCTTGAGGAGAAGCCCTTTGCCTCACAGCAAGCTTTTCAGGAGCCCTTTATTCCACCAGCAAACAGTTGTGAGGTGCCCATCACCCTCAGTGATTCCTGTGGGATTAAGTCCCAAACTGGCAAACAAGGATCCTGTGCCAGGAGCCCAGGGTGGCAGCATGTTTGCTGGCCTTGGAAGGGTGGACGCATCTTCCATCCTAATCTATCACCCCTCTGAACTTTTCTCTCTTTCACAGAAAGAGAATAGAATTGAAATGTAAATAAAAGCCAGCCTCTGGCCCCAGGGGGTTCTGATTACAGTCCTCAGAGTTTTTCAGAGCCGGGAGTTAGGGTTACAGGCTTGGTGGTGTATTCAGGGGGAGGTAAACAGAAATCAGCCTCTTAACTTAAAAAAGATATTTTATTGCCGGAACGAACCGGTTTGGCTCAGTGGATGGAGCGTCGGCCTGCAGACTGGTAGGTCCTGGGTTCGATTCTGTTCAAGGGCATGTATCTTGGTTGCAGGCACATCCCCGGTGGGGGCTGTGCAGGAGGCAGCTGGTCGATGTTTCTAGTTCTCTATTCCTCTCCCTTCTTTTCTGTAAAAAATCAATAAAATATATTTTTTTTAAAAAGAGATTTTATTGATTTTTAGAGAGAAAGGGAGAGAGATAGAAACATCAATGACAGAGAAACATCGATCTGCTCTATTGACTGCCCCCCACTGGGGATCAACCTGGGGATGTGCCCTGATTGGGAATCCATCTGCCAACCTCTTGGTTCATGGGCCTACTATGCTTAACCACTGAACCACACCAGCTGTGCCACTTTTTAAAAAAATATATATATATTTTATTGATATTTTACAGAGAGGAGGAAGGGAGAGAGATAGAGGGCTATAAACGTCGATGAGAGAGAAACATCGATCAGCTGCTTCTTGCACACCCCCTACTGGGGATGTGCCCGCAACCAAGGTACATGCCCTTGACCGGAATCAAACCTGGGACCTTTTAGTCCGCAGACCGACGCTCTACCACTGAGCCAAACCGGTTTCGGCTGTGCCACTTACTTTTAAAGGCGTCTGAAAATGAAATGGATTTGATGAATGGATAGACGCACACATGCGAGGACGCAAATAGCGTAACAGGCAACCCTGGATGGTGGCTATTTAGCTTTTATTATATTTCTTTAACTTTTCTATGTTTAAAAATTTTTATAATATGGGGTATGAAACTGAAACATATAGACACAGACAACTGTGTGGTGATTACCAGCGGGAAGGGGGGGGTGGGGTGTAAAGGGCAAAGGGGCCCTCCAGATGAGGGCCTATCAGAGCTCTCTTTCCAGTAGGCAGCACTGAGGCTTGGAAACATTGTACTTGGCACTAGTTAATGAATGCTCAAGGTGTAGTTCAATCACAGCCAACGGAAGGGCAAGCTACACAAAAAGCGAAAGTGTATCTATTGCTATTCATCCTTAGGGTCACATAACAGCGGCCTAGCACTCTCTCCTTTGGGGGCGACCCATGTGTTCACGTTGGAAACTGATAGTTTGCTTTTTATATAATAACAGCCAACACTTTATCGGGCACTTCCTGCGAGGTGCAGCTCCTTTCTTCCTAATGACCCTCTGAAGTGAGGCCCATAATTTAAAGATGAGGAAACCGAGGCCGAGTGAATCTGCTCAAGGTCAGACGCAAGGAAGTGGCAGAGGCAGGATGTGAACTGGGGCTGGCCGACTTGGGTCAGGGCCCTTAACCACTGCGGCCTCTCTCGTGTTTTTTTGTTTTGTTTTGTTTTGTTCGTTTGTTTGGTTTCTTTCCCAAAACCTTGCTTTCTTCAAGAAGATCTACATTTTTTTTTTTTTTTTAATTTCAGAGAGGAAAGGAGAGAACCACACATCGCCTGCCTCCTGCACGCCCCTCACCGGAATGGAACCCTGACCTCCAGGTTCATAGATGGACGCTCAACCACTGAGTCACACCGGCCGGGCCACTGTGGTCCCTTCATAAAAAAAAATTTTTTTAAAGGAAAAAAAAAAAAGGTTTACATAATATGAAGTGCCACAAAAACACTAGGTGAATGCTAAAGCTTAAAAAATAGAGATACGTTTCAGTCACTGACTTACTGAACACATTTCTTGAGCAGCTTCTGTGTGCATGGAGCTGTGCTAGGCACCGGGGAGACAGAAGGCACTAGGGGACCATCAGTCCCCCTGTGCGCCCAGGAGGGCCGGCCTGGGCTGGTCTCCGCGGGGCCCTCCGCCCGGCACAGGGCACACAGTAGGCGCTCATCGCACCATGCATTCCCTGAATGAGCGTGTGAGTCTCTCCGTCCCGCCCGGGAAAGCTTCCCGGCCAGGCGGGGAGGAAGCGGACCCAGCTCTATCGCGGCGACCTGGGGCCCCGGGAATCCCTCCAGGCCGGCTCTGCAGCAGGACGAACCCGCGTCCCCAGCGCCCGCCGCGAGGCCGTCGCGGCTCGGCCAACGCCGACTGGGATGAGCGATCAGCCAGCCCGGGGTTCTCGGCCAGTCGCCCCAAAGCCCACGCCACCTTAAGGCTAGGACTCCGGCTCCTTCGCGGCTTCCCAGGCGAGACCTGCCCTCCTTCTCCCTACGCGACTCCCGCTACCTTTTCAAACCACCGCGTCTTCCCGCCCGGCGACCCTCACCCGAATCGGGGGCGCGCCCCGGGCAAACGACGCCCCCTTCCCAGCCGGGCTGGGCTTGGGGGCGCCCGGGATCTGGGGGCGCGAATCCCTTCAGTTCTCCGGCCACACCAAGCGCCGTGAGAGGCCATCGCCGGACTCCACCGGAGTCTGAGGAGGCGCGCCCCCAAACCCCCGGGACCGGGGCCGAGGAGGGGGCGGAGCCGGAGCAGAGGGCCCCCTCCCCGGGCGGCCGCGGCCTCCCATTGGCTGGCGGGCCCGCCGCTCGGCGCCGGGAGCCGGGGCCGGTTCGCCGGGATTGGGCGGGGCTTCCCCAGGCCCCGCCCCCAGCGAGGGCGGAGGGAGGAGGCGGAGGAGGAGGAGGAGGACGAGGAAGGGGGGGCGGAACACAAAACCTGTAAAGGTTTTTTTTTTTTTTTTTTTCTTTTGCATTTCATTAAAAATAATTTTTTTTTTCACACCCGAGGGGGGTCCTCCCCGGAGCGGGCGCGGCGGGGCCGGGGCGCCCGGGCCGCGGCGCGGGGCGGCGGCGGGGACCCGGCGGAGGCTGCCGGGCGGCCGCCATGCGATCAGGCAGTGCGCTGACCGGCCCGGCCGGTCGGCCCCTTCTGGGTCCTCCCTGTGCAGCCCGTGCGGGGCCGTCCCGGAGACCCCGCGCCGACGGCTGCTCAAACATCAGGGTGAGTTTCTCACAATGTAGCAATTTCTCTTTAAATCTCTTAACTCTCTCTACCTGCGAGCCGGGGCTGTGACAGGGCGCGAAAGCGAGGGGGGAGTGGGGCTTGGAGGCGAGGGTGTGTGTGGGGGGAGCCGGAGCCGGGGCCGAACCCACCCCCCCGACACTCTCCACACTCAGCCCCCCAGCCGGGCGCAGCGTCCGCTGCCTCTTTTTTTTTTTTTTTTTTTCCTCTTCTGCTCGGCGCCCACCGCCCCCGGCAGCCCCCCACCCCCCGGTCTCTCCTACCGCCACCGCCGCCCCGATCCTGCGGGGACCCCCCTCACCCCCTCAGCCCGGCTTCCCTGCCCGAGCCCGGCGCCCGCTGCCTCCCGCCGGCCCTCCCGCCGGCGGCCGGGGATACAATGGAGCGGCGGGGAGACCAGACCTAACGTTCCACGGGGGGAGGGGCGGGAGACCCCCTCCCCGGCCCGCGGGCCCCCCCCCGCGCCCTCCCCGGCCTTTTCGGGGGGAAGAGGAGGGCAGCGGGGCAGCGGACGGCGGTTTCCCGGCTGGAGGCTTCGAGACTCGCCCGTCCCCTTCTCGCCCGTCCCCGGCGCCCCCTCCCCAAATGTCTCCCGGGGCTGCCGGGGGGGGGGTAGGTGCGGGGGAGGAAAAACGGGGGGCCCCGGCCAGCTGGGGAGGGATGGATGTGGAAGGAGGCCACCGGGTCTCCCCCTCCCCGTCGCCCCTAAACAATGAAAGGAGTTGACTGGGTCCCCCACCCCCGGCGGGGAAAGGACAGGAGCGGACCCCTCCCCAGCGGGCCGGCTGGTCCCGGAGGGGGGCCGCGGAGGGGGAGGGAGGGGGTCTCAGCCCTGTCACCTCCCGGGCTTTGGGGCGGCCCCCCGCCTCCCACCTCCACCCCCCTGGGCCCGGGCAGGGGAGGCAGCGGCCCGGCCCGGGCACCGCGCTCGGGTGGTGACCTTTAGACAAAGGCAGGCCTCTCCCCGGGGGCAGCCGGGCGAGCCGGGCCCGCGGAGGGCCGCCTGGCCGCGGGCACCGGGCGGGCGGGAGGGATGGAGGAGGGAGGAGGGACGGAGCCATCTGGTTTCCCGTCCCTGGCTGCCCCTGGGCGGCCGCTCCGGCTGCTGTCACGGGCGGCCGCGGGGAGACGGGGGACCCGGGCGGCCGGGCCTTGGTCCGCGGCCAGCGGAGGAGCCGGGGGAGGGCGCGGGCGGGGGCGCGGCGCCCGCGGGGACTGGAAGGCGCTGCGGCTCCTTCCTCCCCGCGCCCCTTTGTTGTGCTTTGTGGTTCCGAGCAGCTGAGCTTCCCGGGAGGGAGGTGGGGTCAGGGCCCGCCGTGTCAGCAGCGCCTCGGGGAGGCGGGCGGGGGGTGACAGGCCCCGGCCCTCCTGGAGGTGGTCCCGGTCAGGGGCTGCCTTCCGTGCCCAGCCTCCCGTCCGACCGTCCGTCCGCCCGCCCGCCCGTGGGGACTGACAGCCCCCTTTGTCACGGCCCTCCAATAGTATTGCAAGGATCTGGGTCTGTACCCAGCGCCTGCACTTCCCTCACATCTTTCCGAGGGCGCTTGTCTGGGAAACAGTTTGTAGAAACACCGAGACATCAAGGCCTGAGATTTGTAAGTGCGGAGCGCTTTCCAGCCCTCACGTGCGGCGGGGGTGGGGGTGAGGCTGAGTCAGTGCTTGACCTGGGGACGGTGGTTGAGAAAGGGGAGGTGACACAGCTCAGGAACTACTCCCTGCCCATGTGCTGGTGTCAGGTGGGACTTAAGGGGGTTCATTGACCTCCCCCACTCCTAGGAGTTGGAGATAAGCTCGTCTCTCTACCCAGGAAGCATGAGGGCAAAGTGGCCACCATGGGAGGAGGAAGTCGGGCTGCTATTCGTCCATTTTTGCAGGCAGGCGAGTGGAGGCTCAGAGAGGTTAAGTGACTTGCCCAAGGTCACACAGCCCCAATTTGTAACCCTCTCAGGTTTCTCCAACTGCACTAAAAAACCGTTAGGTCTGCCGAGACCGGTTTGGCTCAATGGATAGAGCGTCGGCTTGGGGACTGAAGGGTCCCGGGTTCGATTCTGGTCAAGGGCATGTATCTTGGTTGCGGGCATATCCCCAGTGGGAGGTGTGCAAGAGGCAGCTGATCGATGACTCTCTCTCATCGATGTTTCTAACTCTCTATCTCTCTCCCTTCCTCTCTGTACAAAATCAATAAAATATATTTTTAAAAAATAAAAGAAAAGAAAAAACCGGTAGGTCCCTCTGTACCCCTCTTTGGCACTCGGTCCCTTTGATTTCCGTCGACCTGGGTCTCAGATGTAGTGAATCCCCGGACAGAGCTGTCAGAGGGCTGAGGGCAGGGTCATGTCACCTGTGGCCCAGCGTATGCCCGTGGGAGCTGAGAGCTGAAGGTGTATGAGTCAGGGGAAGGGGGTGGCCCAGGCCTGGCTGAGGTCACCCAGGAGCCAGCCCCGCTGTCATCCTCTTTCCCCCCCTGAGCGGGGACTTGCCCTGGCTTGCTGCTACCCAACCCTGCAGGGAGGGCAGCTGAGCTGTTGGTTGGGCACCTGGCTGTCATTCTGCCCCATGGCCCTCTGGCAACCGATGCAGCCGGCAGAGAGCTCTCCTGGTGGCACACGCCTGCTCCCGGTCTGTGACCTCAGGGAGGCCATTTCCCTCCCTCGTCCTCAATTTCCTCACCTGCAGCTGGGGACGATGACAGTTCCCTTCGCTGACCTTGAGGGGGTCCACGTGTATCCAGACTTTATATTCTTCTTTTTTTTTTATTAATATACTTTATTGATTTTTTACAGAGAGGAAGAGAGGGATAGAGAGTTAGAAACATCGATGAGAGAGAATCATTGATCAGCTGCCTCCTGCACACCCCCTACTGGGGATGTGCCCGCAACCAAGGTACATGCCCTTGTCCGGAATCGAACCTGGGACCCCTCAGTCCCCACAGTATCCACTGAGCCAAACCGGTTTCGGCAAGACGTTTTATTCTTATTTCTCACTCAGCGGGTGGGATGTGGCCCGCCTGTAGGATGGGGAGGATTGCCTGGTGCTGGGGGTGGTACGGAGATCACGTAATGTGTCCACCCCTGAGCATGTTCCTGTGGCCGGTGGGGCCCGCCTGTACATGGTTCCGCTCCGGTGACATACCCTTCACCCGTCTGACCCTCCCCCTTCAGCCCTCCCTGGTGCTGAGTCCACCTTTGGGGCGTCCTGTGTCCCCTCCCTCACTAGATGGAGAAGCTGAGTTCCGGGAAAGCCGGGGCCATGGCTTGGGGTGGTGGCCAGCGGGCTGCGTGTTTGTCAGCAGAGCTGGGAGGACCACATTTTGAGGGCGCCCCTGCCCCCCAACTGCTGTCCTCTCCTTGATGTGCAAATGCCTTCCTCCGGAAGATGACAGGCATAAGTAGAAATACTTCTGGGTGGGCAGCAGGAGGGGGCAGTAGGGATAGATTTGCTTTGAGGTGGAAGCAGGCGCAAGCCCCAGAGGGACAGGCCTATGCCCTGCCCGCCTCCTGGCTCACTTCCTTCCCAGAGGCCTCTGGGGCATCCCCTGGGGATGTGGGGTCCTCTTCCCCTTCTCAGCTCCCAGAGTCTGTGGAGGGGCCAAGAGGTCAGCGCCAAGCCCTGGGGTGGGGGTGGGGGGTGGGGGAGGGAATGAGAGTGGGGGGCAGGGGAGGGAGGGTGTCCCCCAGGTGTGGGAGGGTTCTCCAGGTCCCACCACCGGCGGAGTTCCCGCCAGCCTTCCCAGCTCTTCCCCTGGCTGCCTTGACTCCTGGTCTCAAGAATGCAGAGGGCTGCTGGTGGGGAAGCTAATTGGAAACAGGGAAGCATGGCATTCCTTCCAGCCAGCCCGGCTTGGAGAGCAACCGAGGGGCTGCCATCCCCCCCTCGCCCCGCAGGGGAGAGGGCTGGGGGCGTGGTTGTCTGGCTCTGGGCTCTTTGGGGCCTCCCCCCCTCCCCCACCAGGCACTCTTGCTCTTAGTAGAAATAGTAAGTCCTGAGCTACACATCCACGGTGGCTGTCAGTGTTCCCCCTCCCCCCGAAAAAAAGAGGGGCCCTCACTTAGTCACCGTTCCTCCCGGTTTGTCCCCTGCCGGGGACCTGGCTCCCCAGCCTGGGATGCCTCACACAGGGGCACATGGGAAATGTTTGCTTGGCTGTCCCCAAGGAGCCCCTCCTCATTCCTTCTCTTGACGTCGCCCCTGCCTGGAGTCCCCCCATTAGAGGCTTGTCCCCGTGGGCTGACGCCTTTGTCTGAGGCCGCGAGAGTCTCCCCAGTGGGGAGAGAATGTTTTCCAAGACATTTCTAGTTGTGCTGGCAGTTGGTTTTGTGCCGCTTGTGTATCCATGGGGGAGGGGGGCTCTGTTGGCAGGAGAAAGCCGGGGAGACTGCCTTTGCTTTCTGAATTGTTTCCTGTGAAACTTCCTGAGGGCCTACTGTGTGCCAGGGCCCCGGGCTCCGTTAGGTTGTCGGGAGGAGGAGAAAGTGAAGGGGCGTTTTCAGGGCTGGATTCGCGGGGTGGGATTTGACAGAGTCTGTCGGGGAGTCCCCGGGGAGGAAGCAACTTCTTTCTCTCCCTGTGTCTCTCTCTCTTTTTCTCTAAGCGACATAGGCGCATGGGACACATTCAGAGGAACACGTCTCCTCCGTCTCTGCTGGTGTCCCTGGGACCCGGCTCACCTCCCCAGATGCAGCTCCTCAGTTCTGATGCTCCGTACACACACGTTCACCTGTGTGTCTTATCTTTAGAAATGTTTATTGCAGAAACTGGTTTGGCTCAGTGGATAGAGCAGAGCGTCCGCCTGCGGACTGAAAGGTCCTGGGTTCGATTCCGGTCAAGGGCATGTACCTTGTTTGCGGGCACATCCCCAGTGGGGGATGTGCAGGAGGCAGCTGATCGCTCTATCCCTCTCTCTTCCTCTCTGTAAAAAAATCAATAAAATATATATATACTTTTATAAAAATGTTTATTGTGCGCAGACGGTAGCACGCTCTTCCCGTCATCCTGCAGGCGGATTTTCCCACCTCAGCTGCCTGGGAGACACTCCTGTGCTTATATGGAGGGTTTCCTCGTCTTTTTCTTGGCTGCGTGGTATTCTGCGGAGTGGGGGAATCCACAGACGGACCTGGAGATGTTCCCAGAAGTCCCCGCGCACAGAGAGGGAATGTGTGCTTCCAGGCGTCTTCTTGGGAAATGGACACGCCTGTGGGGTCAGCTCCTGGAAGCGGGGTTGCTGGGTTCTTAACCTGTCACCTGTCATTTGGTCACTCTGAGGAGGTCCCGAAGCAGCCGGATCTTGAAGTCACTCCCCTTCCTGTTCAGTTCATCCCACCTGTCCCTCCCTGGGGTCTTTGTTCCTCCTGCCTGTGGCTGGGGGTTTTAGTCCTCCTGCCTGCGGCCTGCTTCATGTGCTTCCCGGTTGGTGTGGAGGTCAAGGGCGTGGGCTTGGGAAGCCACCTGTCTGTTGGTTCGAATCTTGGCTCTGCCACTTGCGGGCTGAATGGTCGCGGCCAAGAGGCTTGCTTACCCTAGGCCTCGGTTTTTCCCCCTCTGTTAAATGGGTTCATCTCAGTACCTGCTTTTGGAAGGTGGTTGTGAGGGTTTACTAACATCTATAAAAAGTTCATAGTAGCCTGGCCAGTGCGGCTCAGTGATTGAGCATCAACCTATGAACCAGGAGGTCACGGTTCGATTCCCGGTCAGGGCATACACCCGGGTTGGGTGCTCAACTCAGTGCGGGGTGTGGGACTCAGTAGAAATAGGAAGCAGCTGATAAATGATTCTCCCTCATTGATGTTTCTATCTCTCTCTCCCTCTCCCTTCTTCACAGAAATCAATTTAAAATATATATATATATATATATATATATAAACATAATTTTTTTTTCTTCTGAAACTGGTTTG
Organism: Nyctalus aviator; assembly: GCA_036971965.1. Lineage (NCBI taxonomy): Eukaryota > Metazoa > Chordata > Mammalia > Chiroptera > Vespertilionidae > Nyctalus > Nyctalus aviator. The sequence goes on along the minus strand of CM072936.1, from coordinate 7,839,645 downwards.
GCTCAGTGGATAGAGCATCGGCCTGTGGACTGAAGGGTCCCAGGTTCGATTCTGGTCAAGGGCATGTACCTTGGTTGCGGGCACATCCCCAGTAGGGTGTGTGCTGGAGGCAGCTGATCGATGGATGTTTCTAACCATCCCTCTCCCTTCCTCTCTGTAAAAAAAAAAATCAATAAAATATATTTTTAAAAATATGTCTTTTAAAAAGTTAATAGGTAGCCATACAACCGATGGTGGCGTTGTCTGTCATTCTTTGTCCGTTCTTTCTCCTGTGGCCTTTCCATCTCAGCTGCCGCGTGACCCCCCTGAACTGGCAGGCATGGGAGGGAACACTGGCCCTCCCACTTCACCACTGCGTGACCCGGGCCAAGGGGTGCCTTCTCTGGCTCTCAGTCTCCTTGTCTGTAGAATGGACGCAGGCCGGCTCCCTTGGGGGGTCTGCTGGGAGGGCCTAACGAGGCAGAGCCCTCCGGGCCGGGCCTGCACCGAGCTCGCTGCTGTTTTCTCTGTGACTGCTGTCCTCCCATGGGACCAGGCTGACCTCTCCACTCTGAAAGGTCCCCATTGTCCTCCCCAAAGGCACATGGGAACAATGCTGGCATTCTGAACGGGACGGCACACAGCAGGCTGCTCCGGCGCGGCTCTGAAACAGACGGCTTCCCTGCTCTGTGCCTCCGTTTCCTCATCGGGAAAACATGGGAATACCAGGGACCCACCTCAGACTGCTCGCGGGTGTGCAAGGCCTGGCATGTAGCAGGACTCAGAAACTGTTAGTGGGATGATGATTATTATTATTGTTGTTGTTATTATTAAGAGAAGTAGCAAAGTCTCCCACGTGAGATCAGACCACGCTTTTATTGCCTTCTCCCCCCAAAAAATCTCCAAAACCGGTTTGGCTCAGTGGATAGAGCATCGGCCTGCGGCGGACTGGAAGGTCCCAGGTTCGATTCTGGTCAAGGGCATGTACCTTGATTGTGGGCACAGTCCCAGTAGGGATGTGCAGGAGGCAGCTGATTGATGTTTCTCTCTCATCGACGTTTCTAGCTCTCTATCCCTCTCCCTTCCTCTCTGTAATAAATAAATAAAATATATTTTTTTAAAAAACAAACAAACAACAAAACCCCAGGGCAGTGGTTTGCAAACTCATTAGTCAGCAGAGCCAAATATCAGCAGTACGACGATTGAAATTTCTTTTGGGAGCCATGTTTTGTAAACTTAAACTTCTTCTAACGCCACTTCTTCGAAATAGACTCGCCCAGGCCGTGGTATTTTGTGGAAGAGCCACACTCAAGGGGCCAAGGAGCCGCATGTGGCTCTCGAGCCTCAGTTTGCCAACCACGGCCCTAGGCAAATAGTGTTGGCATTTTATTTATTTATTCTTAATGATTTTGAGAGCGAGAGAGAGAAAAACATTGATTTGCTGTTCACACTTATTTATGGATTCATTGGTTGATTCTCGTATGTGCCCTGACTGGGAATCAACCCCGAAACCTGGGGGTATCGGGATGACGCTCTAACAGCTGAGCCGCCGGGCAGGGGCTCAGTGCTGGCATTTTAAATGGAGGCGAGGTCCCAGCCAATCAGATTCCCTTTGGGTCTCCGTTTCCTCATCTGCAACAGAACTTCCCTCCAGGGGCTGTCCTGAGATTTGAGTGAGTCAAGATGTGGAAAGCTTTCTATTTTTAAAGATAACTTTTTAAAAATTTACTGATTGCCGAAACCGGTTTGGCTCAGTGGATAGAGCGTCAGCCTGGGGACTGGGGTCCCGGGTTCAATTCCCGTCAAGGGCATGTACCTTGGTTGCGGGCACATCCCCAGTAAGTGGTGTGCAGGAGGCAGCTGATTGATGTTTCTCTCTCATCGATGTTTCTCTCTCTCTCCTTCTCTCTTCCTCTTTGTAAAAAAATCAATTAAAAATATATTTTAAAAAATAAAAGTTTACTAATTGCTTTAGAGAGAGGTAAAGTGACTTGTCCAAGGTCACCCAGCTAGCTGCTGGTAGAGCAAGGTTCTGAATCCAGGTGGATTCTAAATCTGGTTAATTCAGACCCACACAGCGGCAGGCCTCCTTGCGCCTGGCCTTAGTGCTCTGCCCTCAGGGCCAGGGCAGGAGGTAAGCCGAGCACACACCCATCCTCCCTGCGACATGAGATTAGTATCTTGATCAGCTGGGCTGGTGGATGATGCTGGGAGGAGACATGACTTCTGAGGTATGTTGGGGCATCAGGGCGGGCTTCCTTCGAGGAGGGGGCTTCTGGGGCAGGGTTTGGACTCGAGGCCATTCCGGCAGAGAAGCGTGGGATGCTCTGCCCAGGCCAGCCGAAGCTTCATGGGGAAGGAGGGCCTGAGACACGGAGGCTGGGAACAGCTGCCCTGTCTTGGGGCGTGATGGAGTGCTGGTAGTTTGGGGAACTCGAGCCCCAGAGGGCAAAGCTCTAGCACCTCTTGGCCGATGGAGGACTGCGGAGAGGAGAGAGATGGAGAGTGAATGAGTGAGCTGTCTCAAGTGAGGGGCGGTGGCACTGAGGGATAAGTGAGCCCAAGGAGAGGACAGGAGAGGGGTGAGGATCCACCGACAGGGCCATCCATGTGAAGAGCGGGAGTATCTCTGACCCAAGCAGAGACAGAGAGGGAGGAGGGTCAGGGTCCGGGTCCGGCACGGTCAGCATCTCAGGGACATCGTAGGGTAGTTGTAGCTTAAATGGACTTGAGGTCGGGCTTCCTGTTCTGGAAGCAAAGATGTCCTGGGTTTGAGGGGTAGTGGGGGCGGGAGCCAGACTGGAACGCAACGAAGAGCCAGGAGAAGGGGAAGGATGGTCCAGGGAAGGGAGGGAGGGAGAGAGGGAGTGAGGGAGGAAGGGCGGAAAGGTAGAGGGGAAATAAGGGAGGGAGGAAATGCAGGAGGGATAGAGATATGAAGGGAGGATAGGGAGGGGAATAGGGAGAAGGATGGGAGGGAGGGAGAGGGAGGAAGTTCGGGAGGGATAGAGGTAGGGAGGTAGGGAGATAGGGAGGGAGGAAGGAAAGAAGGAAGGAAGATACCTTGCTATCCTCTATAGCTCCTTCATGCTCAAGTAAACATCTAACCCTCACCTCTCAGACAGCACCCCTCCCGTCTGGCCTGGGCTTACCTCCTTGACCTCACCTCTCATCTTTAACCTTGCCTTCTCCACCACCAGGCTGGGTCCTTCCTCCCCATGGTGTCCTTGCTGTGCCCTCTGCCCGCAGAGGTCTCCCCACCTCCTCCCCGTCCCACAGGCCTCTGCCAGGGGAGCCGTCCTCGTTGGCCCTGCCCAGCTTCCTTCGCGTCCCTTAGCTCAGTGGTCGGCAAACCGCGGCTCCAGAGCCACGTGTGGCTCTTTGGCCCCTTGAGTGTGGCTCTTCCACAGAATACCATGTGCGATTGAAACTCCGTGGCCCATGCGCAGAAGTTGGTTTTCGGCCTGGGCGAGTCTATTTTGAAGAAGTGGTTCTAATGCCGACCTCTGCCTTAGTTTATTCCCGAGACAGAATTCCTCCCCAGGATCTGGCCTGGAATAAGCTCGCAATCTCGGGAATTTGGTGCATAAATGAGGGGCCAGGCGGCCTAGCACAGGTGGGGAGGAGAAGAGCACAGGAGCTTGGTTTCTCGGGATCTGAGCAGGCTTACAGGCTCAGGAGAGAGAAGGAAAGGAGTGAAGGAAAGTTCTGGAAGAGGCATTACCAGGTTGGCCCCAGGAGGGAGAAGAGGCCAGGAGGGAAAGGGAGAGGCATGAAGGCAGAGGAAAGGTGTTTGTGGGGTTGGGAAGGAGGTCAGGAGCCAGCATGGACCGGCTTGGAGACAGGAAGAGAGGGGATGGGGGCCCCGGCAGTGGGGGCCGTGGGAGCAGGGTAGCTTGCAGCCCCCCCCTTTCGGCCAGAGGGTAAGAGTGTGCTGGGGTTCACCGTTTGAGGAAAAGAGGTGTCAGGTCCTTGGGGAACCTGATCAGAGACTACAGACCTCCTCGCCGGAGAAATGCACACTTGGCTCTCCCCAAATCTGGCAAAGGATCTCGGGGCGCTTGTGGATCCGGTTGAGAGCTTTGCATAGATTGTGACCATGGCGACGATAAGAACAATAACAACAGCTAGCACTGCCCTGGGCCGGTCTAAGCACTGACTCATTCTTGCACAGAAGGACCTTCGGGGGCAGGTGCAGTGAGCATCCCCGTTTTACAGATGAGCAAACTGAGGCACAGAGCTGTTCAGTGGCTTGCCCAGAACCGCACAGCTGCTCAGTGACGGTCAGGCCGCAGGCAGAACCTATAAAACCTCTCCACTTCCTCGTTCCCGGAGCCACCATGAGAAAGCCCACAGCCTGGAGCCGCCCGCACCCTCCCGCCCCCACTCTGGTTTGGGGTCCAGCTTGGGTGGCTGAGCCTCTGGAAGGCCCTGCTCCGCGGGGTGCGGTCCCTCCTTCCTTTCTTCTCTCACCCTCCTTGGTGTCCTCATTAGCATAACCGTGGCCTTGGCGGCCCGAGCTTCCCCCAAACGGAGGCTGTGTGTGAGTGTGTGAGTGTGTGTGTGTGTGTGAGTGTGTGAGACAGGCTGGTATGAGTCAGCAAGACCTAAAGGATTGGGGGGTGGAGGGGTCAGGACTCCCACGGCTCGCATCTGGCTTGCAGCGGCTGAGGGACTCGGAGCAAGGGCCCCCACCTCTCTCAGCCTCAGTTTCCCCATCAGCGAGAGGGCCTACTCCCTTCCTCTGGCAGGTCAGCTACATGACATCGCGTGTTAACAGACGTGCTGCATGTATGGCACTAACCAGAACCGTGAAGTCAGACTATTTCGGCACATGATGGTGGGGAATGCCTTAGCAAGCAGGGCCAATATACTAGGATTTCTGCAACAACGAATATTTATTTTTTTTTCTTTAAGCCTAACAACTTTTATTATATTTTAATTTATTTTTTTAATATATTTTATTGATTTTTTACAGAGAGGAAGGGAAAGGGATAGAAAGCTAGAAACATTGATGAGAGAGAGACATCGACCGGTTGCGTCCTGCACACCTCCTACTGGGGATGTGCCCGCAACCAAGGTACATGCCCTTGACCGGAATCGAACCTGGATCCTTTCAGTCCGCAGGCCGACGTTCTATCCACTGAGCCAAACTGGTTTCGTCAACAATGAATGATTCTGCTTCTGACGGGCCTGTGGAAGCCGAGAGGGATACAAAAAGATGGTCATTGCAGGCGGGGCCAGTGATTTTTAAAGACCGAGGGGAGAGGGTGGTTTTTAGAGATTTGTGGAGGCGGGGACGGCAGATGGGAGGTCTTCGATTTACCTAAATCACCTAACGATGGGAATGTTGTGGGATCTTTCTTGAGATAATGTGTTGTCAGGTGCCTGGCATATAAGCACATTACAAATGCTAGCTGAGCCCCAGCCGGTGTGGCTCAGTGGATAGAGTGCCAGCCTGCGGACTGAAAGATCCGGGGTTTGATTGCGGTCAAGGGCACATGGCGTGGGTTGTGGGCCTGATTCCCAGTAAGGAGGCGTACAGGAGGCAGCCGGTCGATGATTCTCGTCATTGATGTTTCTATCTCTCTCCATCTCCCTTCCTCTCTGAAATCAATAAAAAATATGTTAAGAAAAAGACAATGCACTTAAAAAAAAAAAAAAGGTCGTTGATCACTCTCACTGTCATTGCTATTATTGTCACTAACCAGCTTTTAGTCTGTACCCACCGGTGCAGACAGCAGCCAACAGTTTCCCAAACCCGACCTGGCCACAGGTCCTCGGGGTTCTGACTCAGTAGACCTGTGGCTCCCACGTGAGGCCCCGCCGCCCCTGACCACACAGTTGAATTGCAAACGTGGTTTCCCCGGGTTTCCAGCCCTGCCAGTCGGAGACTGCGGGCGCCCAGGCTAAAATAGGATTCCTCAGCTCTTAGCTTCCGGCTTGCTAATTTGAGGGAAGATCTGTATTAATTATTACACAGGAAAAAAGAGTCACAAAACACTCTAATTCTTTTCACTGTCCCCGCCTCCCTCTGTAGAGGGGACCTCTGTGGGAAGTTTGTGCTGTATTCTTTTTTTCTTTTTTAATATATTTTATTGATTTTTTTTTTTTTTTTTTTTTTTTACAGAGAGGAAGGGAAAGGGATAGAAACATCCATGAGAGAAACATTGATCAGCCGCCTCTTGCACACCCCCTACCGGGGATATGCCCACAACCAAAGTACATGCCCTTGACTGGAATCGAATCTGGGACCCTTGAGTCTGCAGGCCGACGCTCTATCCACTGAGCCAAACCGTTTTCAGCTGTGCTGTATCTTTTTTTTTTTTTTTTTTTTGCCTTGAGAGAGAGAAGAGAGACATCAATTTGTTGTTCCACTTATTGATACATTCATTGGTGGCTTTTTAAAACATACATATTTTTATTGATGTCAGAGAGGAAGGGAGAGGGAGAGAGAGATAGAAACATCAATGATGAGAGAGAATCATTGATTGGCTGCCTCCTGCATGCCCCCCCACTGGGGATTAAGCCTACAACCCAGACACTTGTCCTTGACTGAAATTGAACCCGGGACCCTTCCATCCACAGGCTGATGCTCTATCCACTGAGCCAAACCAGCTAGGGCATTGGTGGATTTTTCTATGTGCCCTGACCCGGGATTGAACCTGCAACCTTGGCGTTATTGGGATTACACTCTAATGAACCGAGCTACCCGGCCACGGCCAATTGCACTGTATTCTTTCAACCCCCTTTTCTAGGCATACATTCTTTTTTTCCTTTGAGCATACATACCCTATGAATTCTTCTATCCTTACTTTTTAACTTGAACAAATGTCTTCGAGTTATCTCCATGTCAGCAATCTAGAACGTTTCGGTATATGGGACAACGCTTCAACCAATTGAGCCATCCAGTAGGGGCAGTCACCCATGATTTATTTACCCTCTACCTTATGGATTTTTTAAAGTTTGTTTCCAGTATTTGCTGTGAGCTTATATGTGTGTGTGTGTGTGTGTGTGTGTGTGTGTATGTTGATTTTTACAGAGAGGAAGGGTGAGGGATAGAGAATTAGAAACATTGATGAGAGAGAAACATCTATCAGCTGCCTCCTGTACACCTCCCACTGGGGATGTGCCCGCAACCAATGTACATGCCCTTGACCGGAATCAAACCTGGGACCCTTCAGTCTGCAGGCTGACGCTCTATCCACTGAGCCCAAACCGGTCAGGGCGTGTCTTTATAGTTAGTGTGTCTCCTGCAGATAGCATATAGTCGGACAGTCTCCATCTGACGATTAGCATATTACTATTAAGATCATTGCTGCCCAGTAGAAATAAAATACCAACCATTTATGTTCTTTGAACTCCTTTAGTAGCCACAGTAGAAGCAGCGGAAGTTAATGTGGGTCTACTCTAACATGCCCAAAATACTACCCTGTTTCCCCGAAAATAAGACAGTGTCTTATATTAATTTTTTCTCCCAAAGTTGCGCTCGGTCTTATTTTCAGGGGATGTCTTATCTTTCCATGCGCTAGGTCTTATTTTTGGAGGATGTCTTATTTTCGGGGAATATATCACGGTATCATCTCAACCTGCGATCAATATAAAGATCATTAGTGATATGTCTTCTAGGGGGTTCAATCCACACACCGTGACATTCTCCAGGGTCCCCCTTTCCCGGGGCGCGATGCAGTGGCAGGTGCCATGCTGTGCAAGTAGCACCGCGACCCACTTCGGCGCTGCTTCGTCGTTCCAAACGGAAACTCGTCCCACTCAGCGTCCCCTCTCAGGCCCTCCCCTGCCGGTGACCTCTGTTCTGCTTTCTGACCTTAGAGATTGGCTGCACTAGTCGCCTTGTAGGAGTGGTATCATACGGCATTCATCCCCCGTGTCTGGCTGATAATTCACTGAGTGTCATGTCTTCAAGGCTCAGCCGTGTGGTATCCATGCTTCGTTCCTCCTCATGACTGAGGGATAGTACGTTGTCTGTACATCCACCTTTTGTTTGTCCGCTTGTTCGTTGGTGGGCGCTGGGGTTGTTTCCGCCTTTTGTAATATTTTTTTTTATTTTTATTGATTTTGTACAGAGAGGAAGGGAGAGGGATAGAGAGTTAGAAACATCGATGAGAGAGAGTCATCGATCAGCTGCCTCTTGCACACCCCTTACTGGGGATATTCCCGCAACCAAGGTACATGCCCTTGACCGGAATTGAACCCGGGACCCTTCAGTCCCCAAGCCGACGCTCTAGCCATTGAGCCAAACCGGTCTTGGCTGTTTCCGCCTTTTGGCTATTGTGGGTGGTGCTGCTTTGAACATTGGCATAGAGTCCGTCCAGGCCCCTGCTTTCAGTCCTTCTCCCCCCTCTCTCCTTCCCTCCTCATGTTTTTATTTTACAGAGAGAGAGGAAGGGAGAGGGAGAGAGAAACACTGATGAGAGAGAAACATGGATCGGCTGCCTCCTGCACACCCGATACTGGGAATGGGGGGCCAGAACCCAGGCCTATGTCCTGAATGGGAATCGAACCCGGGACTCCTCAGTGCCCGGGAGGAAGCGCAACCAATCGAGCCACATGGGCCAGGACTCAGCTCTCTTGGATATAAACTAGGCGTAGAGTGGCTGGGTCATGTGGCAATGCTGTGTTTAACTCCGTGAAGAGCTGCTGTTTTGCTTGGGAGCCGAAACCGGTGTGGCTCAGTGGATAGAGCATTGGCCTGCGGACTGAAGGATCCCGGGTTCGATTCCTGTCAGGAGCACCTGTCTGGGTTGTGGGCTCCATCCCCAGTAGGAGGTGTGCAGGAGGCAGCCGATAAATGATTCTCCTCTCACTGTGGATATTTCTATCTCTCTCTTCCTCTCTTTCCTCTCTGAAATCAATAAAAATACATTTTTTTAATATAAAGTGCTCGGGAGTGGAGCTACTTGCCGGCTCAGCCCATCCGCTGTTCACGACGTTATTGACGCGTCTGAATTTAAATCTTGCCTCTTGCTGTTTGTTTTCTGTTTATGGCCCGTGCTGTGCTCTTTGTTCCTTTTTTCTCATTTCCTGCCTCCCTTAGATGAATTGAGCAATTTAGTGTTCCCTCTTACCCCCACTGTTAGCTGATTCACACTACCTCTTTGTTGCTCTAGAGCAGAGGCGGGGACCCTATTTTCTGCTAAGGGCCATTTGGGTATTTATAACATCATTCACGGGCCATATAAAATTATCAACTTAAAAAAAAAATCAGCTGTTGTATTTGGTCAGACATTTAATTAACTCACCCCTAATGCCCTGGCAGGGCCGGACCAAATGATTTCTCGGGCCTCAGACGGCCCGCGGGCCAGACATTCCCCACCCCTGCCCTAGCGTCCCATTCTGCACCTTGGACTAGGAATCCACGGGGAGATGGGAGCCACGGGGGGGGGGGGGGGGGGGGGGTTGTTTCAGAGCCGGGGAGTGGCGGCACCTGACATTCTTGCAGCCACACCTTCCGTCGCTTGTGCAAGAGTGCTCCCACCACCAGCCAGCCTCCTGGGAGAGGACTTGCTCAGGCAGAGGAAAGCCGCGCGGAGATGTGGGCGGGCCCTGCCCATGGCATTCCACAGAGGCTGCACCGCTCTCACCCCTGCAAACAGCAGCCGGGATTTACTGAGTGCCTGCCCCATCCGTGCCAGGCCTGTGCCAGGCCCCGGGGACACTTGGCCAGAGTCAGCCCGGCTCCTGCTTCCATAACTCGCCATCCCCGCGGCCCAGGGCAGCCTCCGGAGCTGCCTGTGAGCTCAGAGGAAGGCCGGGTCCCAGGGGAACTGAAAAGGGAGAGGCGAGAGGACACACGGGTGGCGGGGGAGGGCGGCCGCTCCGGGTGGCGTGAGAGTGGCTGGATCGGGAGGCTCCCGTCCGTGCGTGGAGTAACTGACTCCCTCCCCCTGGGCCTGTTTACATTATCTCCACGGCGGGCGGGGAGCGGATCCGCGTCGGGAACGGGTCGGCCTGACCTAGGGGCTGCTTGACCCACGTTTTGGACGGTGTGTGAGGCCTGTGTCAGATAAACCTTCTGGGCCTCGGTGACAGGGAAACTGCCAGCAGGGCTGCCTCCCCGGCCTGTGCTGGGGCTCCAGTCAGCGACTTGATGGCAGCACAGAACCCGGGACCCGCCTGGACCATAAGGAGGCTCCGGAGAGGTTAGCTGCCAGTATGGCTGCTGCTGCTGCTCTCTGTGTCATCATTATTGTTATTATTATTATTATTAATTTATTTTTAAACATGCCTTATCTTTCCCCATGTGGGGGTAGGATTCATTTTTTTTTAAAATACACTTCATTGATTTTTTACAGAGAGGAAGGGAGAGAGAGAGCTAGAAACATCGATGAGAGAGAAACATAGATCAGCTGCCTCCTGCGAACTCCCTACTACATGCCCCTGACCGGAATCGAACCCGGAACCTCTCGGTCAGCAGGCTGACGCTCTGTCCACTGAGTCAAACCTCCTTCGGCTGTTGTCATTATTGTTTACGTCCTCCAGGCAGCAGCCAGGTCCTTCCTGATCCCCAGGGCCGAGACCCCGGAGGTACGAAGTCAATTGCTCGGGCTCAGAAAATGGCAGAGCCGGGATTGGAAGCCGGGGTCGCCCGATCAAAACACCACCGCCGCCAGCAGTGATGGTCCCGCCGTGCCCGGCCGCAGGGCCAGACCTGAAGCCAGGCTATTTATAGTGGGTCGGTGTCACTCTGCCAGGGAATGGGCATGGGCTTGGCTGCAGAAATATTAGGGTTTGGTTACAGGGTGCCGCCCCCCGAGCCTCCCGTGGGTGTTCTGTAACAGACGCGGCACGCCATCCCCTGGCACGGCGTGGGGCGCGGCTGCGGTCGGCACACACCTGCGCTGAGGAGTTTGAATAAAGGACGGTGGACCCGTGTGCGTGCAGATCCTGTCTCCCCTGCCCCACGTCCCCCTTTGCACATTGCACACGCCGGTTAGCACCATGGTCGGCAGACTCATCAGTCCACAGAGCCACATATCAACAGGACAACGATTGAAATTTCTTCTGAGAGCCACATTTTTTAAACTTAAACTTCTTCTGCCGACACTGGTTTGGCTCAGTGGATAGAGCGCCGGCCTGCGGACTGAAAAGTCCCGGGTTCGATTCCGGTCAGGGGCATGTACCTTGGTTGCGGGGATGTGCAAGAGGCAGCTGGTCGATGTTTCTCTCTCATCGACGTTTCTAACTCTCTATCCCTCTCTCTTCCTCTCTATGTAAAATCAATAACATATATTAAAAAAAAAAATCACCCAGAAAAATAAACTTAAAATTCTTCTAACGCCACCTCTTCCACATAGACTCGCCCAGGCCGTGGTATTTTGTGAAAGAGCCACACTCAAGGGGCCAAAGAGCTGCATGTGGCTCGCTCAGGTTCTCTGCTCCCTGCTGGATGATTCAGAATGAGCCGCCGTGCCAACCCTTGATGGGATTAGGGGGGAGGCTGGGTGGGCTGTAGGAGCGGGCGGGGGGCTTCTGGAAACCTGTTCTCCAAAAGCAGGGGGGCTGGGGGCTGCAGGGCCCCGGCTGGTGAGGAGGGAGGAGGGGGGATGGGATGAGGGGCCAGGAGCAGAGTCAGGGAACCAGAGAGGCCAGGCCCTGTAGACAGTCAGGCAGGGGAAGCGGGGGCGAGCGGGCCGAGGAGATGGTGCTCACTCCACCAGCACAGGCAGGCCGTCTGCAGCCTGAACCATGTGCTGAACTCTCCAGCGGGGTCTCCAAGGCACAGCACGGCCCGCCCCTCCCCCAAAGGCAAAGCACAGCACACACGGCCTGCTCCTCTCCAGGCTGTCACCGTCTCTGTTAATGGAGCTCCCTCCTCCCCCGGGACCAGACCGAGGCACTTTTACATCATCCTTGACTCCTCTCTCTCTCTCACTCAATTTTGTTTTTATTTTTTAAAATACATTTTATTGATTTTTTTACAGAGAGGAAAGGAGAGGGATAAAGAATTAGAAACATGGATGAGGGAGAATCATCGATCAGCTGCCTCCTGCACACCCCCGACTGGGGATGTGCCTGCAACCAAGGTACATGCCCTTGACGAATCGAACCTGGGACCTTTCAGTCCGCAGGCTGATGCTCTATCCACTGAGCCAAACCAGTTAGGGCACCTTTGTCCATCTTTAAATTGGATTATTTGTCTTCCTTTGGTTGAGTTTGTATGAGTACTTTATATATTTTGGAAATTAACTCCTTATCCGATGTATTATTGGCAAATACGTTCTCTCATACTGTGGGTTCCCTTTAAGTTTTTATGCTGGTTTCCTTTGCTGTGCAAAGCTTTTTGTTTTGATGTAATCCCATTTGTTTATTTTCCCCTTTGTTTCTCTTGCCCTAGGCTGTGTATCTGTGAAAATTCTGCTACGGGAGATGTCTGATATTTTGCTGCCTACATTTTCTTGAAGGATTTTTATGGTTTCATGACTTACATTTAACTCTTTTATCCATTTTGAGCTTATTCTTGAGTATGGTGTAAATTGGTGGCCTAGTTTCATTTTTTTTTTTTTTTTTTTTGCATGTACCTGTCCAGGTCTCCTAACACCGTTTATTAAAGACACTGTCTTTACTCCAGTGTATGCTCTTGCCTCCTTTATCAAATATTAATTGAGTGTAATGGCGTGGGTTGATTTCTGGGTTCGCTGTTCCATTGCCTCTCTGCTGTCTTGGGCCAGTACCACCACAGTGGCTTTGTAGTTTAGCTTGAAATCCAGTGTGATGATCCCTCCAGCTTTGTCCTTCTTTATGTTTGCTGTGGCTAACCGGGGTCTTTTGGTTCCATATACATTTTTGGAGTATTTGTTTTATATCTGTGAAATATGCTGATGGTATTTTATTTTATTTTATTTTAAAACCACAATGAGATATCACCTCATTCTTTTTTTAAAAACTATATTTTATTGATTTTTTATAGAGAGGAAGAAAGAGAGATAGAGAGATAGAAACCTCAATGAGAGAGAAACATCGACCAGCTGCCTCCTGCACACCCCCTACCGGGGATGTGCCCGCAACTAACGTACATACCCCTGACTGAAATCGAACCTGGGACCTTTCAGTCCGCAGACCGACGCTCTACCACTGAGCCAAACTGGTTTCGGCTGCTGATGGTATTTTAATAGAACTGCTTTGGGTAGTATGGACATTTAATGTCCTGTCTTTTACCTCCTTGGTTAAGTTTATTCCTAAGTATCTTCATTTTTTTTTTTTTTTATTGCGATGGAAATTGGGATTATTTTTTTAGTTTCTCTGAGAGTTCATCATTGATGTATAAAAAATGCCATTGGCCGGAACCGATTTGGCTCAGTGGATAGAGCATCGGCCTGTGGACTGAAGGGTCCCGGGTTCGATTCCGGTCAAGGGCATGTACCTTGGTTGCAGGCATATCCCCAGTAGGGGGTGTGAAAGAGGCAGCTGATTGATGATTCTCTCTCATCGATGTTTCTAACTCTCTATCACTCTTTCTTCCTCTCTGTAAAAAAAATCAATAAAATATATATTTTTTTAAATGCCATCGATTTCTGGGTATTAATTTTGTATCTGCTATATTGCTGAATTCATTTTTTTAAATCTAGTCATTTCTTGGTGGAGTCGTTAGGGTTTTCTATGTACAATATCATGTCACCAGTAAAACTGCAAATGACAGTTTTACTTCCTCCTTTCCTTTGGATGCCTTTTATCTCTACTTCTTGTCTGGTCTTCCAGGATTACGTTGAATAAGATAAGAGCTGTGAAAGCGGACATCCCTGCCTTGTTCCTGTTCTTAGGGGAAATGGCTTCAGTTTTTGTCCATTGAATGTGATGTTGGCTGTAGGTTTGTCATATGTGGCCTTTATCATGTTGACGTATGATCTCTTCCCACTTTGCTGAGAGGTTTTATAAAAAATGGGTTTTGGATTTTGTTGAGTGCTTTTTCTGCATATATTGATATGATCATCTTTTTTTTCTTTTTCTTTCTTTCTTTTTTTTTTTTTTTTACAGAGAGGAAGGGAGAGGGATAGAGAGAAACATCGATGAGAGAGAATCATCGATCAGCTGCCTCTTGCACACCCCCTACTGGGGATGTGCCCGCAACCAAGGTACTTGACCGGAATCGAACCTGGGACCTTTCAGTCTGCAGGCCGACGCTCTATCCATTGAGCCAAACCGGTTTCGGCTGATATGATCATCTTTAAAAATGCATTTTTATTAATTTCAGAGAGGAAGGGAGAGGGAGAGAGCTAGAAACATCCATGATGAGAGAGAATCACGGATCAGCTGCCTCCTGCACGCCCCCACACTGGGAATCGAGCCCCCCCACCCCCGCCCCGGGCATGTGCCCCGACAGGGAACTGAACCATGACTTCCTGGTTCATAGGTCCACACTCAACCACTGAGCCACACTGGCCTGACTTTTTTTTATCTTTAAGTTTGTTTATGTGATGTATCACATTTATTGATTTGCGAATGTTGAACCAGACTTGCAGCCCTGGAATAAATCCCACCTGGTCCTGGTGTACGATCTTTTTCATATATTGCTGGATTGGGTTTGCTGCTATTTTGTGGAGGATTTTAGCATCTATGTTCATCAGAGCCATTGGCCTATAATACTTTTTCTTTGTAGTGTTGTTCTCTGGTTTTGGAATTAGGATAATGCCGACCTTGTAAAAAGCTTGGAAGTGTTTCGTTCCTCTTGGATTTTTTTTGGAATAGTTTGAGGCTAGCTGTTATTACTTTTATTACATTATCTGGTCCCTGACTTTGTATGTAACCTCATCTTCCACTAACAGCCATGTGGCTTCCTCCCCTCAGACAAACGAGCACCTCAGGGCCTTTGCACTTGCGGCTCCCTGCTCCACGGCTTCCTCCCTCCCCTCTTCCATCACGCCTGGCTTTTCCGCTCTATTTAAAACTGCAAACCCGCCCTAACCGGTTTGGCTCAGTAGATAGAGCGTCGGCCTGGGGACTCAAGGGTCCCAGGTTTGATTCCGGTCAAGGGCATGTACCGTGGTTGTAGGCACATCCCCAGTAGGAGGTGTGCAGGAGGCAGCTGATCGATGTTTCTCTCCCATTGATGTTCCTAACTCTCTATCCCTCTCCCTTCCTCTCTGTAAAATATCAATAAAAAATATAATAAAAGAAAATAAAATGGCAAACCCCTTGCCCTTCTCCTTCACTACTTTTCCTCCATGGCACTTACCAACTTCTGACATACCATTTATGTTAGACTTACCTTGATTTTATGTAAATATTTTATATATATATATATATATATATATATTTATTTTTTTTTTTAATTTCCTTTGGTGCTATTTCTTAGTTTTGCCATTTTTGTTCGATGTGCCTCCTATGAGCGACCACACGTCCCTGGTGGAATCAGACTGGATAATAAATAATTAATAAACGAGCAGAGTGGGGATGGAAAACAGCTCTATTCATAGCCTCGTCTGGGGAGAAGCTGTCGTGCTGCCAGGAAGCCTGTCGTGTGGGGCGGGGACAGAGATCATCCTAGGAGCCCAGAGTCCGTGCAGCTGGAACCGAGGTGCCCGGGCCTGACCCTCCCCGCGTTGGCACGGAGCTCCTCCCGTGCGCCTCTGGCCGGGGGAGCCTGGAGGACGCTCCCTGCCAGCTCTTGTCCACCGAAGCCAGACGGGTGGTGTCGGGAGGGGTGACTGGTCGAACAGAAGGACATCTCCCACGTGGGTCAGGGCCACCTGCCTCCGAGGGTGCTGGTGCAGAGTCAGTGGCGGCGAGGGTGCTGGTGCAGAGTCAGTGACGGTGACCGGACACCACCTCCATCCTGTCTCCTTGGAGTAATAGCAGCGCTCACAGGGGCCGCTCTGGGCTGGCGGAGGCGGGGCAGCAGGCGAAGGGTGTAGGCAAAGGCCTTCTCCCCTCGGTGTGTGGCGTGGGAGGCAAGGAGCAGTGTCTCTAAGTACTTTTAATATTTATAAATAATCCTATATATAACATAGCATTTCTACTTTAACATTTATAAGTATAATTTACAAAGTATACGAACGTATAGTCCCTCAGTATAAATAACATACATGGGAATGAAATACCTGTAAATACTTAGTGTAATATTATTTTTTTAAAAATATATTTTATAAATTTTTTACAGAGAGGAAGGGAGAGGGATAGAGAGTTAGAAACATCGATGAGAGAGAATCATTGATCGGCTGCCTCCTGCACACCTCCTACTAGGGATGTGCCTGAAACCAAGGTACATGCCCTTGACCGGAATCGAACCTGGGACCCTTCAGTCTCCAGGCTGATGCTCTAGCCACTGAGCCAAACCAGTTTTGGCATAATGTTATTATTTTTAAAAATATGTATCTTTATTGATTTCAGAGAAGAAGGGAGAGAGATAGAAACATGTATGATCAGAGAGAATCACCGATTGGCTGCCTCCTGCACGCCCCCCACTGGGGATCGAGCCCACAACCCAGGCATGTGCCCTTGGCCGGAATCGAACCTGTGACTCTTCAGTCTGCAGGCCAACGCTCTATCCACTGAGCCAGACCGGCCAGGGCTGTAATATTATTTTTGTCTCCATCCTTACACTCTTCAGAAACGTAAGCTCTAAGTCAATGGTTCTCAACCTTTCTAATGCCGCAACCCTTTAATACAGTTCCTCATGTGGTGACCCCCAACCATAAAATTATTTTCGTTGCTACTTCATAACTGTAATTTTGCTACTGTTATGAATCATAATGAAAATATCTGTGTTTTCCGATGGTCTTAGGTGACCCCTGACGGCGGTTCTCAACCTGTGGGTCACGACCCCTTTCACAGGGGTCGCCTAAGACTGTTGGAAAACAGATATTTACATTACGATTCATAACAGTAGCAAAATTACAGTTATGAAGTGGCAATGAAAATAGTTTTATGGCTGGGGGTCACCACCACATGAGGAGCTGCATTAAAGAGTTGCTCGAGGCATGAGGAAGGTTGAGAACCGCTGCCTAAGTGAACAGGGATTTTCCCACCACCACCACCCCTCCCCCCCAGCATCTAGAACAGAGGCACAAGGCATGTGTCTCAGTCCTTAACTGCTGAATGCATGAAGAATTAGTGAGTGGGAAACTCCGGAGGTTGTGAATAAGCCAGGAGAAAGTGTATTGGGGGGGAAGGGGAGAAGAGGGGAGAGAAAGTTGGGAAGAACAGAAAAAAGGGCCTGAGGTTTACATGGTGGTGTGATTGGGCCCCGGGTGGGTGTGATGGGCACTAGAAGCAGGCTGGCGGAGAAGGCAGGGAGGGCGGTGCTTTGGGGTCCTATCTTGACCCGAAACCCGGTTCCCTCACTCAGTTGCTGGGTGACCTTGAGTCAGGGGCATGCCCTCTCTGAGCCTCCTTGCTTCATTTGTGAAAAGGGAAAAAAGCCGCTGCTCATTCATTCAACAGACACTTCCCGCAGGCAGTGATGGCAGCGTCCTTGCTCTCAGATCTATTCTGGGCTCCCACCTTCGGGGCCAATGTGTGAATTAAGCACTCACACACCTCATAGCATAGCACGGGGTGGGGGTTGGGGGGAACCACCATTCCTGTTGTCAGGGTAGCCCTGGCTTCAGCTTTCCCCATCTGTCGGGGGCGGGGCATAAAGTCCCTGCTGTGCAGGGCTGTCCCCGGAGCCCAGTACCTCTGCTTGATGCCCGTGGTTTATAAATGGAGGCTCTTGTCACTGGTGTGGGGTTAGGCTGGAGATGCAGGTTGGCCCCGATCCTGGAGCTTAAGTTTCTTTGTTCCAAACACGAACTTGATACGGCTTAGAACATTTTGTGGGCACTCAGTCTCTGGCCTTGGGCGCGGCCCCCCAGCTTGGCTGTAAGCTCCTCGGCGCTGGGCACGCCCGTTGTACCCTGAGGCGTCGGAGACTTCGAGCCCTCTCCTCTCCTCTCTTTCTGGAACTTCTGCGAAAGGTTTTATCGTTCCTCAGGCTGCTGAGCCGACCAGCTTTCCTCTGGTGGGAGTCAGCAGGGGTCATGCTAACTACTGTACCAAATAAGCCCTTTATTCTCAGTGGCTTAACACCATAAAAATAACTTCTTTGCGCCTGTCATTGACCGGTGAGGGTGTTTCTGGTTGAGCAGCCTCTTGTGAACTCACTGAGGAAACCCTCTCGTGGCCCTGCCCTCCCCCAAGTCTGGAGTCCATGTAGGTAAAAAATGGCGGAGGAATATTTTATAACTAGAGGCCCAGGGCTCAATATTCGTGCACTGGAGGATGAGGGGGGGTCCCTCAGCCTGGCCTGCACCCTCTCCAATTCAGGACCCCTTAGACATCCCTCTCACAATCTAGAGCCACTGGTTCCTAACTGCTCACCTGCTTGCCAGGCTGATTGCCCCTAACCCCTCTGCCTGTCTGCCTGATCACCCCTAACGGCCTCTGCCCTGGCCCCCACCACCATGGCTGTGTCCAGGAGGATGTCCAGAAGATGTCTGGTCTAATTAGCTTATTACCCTTTTATTAATATAGATGACAGGCCTGGACCTAAGTGTCACTCCACTTACATTCAGTCACATGGTGACACCTAGCTACAAGGGATGCTGGGAAATGTAGTCCAGCCTAGGAGGAAAAGAAAATAGTTTGGGGGTACACATGACCATCTTTGCCACAGTAGGTGTTTGTTCACAGATGCTGGCATGGCCAGTGGAGTGGGTGGGAAGGATTCATTTCGGAGGAAGGAGCATCCGGATTACCTGCTTTCCTCACGTTTAACTTGCAATTCCCAATAAGGCGTATATTTTACACCATGACCCAGGACGGATGGACACACACACACACACACACACACCTGAAACCAAAGTTTTGTGGAAACTTGACTACCTGTGAGTCATCCAGTAATACATTGTAAAATTCCTGTTTCCTTCATTTGTTGAAACGGTGGTTGATCCCCATTGCATTGATTTCATTACTGCTCAGCTATTGCGACCCACGGTTTGAAAACCATTGACAATGAAAACAGAAGTGTGGGAAAATCTGAACTGCAATGGGCAGCTGCCGGACCTCTCCGAGGACCCCCTCAGCTCCCCGCGTGGCCCCACCCCAGTCTGAGAAGCACGCTGGAGGCATGGGAGCCATTCTGCAGGTTAGAACACTCAGGACAAAACCCACTCGCCTCCCAGACCCCCACTCCCTTGACTACCCCTGTGCGTCACTCCCCGTGCTCCCCACCCACCTCGCAGTGGGCTACCTGTCCTTGTCCTACCAGATGCATTCCTGCCTCAGGGCCTTGGTGCTTGCTGTTCCCACCGCCTGGCGCTTCCCCCACAAGCCTGATTGACTCCCGTCTCTGCCTCCGTGTCACCTCTAGTGGCCGCTGTTTTAGTATTGGAACCTCCGCCTCCCCGTCCTTCCGTACCCTGCCTATGGCCACCTCCTAGCCGCTTACCACTGTTCTTACTAACCACACCATCGTAGGTTAATGTGTTTACTGATCATGGTGTGCTCCTTCTAGCGACCCTCTCAACCTGTGGGTCGTAGAGCCTAAGACCATCAGAAAACACAGACATTTACATTACCATTCATTAACAATAGCACAGTTACAGTTATGAAGCAGCAAAGAAAATAATTGTATGGTTGGGGATCACCGCAACATGAGGAGCTGTATTAAAGGGTCTCGGCATTAGGAAGGTTGAGAACCGCTGGTCTGTGTGGTAGCATCTGTCACTACTTCATTCCTTTCCTTTTCCTTCTTTTCTAAATCAAGGTAACTTACATGCCTCAAACTTCTCCCTCTAAAAGCGTCCAGTTCAGTGGTTTTTAGTATAGTTATCGTGTTGGGTATCCATCACTTCAGTCTGGTTCTAGAACATTTTCATCAACCCAAGAGGAAACCCTGCGCTTATTCCCCCCAGCCCCTGGGAACCACTCATCTACCTTCTTTGTCTGCGGATTTGCCTGTTCTAGACACCTATATATATATATAAAAGCGTACACTACCATTATGACCTGACTACCGATAACCGGCCCGTAGCTGTGATGTGCACTGACCACCAGGGGGCAGATGCTCAATGCAGGAGCTGCCCTCTGGTGGTCAGTGCACTCCCACAGCCAACCTCCTGCAGTGTGTGTGTGTGTGTGTGTGTGTGTGGTGTGTCGTGTGTGTGTGTGTGTGTGTGTGTGTCCCCGTTGGCCAGTCCAATCAGGAATGTGCGAGATGGTTCAATCGGCCCCGATCACTGGCCAGGCCAAGGGACCCCACCCGTGCACAAATTCGTGCACCAGCCGTCTGGTTTCATGTAAGTGGACTCATACAATGTGGCGTCTTTTGTGTCTGGCTTCTCTCCCTTAATGTTTCCGAGCTTCACCCTGTGGTGCGTGTATCAGTGCTTCGTTCCTTCTCACGGCTCAGCGATGCTCCGGGCACCCGTGTGCCAAGTTCGGCTTACCCATTCATCAGTTGATGGACATTTGGGTGGTTTCCACTTTCGGTCAGTCACGGATAAAGCTACTTGGTGGCCATTTCTTCGGCCAAAGAGGCGTTTCCAGCCACTCCCTGCTCAGATCTCTTCTTCTTTTTGTTCCCGTAGCACACAGGCCTCCCCCCTTCCCCTTCTCTTCCTCCTCCGCCTCTCCTCCTCCTCCCCCTTCTTTTCTCCCTCTTCCTCCCCCTGTTCTTTCTGTGCTGTATCTCCCCTCCCCCAGCCTTAGCTGAGGGAGTGGAGTCTGGAGATCATTTCCAGGGAGCCCTGGGCAGGCCCGTGGGGTGGCTCTGCTCTCCCTGCAGGGAGGCCTCACCCCCCAGGAACCTACAACCTGATCCTTCTAATCCTGCCCCAGGGAGACGTGCTGGACAGGCCACACTTAGAATCTAACAGCTTTTCTGTGGGGCTTTACAAATTGTACATATAATTCCGAAACTGGTTTGGCTCAGTGGATAGAGCGTATAGAGCGTCGTCCTGCGGACTCACGGGTCCCGTGTTCGATTCCGGTCGGGGGCATGTACCTTGGTTGCGAGCACATCCCTTGGTTTCTCTCTCATCGATGTTTCTAACTCTCTATCCCTCTCCCTTCCTCTCTGTAAAAATCAATTAAATATATATATATTTTTAAAATTGTATATATTTAGCCCAGCCGATGTGGCTCAGTGGCTGCACGTTGACGTGTGAATCAGGAGGTCACGGTTCAGTTCCTGGTCAGGGCACATGCCCAGGTTTAGTGTGTGATCCCCATTGTGGGGCTGCACTCGGATCAATGATTTTCTTTTTTTAAAAAAAATATATTTCATTGATTTTGTACAGAGAGGAAGGGAGAGAGAGTCAGAAACATCGATGAGAGAGAGTCATCGATCAGCTGCCTCTTGCACACCCCCCACTGGGGATATGCCCGCAACCAAAGTGCATGCCCTTGACCGGAATCGAACCTGGGACCCTTCAGTCCCCAAGCCGATGCTCTATCCACTGAGCCAAACCGGTTTCGGCTAGGATCAATGATTTTCTCATTGATGTTTCTCTCTCTCCCTCTCCCTTCCGCTCTAAAATTAGTAAACATTTTTTTAAAAAAATTATTTTTTACTGGAAAGCACATTTTAAAACTCAAATGGTATCAGAGACTTCCTCTCTCCCTCCCCGAATCCCAGGTAACGCTCCCGCCAGAGCGCTGTTCTGTGCGGTGTGAGCACACGCAGACTTTGTGAGGCAGTAATCACAGGGCACGCTAGCACCGTCCCGCCCTTAGCCTTTCAACAATGTATCCAGGAGGTTCTAGCTTATCAAGTTCAGCATGGCTCACAGCTGCGTAGAAACGGACGGGACAGCAGTCCGTTGGAGGACCCTAACTTAGTGAACCAGGCCCCCTTCCGTGGGCACCTGGGTTAGCTTCAGACCACTGCAAGCAAGGCTACCCTGCGGAGCCATGTACGGCTGTTGCTTTGTGTGAATGTAATGGAGCTGTAAGTTAAAATCCCAGCCGAAACCGGTTTGGCTCAGTGGTAGAGCGTCGGTCTGCGGACTGAAAGGTCCCAGGTTCGATTCCGGTCAGGGGCGTGTACCTTGGTTGCGGGCACATCCCCGGTTGGGGGTGTGCAGGAGGCAACTGGTCGATGTTTCTCTCTCATCGACGTTTCTAGCTCTTTATCCCTTTCCCTTCCTCTCTGTAAAAAAAATCAATAAAAAATATATATATTTTTTTAAAATCCCAGATGTGGGTTTGCGTGTGTTAAAAAAATAAAAAATAAAAAAAGTATGCCCTAGCTGGTTTGGCTCAGTGGATAGAGCGTCGGCTTGCGGATGGAAGGGTCCCAAGTTCGATTACGGTCAAGGGCACATGCCTGGGCTCGGTCCAATGTGCAGGAGGCAGCCAAACAATGATTCTCTCTCATCATTGATGTTTCTGTCTCTCTCTTCCTCTCCCTTCCTCTCTGAAATCAATTTTAAAAAATTGTACATTGGGAAATTGTCATGATTCTTATTTTATTGGAACCCGGAGGCCTTCTTCTCTGATGACCTTTGTGGAGGTGTGATTAATTTACAATGTGATGCATCCATCTGAAGAGCACTGTTGGGGGTGTTTTGACAAATGTGTGACATTGCGTAACCACCACCTTAGTTCAAGGCATAAAACATTGCCATCACCCAACCCAGGGTAGATGGAATCACACGGCATGTGCTTCTTTTGCGTCTGGCTTCTGCCGCTCAGCTTACCGATTCTGACATTTATCTGCACCAGTGGTTCCCCACCTTCCTCGTGCCGCGACCCTTTCATACAGTTCCTCGCGTTGTGGTGACCCCCAACCGTAACATTATTTTTGTTGCTACCTCAGAACTATAATTTTGCTACCGTTAGGAATCAGGAGATCACGGCCTGTGTTTTCCGATGGTCTTAGGCGACCCAGCTGGCGGTTCTCACCCTGTGGGCGAGAGTCAGGTGTCCGGGGGACACGTCCCGCCTGGCATTGTCAGGCCCCTCGCTCTTGACCTTGTGAGGTCCTCCCTTCCAGAGGTCCCTGGGGCGGGCGGGTCATCTTTCTGTTCCCGTTCCGGCGGCTGGTGTGTTGTTTGTGACAGTGTGTTACAATTGTGTGCATTTGGGGAGGCACATGATTTTGATAAAAAGTTAAAGAAAAACTGTCTCAACATAAAAAGATAACACGAGCCGAAACCAGTTTGGCTCAGTGGATAGAGCGTCGGCCTGCAGACTGGAAGGTCCCAGGTTCGATTCTGGTCAGGGGCATGTACCTTGGTTGTGGGCACATCCCCAGTAGGGGGTGTGCAGGAGGCAGCTGATTGATGTCTCTCTCATAGATGTTTAACTATCCCTCTCTCTTCCTCTCTGTGAAAAATCAATAAAATATATATATTTTAAAAAATGTAACACGAGCCGAGACCGGTTTGGCTCGGTGGATAGAGCGTCGGCTTGGGGACTGAGGGTCCCGGGTTCGATTCCGGTCAGGGGCATGTACCTTGGTTGCGGGCATGTCCCTGGTGGGGGGTGTGCGGGAGGCAGCTGATCGATGACTCTCTCTCATCGATGTTTCTGGCTCTCCGTCTCTCTCCCTTCCTCTCTGTACAAAATCAATAAAATATATTAAAGAAAATAAAAGTTAAAAAAAAAAAAAATGTAACACGAGATCATTCGGAGGAACAAGAAGAAAAGGGCAGGGAGGTGGGGTGGGGGTGGGGGCTGGGAGCTGAAATACACCAAGTCCCAGAACTGCTGAGCACACACAGGCCCCTGGAGGCCCCGTACGTGAATTCGTGCACCTGGCGGGCGCGGCCTTATTCGCCTGGTGGCACAGGTCTTCTCAGTCAGTTTGCTCTTCCCCTCACCCTCTGGGCATCTAGCCCTAGTCGACAAGACGAGGAAAATCCAGAGGTCCAGCTCAGTCCAGGGGCCTGCGGGTGCGTTGTGAGCGAAGAATGCCCACGGAGGGCTTGTGCCCTGGAACTGGGGTTCCTACCCCGCTGAATGGACACCAGTGTCCCCCACTGGCCTGGGGAAGGACACAGAGCCCGGGGCCCGGGGTGAGCAGGGCTGGCTCCATCCCCAGAGCTCCAGAGCTCCGAACCCCTCCCCGGGTCCTCCCTTTTGAGCCTGGGGGGTTGGAAACAATCACTACTTCTGATAACAGCACCCACTTCTCAGGCACCTCCTGTGATCCCCGGAGCGTGCACCCCACACGCACTAATTCATTTAACCCCCGAGAAGCGGGACGGGAAGTCACCTGTCCGGTCAGACAGCGCTAGCTTAGGCCTAGCCTCAGAGCGGGGCTTGGACCCGGGCCGTCGGGGCACATGGCAGGCTTCCTGGCCGGGTCTGCAGGAACAGTTTGCCTCTGTGCTGAACGGCGGCCTCCACGCTGAAATAAGGGCGGCACTTCTGTGGATCCAAACACGGATGCCCTTCCTCGCGAGCCTTTCATGCCCCCTGCCAGAAAGCTGTGGTCCTGTAGGGTCTACGGTGTCGGCGTTGGGAATGGCTCTCCCCGGGGCGGGGCGGTCAGGACTGCGCAGCTGTGCACGGGTACCCCGTGTTTAGTAAACATTGCTCAAGCAGCCACTTCAGAGACAGACAATAAATAAGGTCCGTTAGTAAACTGTTTACCGTGTCAGATCAGGAGGGATGTGTTTAACCACCAAGCAAGCAGGATGGAGGGGAAGCAAGCAGATGCCCGGCTGGGCTGAGGGTGCCGGCGTTGGCCCTGCACTTTTGGGGGTGACGTTTGCGTAGAGACTTGAAGGGACTGAAGGATAGGCCTTGTGGGCGTCTGGGGAAGAGCGTTCGACAGAGGGAGCCGCCAGCGTGAAGGCCCAGAGGCCGGGCCGTGCTGGTGCGTTTGAAGCCGAGGGGCGAGGGTGGGGCTGAGGCCCCTCTTATGGGGCCGGGAGGGCAGCCGTGAGGACTCATGAGACAGGCACCTGGGCAGGGCTCTGATCCCAGAGGGACAGGGGCTGCCTCCGTGCTAACCGGAGAGATCCCTGTGAGGACCAGCCCGGAGCGGGGGCAGGGAGACCGGTGAGGAGGCTGCTAACGGCGGGTTCAGGAAATCATTAATTGTGAATGATTGAACGAGAGATCTTATCGAAGCAGAGGAGGCGTTTCCTGCCACAGAGGCGGTGGGGAGGTGGGGTGGAGGCTGGGACGTCTGTCCCTCCTCCCCGACTCCCAGAAGGCCAGGCCGAGGGAGGGCCCAGCCACAGAGGGGCCGAGAGCCGGGCTCTGGACACACCTGCTCTGTGACCTCGGGCAAGCTCCGGGCAGGTGCTGCCTCGGTTTTCCCTCTGTGAAATGGGGGTAATCAGGTGTGGTCAGTACATATGCGCTGCCTTTTTAAAAAATATATATATATTATTGATTTTTTACAGAGAGGAAGGGAGAGAGATAGAGAGCTAGAAATGTCAATGAGAGAGAAACATCGACCAGCTGCCTCTTGCACACCCCTCACCGGGGATGTGCCCGCAACCAAAGTACATGCCCTTGACCGGAATCGAACCTGGGACCTTTCAGTCCGCAGACTGACGCTCTATCCACTGAGCCAAACCGGTTTCGTCCTGCGCTGCTTTTTAAAAGGATAAAATACCTATGTTCCACCTGGCAGGTATAAAACAACGTCCTCCCAGTCTTTTTTAAACAACTTTGTTGAGATACTAGAGGCCTGGAGCATGAAAATTCATGCGCTGGCGCAAGGTCCCTCAGCCTGGTCTGCCCCTTCTGAGTCTGGGAGCCCTCAGGGGTAGGAGGCGACCCAGCGACCAGGGGAAGGCAACGCCCATCACACCTCTGCTGCTGCCACTGCACAAGCCTCGGCTGGTTACCTGAGCCTAGGGCGGCCCTGGGCGGCTGGGCAGCTGCCATCAAAGGCTTGCCTGTGCTCGGGCCGGCCCTGGGCGGCTGGGGGACTGAGAGGACTGGGGGACTCTGGAAGCAGATGCCCGGCTGGGCTGAGGGGACTGGGCACCACCATCTTATGGCTGTGGGCACCACCATCTTTTGTGGGTGTGACAGTCAATTAGCATATTCCCTCCTTATTGGCTGTGGGTGCTGCCATCTTTGAGGGTGGGGCCGTCAATTAGCATAGTCCCTCCTTATTGGCTGTGGGCACTGCCATCTTTGTGACGACGTGAGGGTCAATTGGCACATTCCCTCTTTATTAGATAGGATAATTCACGTACTGTGCAGCCCACCTATGTGAAGTGTATGGCTCTGTGGTTTGCAGGACGTGCGCAGATGTGTCGCCATCACTGCCTTCGGTCTTAGGACGTTTAATCATCTGTGGCCCTTAGTCATCACCCACCCTACCACCCCACCATCCCCAGCCTGGCGACCACTGAGCTCCTTTCTGTCCCTGTGGACTTGTCTGTCCGGACACTTCACGTGAACAGCAGCACATAACATGTGACCGTGTGTGGCTGGCTTCTTGCACTCAGCATGTTTCCAAGGCCGTGTACCTGTTTTTATGGGGACATAGGTTTTCATTTATCTTGGGTATTATAGGGTAAAACTATGTTTAACTTTTTAAAAACGTCGCACTCTTTATTTTTTAATATTTTTATTGATTGCAGAGAGGAAGGGAGAGGAAGAGAGAGATGGAAACATCACAGTGAGAGAGCCATTGCATGGCCGCCGCCTGCACGGCCCCTCACTGAGGACCGAGCCCCGCAACCTGGGCCCGGGCCCCGACCCCGGATGGAGCTGCCACCTCCCGGTTCCCAGGTGGACAATCACTGAGCCACACCAGCCAGGCTCCGGGTTCCGCTTTTGAGGACCCGCTGGACGGCTCCCCACACGGTGACACCATTTTACGTTCCAGCAGCCGTCCCCGAGGGGGACAGTTGTTCTTTGTTATTGTTTCTTCCCCTTTTGATCACTGTTGGTTGAGTCACAGTGACACACACAGAAGTGCGCTCCCCAGAAGCCCCTCGCTGGGCGTTTCACACACACAGGACACACCCATCGGGCCGGCTCTTTGTCTGTAGACAAATCCGTACAGACGCCTGTGCCCTTCCTAGCCTCTACCCCACAGACACCCCACCCAGGGGGCCGCCACCCGGTTCTGACTCCACAGGCTGGTGCCTGGCGGGTGAAACCCTGCAGCATCCGGTTCTGAGGTGCTTGCCTGTGGCGTGTATCGGTGCTTGGCTTGCTTCCTTTTTCATTGCTGTGTAGTATTCCATCGCGTGGTTTTCCCTTGCCGGGCTCCTGCATTCTCCTGTTGGCGGGCACCTGGGTTGTTTCCAGTTCGGGGATGCTGTGAACATTCTAGAACAGCGGTCGCCAGCCGCCCAGACCTCACGGACCCCCAGCGGTCCACGGGCCACCTGTGGGCAGCTGCTGTTCTAGAATATGTCCTTCGGTCCGTGTCTGTGCCGCCGTTCACAGGGTGGAGGGAATAGAGAGCAGCCCCAGGCTGCGTATGATGCCAGGTAGAAACTGAGGGAGGCGTGCCCCACGCACAGAATGTTCTAGAATCCTCGTCCCGCTGCTGGTTGTAGCTCTTTAACGCTTGCTCTGTGGTCTTGAGAAAGGTCGGTTTGCACGGCGCCCATGAGCTGGAAGTCCGCATTGTCCCTGCGGGCGGACAGGGAGGTGGCTGCCTCAGGGTCCTGTGCCCTGCCGGGGGGTGTCCTGATGGGCTTGATGGGGCTCACAAAGGGGGTGCCGCCCCCAGGGGGTGTCTGCACCTCTGCCTGGAGTTTGGGTTCCTTGTCGATGGGGTGCCTCCTGGCACTGGGGGGGCGGGGGAGGCGCGGGGAGGGGTGTGGGGGGGGCAGGCAGGGAAGGCAGGTTCTGTAGAGTTGGGCCACCTCCTCTTCGCCTCCCCCTTCCTCTCACCGCCCCCTCTCTCTAAACTGCTCTTTCTCACGCGGCATCCGCCCCGTCAGCACTTCTGCTCGTTCTCCCTTCTCTGAGCAGCTTTCTGTGCTGAGGCCCAGTTTCACCCCCACCCCGTGACCTTTCACCTCCTCCCCCACCTCCAGGTTTTCTCGGGGTGTCCGTGTCAGGTGCCCCATCTTGCGCCCAGCCCCACGGTCCTCTGTCAGTCTGTGGGTGTATCCCCTCCCCCCAGGACCCTCCCGCTCCGTCCCCGTGTTGGGTCGGGGGTCGGGTTACTGTTCAGCCTCAGCTGTGGTCAGAGCAGCAGCCGGCAGCCGTGCGGTCAGCGTTCACACAGAACCCCGGCCCCGCCCGCCCTCCCCGGTGGAGGAGACAGGCCGCAGATAAGATAAATCAGGTTTACAGCGTGTCAGAGAGACAGGCCTTTTGAAGAGAAGGAAAGCGGGAGCAGGAGGTGGAAGTGCTGGTGGGGGCGGGGAGTCTCGCTGGCCCGGGGACAGTGGAGAGCAGAGATAAAGGCAAAGCCTGCAGGCTCGGCCCTGCACCGGGCTCTTACATCCCTGCGCCCAGCTTCCCCTAAGGTACACATCTCATCTATTTCTTTTATTTTTATTTTGTTAATCCTCACCCGAGGACATTTTTTAAAATATATATTTTATTGATTTTTTACAGAGAGGAAGGGAGAGGGATAGAGAGTTAGAAACATCGATGAGAGAGGAACATCCATCAGCAGCCTCCTGCACACCCCCCACCGGGGATGTGCCCGCAACCAAGGTACATGCCCTTGACCGGAATCGAACCTGGGACCCTTCAGTCCGCAGGCTGACGCTCCATCCACTGAGCCAAACCAGTTTCGGCAGTATAGATTCTTAGAGTTCTTCAGGCTTAACAAAGGCACTTAGAATATATATTTGATGTTTTGTTTATTTTAAAGTATATCTTTATTGATTTCAGAGAGGAAGGGAGAGGGGGAGAGAGGGAGTTAGAAAAATCAATGATGAGAGAGTCATTGATTGGGTGCCTCCTGCACGCCCCCTACTGGGGATCGAGCCCACAACCCCTGGACCAGAATCTAACTGTGACCTCCTGATTCATAGGTGGATGCTCAACCACTGAGCCACGCCTGCTGGGCTTATTTTTGTGTTTTTGCTGGTGGTTTAGCTGTTTGAAATGCACTTCTCCAAGCACAATGCCGACGTGCTGGCTGGCTGGCCGGCCGCGCTGAGCTGGAGAAGGCTCTGCTGTGTCACCCGAGAAAATGTGTTCCAGAAGTTTCCCTCCGGTGTGAGTCATGGTGCCGTTGGCCGTGGGTTTCATGTGAACAGATCAGCAACATACATCACGTGTCTTTAAACAGAGGCACACATAAGACATCATGACCTGTTGGCGGGTGGATGACCTGTGTTTCCCGCAGGGTCAGCCCAGCTCCTTAGTCCCTGACTCTGTGGTGGAACTCCACGGGAGACTGGAGGCCCGGTGCACGAAATTCGTGCACAGGTGCGGTGCCTAGGCCTGGCCGGCGATCGCAGCACAAGCATCTGGTGTGGAAGGGCAGGCCCCAGCTGACCTCGGGGCCCTGGCAGCACCTGGGCCCGTGTGGAGGTGTGGTGAGCGCCTGGCGCCATGGGCCGGGGCGCAGTGTGGGCCTCTGGGCCGCCCAGGGCGCTGCACAGCAGCTAGGGGGCAGCGCACTCTCTCCCGGCTGGCCATGCAGGCTGGCTCCTGCACGAACCCATGGGAGCCCCCGGCCCCTGTGGTCCTGGCAGCTGTGGCCCGGCTCACCCGGGAGAGGCCGCACCTGAGGCAGGAGCTTCCCCAGTGCGAGTCCTAGTGACCCAGAGGGGGGGGGGAGGTAGCAGGAGGAGGGAGAGCTTGCTCGGTGGACACCCCGCATTCTCACCACACCTCCACACCCAGTCACCCCCACCCCCAGGTAGCCAGCGAGGTCACAGAGCGTGCCCCTTGGTATCAGCGAACCTCACAGCGAGCAGTGGGACTCCCGGTCTCCCAGTCCAGCGACCGCCTGCCGAGGGGACAGTCTGCATCTTAGGCTTTTATTATTATGGAATAGAACTGCTGCTAATAACAAGAATGGATTGTGTGTAGGCTTACAAAAAAAAAAGTACTAGTTATGCTTTTCTGAGATAGAATTATGTACAGTAAAATGCACAGGTCTTGTCCTGGCCCATTTAGCTCAGTGGTTAGAGCATCAGCCCCATATCAAAGGGTCACGGGTTCAATTCCCAGTTAAGGGCACATATCTGGGTTGCAGGTTCAATCCCAGGCCCCATGTGGATGTCCCATCTCTCTCTCTCTCCAAACCCCTTCCTCTCTTCCTTCCACTCTAAAAATCAATGGAAAAAGTATTCTTGGGCGAGAATTAACAACAAAAATGGCCAGATCTTACCGCTACTTAATGAACTTGACATTGCCTACAGAACCACCAACCAAGAGCGCTTTCATGTCCCAGAAGGACCTTCCTAGTCAGTGCTGACAACTCTCCTCGCCGCCCCCCCCCCTGCATTTTCCCCACCGGTTTCACTGAACTTTACCTAAAGGGGCCACAGGCGGGTAGTCTTTTATGTCTGGCTTCCTTTGCTCAGCGTGATTCATTTCAGATGCGTCGTGTCCGCCCTGCGTATTGGCAGCTTATTTCCTTTCGTTGCTGAGCTGTGTCCCACGGCGCGGCTGGAACACAGATTACTTAGCCATTCGCCTGCCAGGGGCGCCTGTGCGGTGCCGTCCCCAGTTCGGGGCGTTTGTGAGCACGGCTGCCGTGGGGGTTCTGTGCAGAGCTGCTGTGGACATACTCTCACTTCCGCTAAGTCAGTCCCGGGCGTGGAGTAGCCGGGTTGTGGAGTTGGTGTGTGTTTAACCTCCGTTAACCCATTCATTCTCCTCTGGAATGGCTCCTTCTAGCAAAAGGCAGCTCAGCGTGGCCGGTCAGGTCTGTCTCTCGTCCGTCTCTCATCTTTTTTTATATTTTTATATATGTAATATATTTTTATTGATTTCAGAGAGGAAGAAAGAGGGAGAGAGAGAGATATATCAGTGATGAGTTTGATCAGCTGCCTTCCGCACGCCCCCTCCTGGGGATCAAGCCCACAACCCAGGCGTGTGCCCTTGACCGGAATTGAACCCTCAACCCTTCAGTCCGCAGGTCAACGCTCTATCCACTGAGCCCAGCCGGCTAGGGCAGTCTCTCGTTGTCTTGACCCTCACCCTCGGGACCACAAAACGGCTCCTGTGGCACCGGCCATTGCCATCAAGCTTCCCCGTCTCCCACGCAGAGAGAAGGGCGGGGGCAGATCTTCCTGAGTTACGGCTCTGTCTTTTGTCCAAATGTAAAAATCTCCCCCGTGTCTACGCTTGGCTGCAAAGGACGCTGGGAAAATACGATTCTGACCAAGGGGCAAAGGCCTGCCCTCGTGATTCATCCTCCGGGGAGGGTCAGTTGCCGAAGGAAGCAAATCCAAGTTCTGTTTACCCTTCTGAGCCATGGAGATGGCCCCCTGAGCCGGCTCTGTCCGGGGCCTGGACACCGGCTGGGAACTGTGGCCTGTGATCGATCTGAGAGAAGCCCCCAAAGGAAGACGAAAGAGCCAGAAGCTTCTGGAGCAGCGGCTCCACGTGTGGGGCCTGGACCAGCATGTCAGCCGTCCTGGGAGCTTGTTAGCAGGCACACCCTCCGGCCCGCCCCAGGCCTGCTGGTTCTGGCTCAGGTTTCTAATTGACCGAGGGGTCCACGGCCCACACGGGGTACAGCCACGGCGTTTCTCTCCCCTTTGCTTCTCTTCGCTCCTTTCCTCCTGAGCTTGGCGCTTTCTCTGTGGCCTGGTGCCTTGGAGGCCCTGGGTCCATTCCTTTCATTCCTCTACCCAACCCCTGCCTGTGTCAGTCCTTCTCAGAGTTTTCCTGGCTTTTATAAAAACCCTGGTATTCAGTTTATGAAAATCTAGCAAGGCTGGTGTGGCTCAGTGGTTGAGTGTCAACCTATGAACAGGAGGTCACGGTTTGATTCCAGGGCAGGGCACGTGCCCGGGTTGCAGGTTCGATCCCCACTGAGGGGCGTGCAGGAGGCAGCCGAGCAATGATTCTCCCTCATCATGGATGTTTCTATCTTTCCCTTTCCCTTCCTGTCTCTGAAATCAATAAAAATATACTCAAAGAAGAAAAAAGAAAAAAAATCCAGCCCTGGTCAGGTCGCTCAGTTGGTTAGAGCATTGCCTGAGGGTTCAATCCCTGGCACATGCAGGAATCAGCTCACGGCCCTGGCCGGTGTGGCTCAGTGGACAGAGCGTCAGCCTGTGGACTTGAGGGTCTCGGGTTCAATTCCAGTCCGGGACATGTGCCTTGATTTCGGACACATTCCCAGTAGGAGGTGTGCAGGAGGCAGCTGATTGATGTTTCTCTTTCATCGATGTTTCTGACTTTCTCTCCCTCTCCCTTCGTCTCTGTAAAAAAATCAATAAAATATATTTTTTGCCGAAACCAGTTTGGCTCAGTGGATAGAGCGTCAGCCTGCGGATTGAAAGGTCCCAGGTTCAATTCCGGTCAAGGGCATGTACCTTAGTTGCAGGCACATCCCCAGTGCGGGTGTGTGCAGGAGGCAGCTGATCGATGTTTCTCTCTCTTTCTCTTTTTTCCTCTAAAAAAAAAAAAGGAGGAAGAAACCTAAAACCTCCTGAGGTACCTGGATTTCTCGGCAGGCCTGCGTTTAGAACACCCAGAGAACACACAAAACATGTCTCGTGTGCAGCCATACGCTGTGCTATTTGGAGACAGACACCAGGCCTCTCTGAGCAGCTCCGGCTTATAGGGCACAGGTTTCTGTCGTAAGGAATCTGGCCCTAAAGGTCGCTCCAAGTGAAGACAGGGTAGCTCTTAATTGCGCTTCAAATTGCTCTTTCTCTCCCTTCCCCTAGAGGGGTGGGAGCGGGCAGGCAGCCAGCATTTCTTGCCTGTTTTCCTTTGCTGGCTTTGCCATAGACACAGCAGGCTGGCGGCTACCCCCCAGTGCCGGCAGCGCTGTGGGCCTCCGCGGGGAGAGTCTCCTTCGTGGGGATTGGAGAGGGGGTCCTCTCTCCTAGTGGGTGCCGCCCTTATCCGGGTCTCGCGGGTGTCAGCACCTCACTGGATTTGAGGCCCCTCGGGCCCCCTGGCTGGGTTCCTTTGTGTATATATAGATTATGTACCCAATATAGGTGACGTGTCTCTGTCTTATAACCTACATCCTGCATTCAATTATTTATTTTTATTATTTTAAAAAAATCTTCACCTGAAGCACTGTTTTTTATTTTTTATTTTTTGTTGATAATGCTCACCTGAGGATATTTTTTCCATTGATTCTGAGGAGAATGGGAGGTGAGAGAGAGAGAGAGACATCTGTGTGAGAGAGGCACTGATTGGTGGCCTCCCACACGTGCCCTGACTTGGAGCCAGGAACGAACCTGCAATCCAGGTACGTGCCCTTGACTGGCAATAGAACCCATGAGCCTTTGATGTGCAGGCCAGCGCTCTACCACTGAGCGACACTGGCCAGGGCTGTAGCAATGACAACCCATGTGGTGGCTTAAAATCATAGAAACATAATCTCTCAGCCCTGGATGCCAGAAGCCCAACGGCAAGGCGTGGGCGGGCCCGCAGGCGGCCAGCTGTGGTTGCTGAGGAGCTGGGGAAGGGCCCTGGGTGTCCTCTTCCGGCGTCTGGTGGCTCCAGGCATTCCCTGGATTGTGCCGCATCAGTCTGATCTCTGCCCGTGTCCTTTGTGTCTTCTGTTAAAAGGTCATCAGTCATTGGATGTAGGGCTCATCAAGATAATTTAGGATGACCTCATCTCCTCTCAATTATACTAATACTAGTGGCCCAGTGCATGAAAATTCATGCACTGGAAAGGGGGTCCCTCAGCCCGGCCTGTCCCCTCTCATAGTCCAGGAGCCCTCAGGGGCAGGAGGTGACCGTCGATCAGGGGAAGGAGATGCCCCCATCTCAGCTCTGCTGCTGCCACTGCCGGCAGCGCAAACCTCAGCCAGCCCTGGTTACCTGAGCATCGGGCGGCCCTGGGCTGCTGGGCAGCTGACATTCAAGGCTTGCCTGTGCCTCAGGCTGGCCCTGGGCAGCCGGGGGGCCGAGGGGACTGGGGGACTCCAGAGGTAGGCGTGCAGAGCAGTCACGCCATGCCACGTGCCTGCCGCGCTGGCAGGGTGGCGGGGACTGGGTGCCGCTGTCCTGTGGCCGTGGGCGCCACTGTCTCTGAGGACGTGATAGTCAATTAGCATATTCCCTCCTTATTGGTTGTGGGTGTGATGGTCAATTAGCATATTCCCTCTTTTTTTTTTACATTTTTTTATTAAATTGTTATCTGTGTACATATTTTAATATTGCCCCCCCCCATATATACCCTCCCTCCCCAGAGTTTTGTGTCCATTGGTTGTACTTATATGCATGTATACAAGTCCTTCGGTTGATCTCTTATCTCCCCCAGATCTCCCTACCCTCCCGGCTGAAATTTGACAGTCTGCTTGTTGCTTTACTGTCTAGACCTCATCTCTTGATAGGGGAGCTGCAAAGGGAGTGGGATGAGGGAGGACAGAGTTTTGGCTCCTTTTGCCGTCACCGTGGTGGCCCTTCTTTTCAGATTCCCTCACCATCAGCTCTCCTCCATTTGGCCGGGCCTCTTTGCCCATCGGGCTCACAGAGTCCCGTCCTTGCCCCAGAGAAGGGTCCTCGGGATGGGTTGCAAAGTTACCAGAGGTGTGAGCTCATTTATGTCAGGTTGTACCTGACTGTAAATAAAGGAACACCTAATAGGACCGTAAATGGTCTGGTGAAGAGTCTCCAGGGAGGCAGCCCGGGAGGAGGTGTTAAGAACCCAGCCCTCTCCTCTCTTCTCAGTGGTCGCCCTTTAGAAGGGACCGTATCGGCCGCGGGTTGGTTGCCTCATGGTTGCAAACTGGCTGCCACAGCTCCGGTCATCACAACTGTGTCCAACGCGGATAGCAAGGAGCAAAAGCCTCTTTCTGAGCAATTCTGTCTGTGTCCTCTGGAAGGAACACGCTCCCAAAGTCTGCCGGAGCCTTCCCCCAAAGCCTCGCTGAGTAGAACCCAACCCTGTACCCTCTGTCTTTTCCTGAGTGCAGAAAGCCACGCCTCACTGAGCTGCAGGGAAGCCTGGGGACCACTGATTAAGGGGTAGGCGTTTGATTGTTTTAAAGCTGTTTTGACGACAGCTCACAGTAGGAAATATGTGCCCCTGCAGACACTCATAATTGAAACCAGTGTCACAAGCTGATCCTTAACATGTGTTGTCTTTTAATCTTTTCTATTCTGTCCCATTCCATTTTATATTCTATATCATTTAATTAAAAAAGAAAGACTCTGGCCCTGACTGGGTAGGTCAATTGGCTAGAGCATCGTGTTGATCCCCAGTCAGCACACATACAAGAATCAATCAGTGAGTGCATAAATCAATAGCCCTCCTTCCCTCTTTTCTTCTCTCTCCCTAAAAATCAATCAATAGCCCTAATCGGTTTGGCTCAGTGGATAGAGCATCGGTCTGCGGACTGAAGGGCCCCAGGTTCAATTCCGGTCAAGGGCATGTACCTTGGTTGCGGGCACATCCCCAGTAGGAGGTGTGCAGGAGGCAGGTGATGGATGTTTCTCGCTCATCGACGTTTCTGTCAATCCTCTCCCTTCCTCTCTGTAAAAAAATTAATAAAATATATTTTAAAAAAATAAAAATCAATCAAATTAGAAAAAAAAAAAAATCCTGGCCACAGCCTGCTGATTTGATTTCACAGCCCTCAGCGGCCTGGCCCATTGTTTGCAAAAGACAGTCTTGGAACCACAGCCTTTTGTTGACACCGTGGACTCGGAGAGGAGGGGGGTGGGACACGTGTTTGGAAAAGCAGCAGCCAGGCGTGGCCGCTTATCTTCTCGTCCCGACATTCCCATCAGCCAGCGCTACAGCCCTGTCACTTGCTTTTCATGACTTGTAAGTGACTCAGGGTTACTCACATGCGTATCGGGGAGTTGCAGTCCGCCGGTGTCTGGAGCTCTCGGAGCCCTGAATTCCTGTCCCGTAAGCGTCCTGGCCCCCGCACAGCTCCCCGTGACAGCGCAGAACTCCCGTGGCATCACAAGTGCCGGAGGAATTCACACGCGCGTCTGGAAGGACACGCTGTCATTGTTGCGTCACGGCTGTCCTCCGGAACTGCCTGTGGTTTCCAGGCTGGCGTTTCTGCTTTTTATACCAGGTGGTGAGGGAGGAGGCTCTTCAGAATCCCAGGGTCTGAGTTCGAATTCCGCCCCCGTGGGGTGGCCCTGGTCCCTCTGAGGCTCCGTTTCCGAGCTGTGAGACGTGAGTCAGCGTTCTTTTTTCTTTTTCTTTCTTTTTTTTTTTTTTTTTTTTACATTTTTTAATTAAATTATTATCTGTGTACATATTTTAACATTGCCCCCCTCCTCCCATACATACCCTCCCTCCCCAGAGTTTTATGCCCATTGGTTGTACTTATATGCATGTATACAAGCCCTTCGGTTGATCTCTTATCTCCCCCAGATCTCCCTCCCCTCCCCGCTGTAATTTGACAGTCTGCTTGTTGCTTTACTGTCTCTATATCTATCTTTTGGTTCATCCGTTTATAATGTTCTTCATTATCCATAAATGAGTGAGGTCATGTGGTGTTTCTCTTTCAATTGAGTCAGCGTTCTTCCCGCCTCACGGGGGCGGGAGAGGGATCGGTGGGTACAGAGTTAGCCCAGGCCTGAGACGGAGGAAGCAGGGGGCCCCTGGCGGGCTTTCCAGGGTGCAGCCGTCAGCTCTGGCGGAGTGATGGGCAGTAACAAGTGAGCCCCAAAGCTCAGTGGCTTACAACAGCAGACTCTCATTCATGCTGTGTGTGTGCCCTTCGTCGGTTGGCTGTGGCTCTGTCCGTGTGCCCACTGCATTCTGGGAGTCCGGCGGGAACCACGCGATGGCTCTTAAAGCATCTGCTCCCGTGTGAACAGTTCTGGGTTGGCAGCTTTGCACACCGGTTGTGTCCCCAGGAGTCACTTTCCTGGAAGCTTTTGAGGACGAGTGTGTCGAGGAGAGGGGCATCCATTGCCATCCCTGGTTGAGACCACTGGCTGTGCTCCCCAAGGTCAAGGACTGCACCGGCTTCTGCTCATTACAGTGTCCTCAGCTCTCCCGACGCTGACACAGAGTGGGCGCTTCATACATGCCCTTGCCACCAGGCTGCCCCTCGAATGAATGAATGAATGAACGAACGAACGAACGGGTTTGTTTTACTTCTGCAGATTCATTTCATAAATATTTATTGAGCCGAAACCGGTGTGGCTCAGTGGATAGAGCATCGGCCTGCGGACTGAAGGGTCCCAGGTTCGATTCCGGTCAAGGGCATGTGCCTTGGTTGCGGGCACATCCCTGCTAGGGCGTGTGCAGGAGACAGCTAATTGATGTTTCTCTCTCTCTTTGATGTTTCTAACTCTCTATCCCTCTCTCTTCCTCTCTGTAAAAAAAATCAATGAATTATATTTTTAAAAATATTTATTGATCTCCTACTGTGTGCCACCCACTGTGCAGGCCCCGCAGGGCACAAAACAGACAAAAACTCCTTCTCGTGGGGGGTGTTGATGTTTTGTTGGGGGAGGCACAATAAATAACCAAACAAGCAGAGAGATGATTTGACAATAAACATGGGCTGTTCTGTTTGTAGTTAAAATTTTTCATTGTGGAAAATTTCAAATGTGTACAAAGCAGAGAGAATAGTAAAACAGGGACAATCTCCCCCAAATCAACCAACTCCACCAATTCTTACTTTTCCGCCAATCTTACCCACCAGACTGTCCAGTGGGGCTTTGCCACGTGGCGGGGTTCTGTATCCAGCGGCAGACGGGAGCCACCAGCTACTCGTGGCTGCTGTTGAGCCCTTGCCTTGTGGCTTCCATGGCTGACAAAGTGTAATTTCATTTAATTTTTATATAAATATTTTTAAAATATATTTTATTTATTTATTTATTTATTTATTTATTTATTTATTTATTTTACAGAGAGAAAGGAGAGGGATAGAGAGTTAGAAACATCGATGAGAGAGAGACATTGATCAGCTGCCTCCTGCACGCCCCCTACTGGGGATGTGCCCACAACCAAGGTACGTGCCCTTGACCGGAATCGAACCTGAGACCTTTCAGTCCGCATGCCAACGCTCTATTCCCTGAGCCAAACCGGTTAGGGCTATAAATATTTTTATTTAAAACTTGGATAGTCCTAATTATTCTCCTTTTCAATTGTGGTAAAATACATATGACAAAATTTACCATTGTAGCCACTTTAAAATATGTATTTTTGTTATCAATTGGGTGGAGAGAGAGAGAGAAACATCAATGATGAGAGAGAATTGTTGATTGGCTGCCTCCTGCACGCCCGCAGGAATCGAACCGTGACCACACTGGCTGGGCATGGCCGTTTCTAAGCGCACAGTTCGGGGGCATTAAGTTGTGCAGCCGCCCCCACTGTTCCTCTCCAGAGCTCTTTTTATTTTGTGGAACTGAAACTCTGCACCTATTCAGTAACCCCAATCCAAACCCCCCAATATCGCCCACCCCCTGGCAGCCACCATCCTGCTTCCTGTGTGTGTGTGTGTGTGTGTACCACAAAAGTAGAGTCAGTGGCACTTGTCTTTCTGTAGCTTATCGCCATGTCCTAAGGGTCACCCGCGATGTACCCCGGGTCAGAGTTCCCTCTCTGAATGGTGTACGCACCCCATCTTGCTCATCTGTCCGTTCATCTGTGGGCGGACACGGGCTGTTCTGCGGACACGGGGTGTTCTGCGGACACGGGGTGTTCTTTGGACACGGGGTGTTCTTTGGACACGGGGTGTTCTGCGGACACGGGCTGTTCTGCGGACACGGGCTGTTCTGCGGACACGGGGTGTTCTGCGGACACGGGGTGTTCTGCGGACACGGGCTGTTCTGCGGACACGGGCTGTTCTGCGGACACGGGGTGTTCTGCGGACACGGGGTGTTCTTTGGACACGGGCTGTTCTGCGGACACGGGCTGTTCTGCGGACACGGGGTGTTCTGCGGACACGGGGTGTTCTTTGGACACGGGCTGTTCTGCGGACACGGGCTGTTTTGCATCTGGGCCGCTTTGAACAGCGCTGCCGTGAACAGGGGCGCACACACGCCTCCTCGGGGCCCTGGTGCCTCTGGATGTGCACCCAGAAGCCGGTTGCTGGGCCATGTGGCGGTGCTATTTTTAACTTTCCGAGGAGCCGCCAGCCGGTCCTGCACGGCAGCTGTGCCGCTCGGCGTTCCCACCAGCCGTGCACAGGGCTCCTGTCTCCTCGTTCTCGCCACCACTGGCCATTTTCTGTTTTATTGACAGTAGCCATCCTAATGGGTGTGAGTGGTGCCTGTGGTTTTTTGATTGATTGTTTTAAAAAATATGTTTTATTTTTTACAGAGAGGAAGGGAGACGGGGAGAGAGTTAGAAACCTCGATCAGCTGCCTCCTGCACACCCCCTACTGGGGATGTGCCCGCAACCAAGGTACATGCCCTTGACCGGAATCGAACCCGCGACCCTTGAGTCCACAGGCCGACGCTCTATCCACTGAGCCAAACCGGTTAGGGCTGTGCCTGTGGTTTTTAAAATCTACTTTTACTTTCTATTT
Source organism: Nyctalus aviator (assembly GCA_036971965.1). NCBI lineage: Eukaryota > Metazoa > Chordata > Mammalia > Chiroptera > Vespertilionidae > Nyctalus > Nyctalus aviator. The sequence continues at coordinate 7,800,222 of CM072936.1, read as the reverse complement.
TTGTTTATTTATTGGTTTGAGATAAACATCAGTTTGTTGTTCCATTTATTTACTCATTCATTGGTTGATTCCTGTAAGCGCCCTTACCGGGTGGGGGTGGGGGGGAGTGTTGACCCTGCATTGGCATACTGGGACAATGCTCTAGCCAACTGAGCTACCTGGCAGGGCCAGTGTCTGTGGTTTTGATTGCATTTTCCCTGATGAGTGACATTGGTCATATTCTCATGTGCTTGTAGCATTTGTGTACCTTCTTAGGAGAAGGTCTGTTCAAGTCCTTCGCCCTAATTTCACTTAATTAACTTGAACTTTAATGTATATAGCCTCCTGCCAAAACCGGTTTGGCTCAATGGATAGAGCGTCGGCTTGGGGACTGAAGGGACCCGGGTTCGATTCCGGTCAAGGGCATGTACCTTGGTTGCAGGCATATCCCCAGTAGGTGGTGTGCAAGAGGCAGCTGGTCGATGACTCTCTCTCATTGATGTTTCTAGCTCTCTATCTCTCTCTCCCTTCCTCTCTGTACAAAATCAATAAAAATATGTTTAAAAAAAATGTATATAGCCTCCTGTGGCTACCGGCTTGGCCAGCATACGTCTACAGGCTCCCTGCACAGCCACTGATTCGATTCCTGCCAAGGGCACATGCCCGGGTTGCAGGCTCAATCCCCAGTGTGGGGCACGCAGGAGGCAGCCGATCAGTGAGTCCCTCTCATCACTGATCTTTCTGTCTCTCTCTTCCTCCCCCTTCCTCTCTGAAATAAATAAAAATATATATATATATTTTAAAAAATTAGCCTGCTATAGTAGGTCAAACATTTAATTAGCTCACTCCGAATGCCTTGGCAGGGCCAGACCTAACTATTTCACGGGCCTTCTGCAACCAGAGGGCCAGACGTTCCCCACCCCTGGTGTAAAACACTCTCATGGGGGAACATACTGTTATCCCCATTTTCCAGATGGGGAAACTGAGGACACGGAGGCCCAGAGAGGCGAAGTCAGCTGCCCAAGGTCACCCCGCCTGTGTGTGAGGGAGTAGGGAGTTGAGCCCCCCTGACTCTTAACCGCAGAACCATCACCCCGCGCTGGACCTCTTGGCTTCAACCCAATGGGAGACAGATGCCAAGCTGGGTGCCCAGTTGACAGGGGGACATCTGAGAGGAGCCCAGGCCTGCTCATCATTACATGTTGTTCTCTTTATTGTGGGACGTCTAAAAAATACACAAAGTATCCCTGGCTGGTGTGGTTCAGTGGATAGAGTGTCGGCTTGTGGTCTGAGGGGTTCCAGGTTCATTCCGGTCAAGGGCATGTACCTTGGTTGTGGGCATATCCCCAGTGGGGGGTATGCAGGAGGTAGTTGATCAATGTTTCTCTCTCATTGATGTTTCATTTTATTTTATTTTATTTTATTTTTTAACATTTTTTAAATTAAATTATTATCTGTGTACATATTTTAACATTGTCCCCCCCCCCATACATACACTTCCTCCCCAGAGTTTCTCATTGATGTTTCTAACTCTCTATCCCTCTCCCTTCCTCTCTGTAAAAAATCAATAAGATATATTTTTTAAAATGTTCTCGAAGTCTGAAACCTCCTGCTACAGTCCCCTGTGGGTTTGGAGAGGCCGCTGGGGTAACAGCCCCTCCTGGCTGATCACAAAGCCTCGCCCGGGACTGGAGGCCGGAGGAGGGGAGATTTTGGAAACGGCTGCTCTCTTGAAATGCCCTTGAGGACCTGTGAGAGCCCCAGGCCAGGGACTCTGGCCTTGTGATCCTGCTTTCTAGGCCTTTCTGGATGAGGAGGGGGGAAGTGGGCTCACCTTCCTTCCTCTTTTCCATGCCTCCCTGTCTTATCGCATCTATCTCACTATCAGCCGGCATTCCTAAAGCACAGCAAAAGCCTGCGGGGCCAGTCACCTGCCCCTCTTATCTTGACATTGTTGCCATATTGTGTCAGCTCTTAAAACAGAAACATGCAAAGAGCATCTTCTGTGTTTTAGCAGCTGAGTGGGGTTGAGAAGGGGACTCCACTCCTGGGCATTTTGATAGCCGTTCTGAGCCTCAGTCTCTCATCTGTGGAATGGGGCTAACAAAGCCCCACCGGTAGGGGTTGAGAGGAGGGGAAACGGGTTAATGCACAGAGTGGTTTGCCTGAAACGCGTGCCAGCACACAGTGGGCCCGCATCAGTGACTCGGAGTCCCTGGCAGTGGAACCTCCTGAATCACAGATTCTGCGTTTGTGAGTTGGCCTGCTCGCTCCCATGGGTAACCCCAGCTCTTCCATGCACTTGCAGACGTGTGCAGAGCCGTGAGAAACGCAAACCACGCGTGTGTCCCGCGGAGGGCCCAGGCCCTGCCTAGTGTTCCTAAGACCAGGGAGGCGGGTGCGCCTGCAGGAAGGACTATGTCATCGAGGCTGCGTATTCTGTGTAAACAACCAATGGTTTGTTTACAGGCTTCCTGCGGAGTCACAGGGGCCCACGGATTGGTGGATGAAAGAGTGACGGGGCTTGTAGGAACCCAGCCCCTGTGTTTCCTGGGCGTGGGGCTTTGGCACGCACTGTTCAGTGTTCCCGGCAGCGTGGGAACAGAAGTCCCGCAGACGCCGGGATCGGCCGGGTTTTGTGGCTGATGTGGCGGTAAATGCCGTTGTGCAGAGTTATACACCGCTAGAGGCCGTGCACGAAATTCCTGCAAGAGCAGGCCTTCCTGCCCAGCCGGTGTGGCTTAGAGGTCACCAGTTTGATTCCCGGCCAGGGCACATGCCCGGGTTGCAGACTTGATCCCCAGTAGGGGGCGTGCAGGAAGCAGCCAATCAATGATTCTCTCTCATCATTGATGTTTCTCTCCCTCTCTCCCTCTCCCTTTCTCTCTGAAATCAATAAAAAGATATATATATATAGCCGAAACCAGTTTGGCCCAGTGGATAGAGCGTCGGTCTGTGGACAGGAAGGTCCTGGGTTCGATTCCGGTCAAGGGCGTGTGCATTGGTTGTGGGCGCATCCCTGGTAGGGAGTGTGCAGGAGGCAGCAGGTCAATGTTTCTCTCTCATTGATGTTTCTGGCTCTCTATCCCTCTCCCTCTCTGTAAAAAAAAAGTCAATAAAAAATATATATATAAAGAGTAGACCTCCCTCCCCCCTGGCTGCCAGCACTAGCTTCCCACTGGCACCCGGGACCCAGAAGCCCTGGCTTCGTCTGGAAGGTTGTCAGGAAGGCTGTCCGGTCTCATTAGCATATTACACTTCTGTTATTGTAGATTATGTGCCAGGTGTGTCTACCCTGTCCTGAGCATATGTACGTGCGGCACAGTGTGTGTGTGTATGTGATCATGCACATTGCTGGTTTGTGTGGTTATAAAGTGGATTTGACCTCTCCTCTAACCTCATATCTTCAACCGTTCCGCTCCCTCTCCTGTCCCCATCCTGTTACTCCCCGCCCAGCGACATCTCTCTCCTTCCGCTGACTTCTCACTCAGCCTCTCTCTCCTCTCTCCACAGCTGGCTCCCGAAGGGACACTCCCCAAGTCCCCTGCCGGGGGCCCCGCGTAGCCCTGGAGTGGACGCCCCCTCCTTCCCTTCATGATTCGTTGGTAGCACAGGTAACCAGCGGGGAGGGGGGCCCCATGCACCCCTAGCTCACCTCCTGGGCCCCCTGAGGCCCCTGGGCTGGGCCTGCAACCCCTCGTCTCCAGCCGGGCCCCCAGGCCATGTGGGCATCCTGCACACACACACACACACACACACACACACACACCCCGTCCCCCGCCTCCACCCCACTCCAGGGAGGCTCTCCCTCCCCGCTTTCTCCAGCTTCTTAGCAGACTTGCCTTTCCATCCCTGCCGAGCCTTGTCCCCCCTCCTGTGGCTGGTAGCGAAGGGCAGGGGCTCGTAGGCCACAGACCTGGTGACACGGGGGGCGGGGGAGGGACAGACAGATAGGCCTGGGACATGGAGTCAGAGAGAAGCCACTCAGTGCAGCAAAGCCGAGGACGGGCCTCCCTGGGCGGTCCCAGGGCTCTGGGCGGGAGAGTGGTTGGCACTGGGCTCAGGGCGCTGAGTGGGCCTGGGAGGGCTCAGCGAGGCTTGTTCAGAGCATGCTCTGGGGGTGAGGGGCGGGCCCGCCGAGCGAGCGGTGAGATTAGCTATGTGGGTCCAGGACAGTCTGAGAAGAGAGGGCCCTGGGCTGCAGCATGGGAGAGGGGGGGGACTGGGTGTGGCGTCTCTGTCCTCCGAGCATCCCTGGGGGAAAGGATGGGCAGGGAGGCTGGGTCCTTGGTGTCGGAAGGAGGGAATGATGGATGCTCGAGGGGCAGTTTGGCCAGGTGGCCAGGTGGACGCTTGGAGGAGGGAGGGTGTTAGGAAAGACGGAAGGTTGGGTGGGCTGGGGTGGAAGGGTGGATGCAGAGAACTGCTGGGCCCTGACCTGTGGGACGGGACGGACATCCCTCCCTGTCCCGGGGGTTGGACAAGCTAACGTTTGGGCAGCATGTGGGACGGGGCCTGGAGCAGTGCAAGTGCTCAGCACATGTTAGCTGCCTGCACCCTCATCCTCATCCTCATCATGCTGCCGGCTCAGCCTCCATGTACTCACCTGCAGAGTGGGAGTGACAGGACCCCCCCCCCCCCCAGGGATGCTGGGAGGATGAGCTAAGAGAGTGTGAAGTGCTTAGCACCGGGCTGCAGGCTGTGCAGCATCAGGCTCTCAGGCTTGTGTGATATCATTGTCATTATCAGATTCTGGGGACCGAGAGGGAGAGGGGAGGAAGAAAAAGTAGTTGTGCAGGGAAGGTGGAGCCCTGACCCCCTGCCCCACCCAGGGGCCTGACCCCGGAACGGTGCTTGACGGGAGCCCTGGCATGCTCTGAAGTCTAACCTCTCTCCCTTGCCTTCTTCCCGCCCGCCCGCCCCACCCAGTGGCGATGGATGATGAGGATGGGAGATGCTTACTAGACGTGATATGGTGAGTAACTGGCTCTCCTCTCCCTACTTCCCCCTCCCCTCCCCCGCCCGCCCCTGGCCTCCTCAGTGCCTCTTCCCTTCTCTCTTTCAGTGACCCTCAGGCCCTCAATGACTTCTTACATGGATCCGAGAAGGTGAGTGTCTGTGGGGCAGGAGGTGTCGGGGCAGGGGCTGTGGAATGGGGAGCTGACATGTCCCTGAGGCAGGAGACGTCTGCCCCTTGACCTCCGGGAGCCGGCAGGGTGGTTGCCAAGGAGAGCAAAAGAGGTGGCAGGTCCCTGACTCACGCCGCCCACATTTCCTTGGTCAACCGAGTAGCCAGGAACCAGTGAAAGGGACCATGGAAAGTGCCTGCAGCATAGGACGAGGGAGAGCAGTGTCACTTGCACATCAAAAGAGGTTTGAAAGGAGCCAAAACCGGTTTGGCTCAGTGGATAGAGCGTCAGCCTGCAGACTGAAAGGTCCCAGGTTCGATTCCGGTCAAGGGCATGTACCTTGGTTGCGGGCACATCCCCGGCAGGGGGTGTGCAGGAGGCAGCTGGTCGATGTTACTCTCTCATCGATGTTTCTAGCTCTCTATCCCTCTCCCTTCCTCTCTGTGGAAAATCAATAAAATATATTAAAAGAAGAAGAAGAAGAAGGAGAAGAAGAAGGAGAAGAAGAAGAAAGGAAATGAGTGGGGGTGGGGCTTCTTCACCAGTGTGGTCAGGGCGGGTCCCTCTAAGGAGGTGATGTGGAAGGTGAACTTGAAGGGTCAGAGGGCAGTGCCATGGTGCTCCGGGCAGGCCAAGAGCAGGCACAAAGGTGGGGAAAGGAGGCATGGCTGAGGAACAGAGACAAGGTTGGTGGGGCTGGACCGGAGGGAGACCGGTAGGAGGTGAGACGAGGTGAGAAAAGTCACCTGGTCGTGCAGAGCCCTGAAGACCTGGAGTTGAGTTTTTTTGTTTTGTTTTTAATATATTTTATTGACCTTCTACAGAGAGGAAGGGAGAGGGATAGAGAATTAGAAACATCGATGAGAGAAAAACATCCATTAGTTGCCTCCTGCAAACCTCCCGTTGGGGATGTGCCGGCAACCAAGGTACATGCCCTTGACCGGAATCGAACCTGGAACACTTGAATCCAAAGGCTGATGCTCTATCCACTGAGCCAGACCCGTCAGGGCAAGGAGTTGAGGTTTTATTTTGAATGTGTCAGGCAGCTCTGGCGTGTTATCCAGTGGGAGGTAGCCATACTCCATTATCACCCCGCAGAGTGGGACAGAGCAGGGGAGCGTGGAAAGTCTGTTGATCCACGAGGAGTTGTATCAGTCACCGAGGGCTGCGTAACAAGTTGTCCCTACGCTTGGTGACGTAAGCCAGCACCTTAGAGCTCTCGCTGTTCGTGAGGGTCAGGCATCGGGGAGCGGCTTGGCTGGGGGTCTGGCTCAGGGTCTCTCTGGGGTTGCAGATAGGTGTCGGCCGGGGCTGCCGTCATCTGAGGGCTTGTCTGTTGCCGGAAGATGTGCTTTAGCTGGGGCCGCAGCTCCTCACCTCGCGGACATCTCCTTGGGGCTGCTACTTAAGGGTCCTCACGACTCGGCAGCGTGAGTGACCCAAGGGCCGAAGCTCAGTGCCTTTTATGACCCCGTCTCCGGTCACACGCTGTCACTTCTGTCAGATTGTATTCGCCAGAAGCGAGTCCCCGAGCCAGCCCACAGCCGGAGGGAGGGAACGGAGAAGTTTCGGAGGGTGGAGTGGAGGCGAGTGCACGGCAGGGGCGAGGAGGGGCCAGGCGCCATGGGGTCTGGGTGGGAGGCAGCTCCTAGGCTCGATGTCAAGGAGGAGAGGTGTCCAGAATGCCGCCTGGATTTTGGCCTGAGCGACTGAACGGCTGTGACACGGGTTTCTGTGATTGGGGGGTTGGCGCGGGTTCTAGGAACCCGGGGAGGGCTGTTGGGAACAGTCCGTGGCTCCAGAGAGAGATCCGCTGGCAAGACTCTGCCATTGCCGGCCACTGGGCGCGGGTAGCCCCAGGCTCTGTCCTAGGTCCTGAAGGCGCTCCGGGTAGCCAGCCCGTCCCTGCTGCCTCCCGGGGACAGTGCCGTGTAGAACGGGGCCGGCTGGGGGACGGGCCGGCTACCTGGAGGGACTTAGTGTGGAGGGACTGAGAGCGGATGGGAGGAGGTGGCCTACAGGACCAGCCCTGAAGGATGAGTTACCTGGGGAAGGCAGGGCACGGCCTGGGCAAAGGCGAGGCAGGATTCTCCTCACGGCAGCCATGGTGTCAGGAGAGCCTTGGAAGCCAGGCTGAGGGACTCAGTGTTGGGGTCATCTTGCCCCCCACCTCATCTCTGTCTTTTTGTTCTTGAGCACGGCTGTCCAGCTGACCTCTGACCTTGGGTGGGGGCGGGTCTTGTTACAGCTCGATGGTGACGACCTCCTGGATAATCCTGGGGAGGCCCAAAGTGCCTTCTATGAAGGTCCTGGGGTAAGTGGCCCCCCAGATGGGGGAGGGCTGCAGGCTCCCAGGCATCCCCAAGCCGCCCAGAGGCCCCGAAGGCAGGAGGGAGGGGTCACATGACACTCATCCCCATGATGCACTGTGCTGGGCGGCGGGTGGGAGGCAGGCAGAGAGCAGGGTTGGGGAGGTGGGACCTCCGCTGCTGGAGCACCCTGGCTGGGCCCTGGCTTTGGCGGAGACCCCAGGGGTCAGCGATGCAGAGCTGTTCCGGGGAGTTGAGCCAGAGGCTGGCTCTGGGGTTCGTCGGGGAATGCTTCTCTGGGAACAGGTCCTGGAGGCCTGTCCCTGCTCAGCTTTTGGGGGTGACCAGGTGGGGCAAAGGGACCAACTGACACGGACCTCAGTCTCACCTGGAAAGGGAATGTGGGTGATGGACAAGGCCCAGAGCGGGCACCACAGTGGTCATTCATTGAGCGCCTGCTGTATGCCTGGCTGTGCTGGACCCATTGCTGAATGTCCCTACCTTCCTCTTCTTCCTCCCCTGCTGCTTCTGCCTCCCTGCTCCTCTCCCCTCCGCCCTTTGTCCTCCTCCCTCTTCATCATCATAGCTGTCAGTCACTGGACATGTATTCTATGCCAGACCCTTACGGTAACTTTCATTTAGTTCTCACAGCTATAACAATGTATTCCGAATAAGCTCTCTTTCCCAATACAAATGATTACACCCAGAAGCCAACAGATAAACATCATTTCGTGTTATTGCCTTTATAGACCTGGAACCACGAGCCTATGCTTCTTACTCCGTGCTCGTTGTTCTCATCACTGCTCTCGTGGTTTAATGCCCGCACGGTCTCCGGTTGGGCCCCGAGCACCTCCCGTGCTTGATGTCAGTGAATGGGAAGCTCTCTGGTCACGTGGCCACTCACCCCAGGACCTTCATGTCTGGATTCCATGCCATGAGCGTAGTTATTGCCTGTGGAGTATTGGTTCAAATGCTCATACACATGTTTATACCCACATGTTGTGGATTGGGCATGGAAAGTATTTAAGAAAGGTCAGAGCCCACCAGTGTGGCTCAGTTTTGGAGCTGCAGGTGAGAATCAAGGGCCTTGTAGGACGTTTAGCAAATGGTGTTTGGTCTACCGATGTGTGCAGTGGGGACAGAGGCAGGTGAAGCAGGCTCCCAGCTACGCCCTGGGGAGCGGGGCGCCAACCCGGGTGCAGCCTCTTCCAGAGGAATGTTCTCTCCAGCTGTGCCCGCACCCCCTCCCCGGCGCCCTGTGTCTGTTCCAGCCGCGCCCTGAGCCGGCCCTTGGCTCATCGCAGGCCTTTCCCATCTTCTCTGGCCTCCAGCTCCACGTGCAGGAAGCTTCTGGCAACCACTTGAACCCGGAGCCCAGCCAGCCAGCCCCCAGCGTGGACCTAGACTTTCTGGAGGATGACATCCTGGGCTCGCCCTCCGCAGGGGGGGGCGGCGGCGGCGGCGGCAGCAGCAGCAGCAGCGGCGGCGGGGGCAGCGCCGACCAGCCCTGCGACATCCTGCAGCAGAGCCTCCAGGAGGCCAACATCACCGAGCAGACCCTCGAGGCCGAGGCCGAGCTGGACCTGGGCCCCTTCCAGCTGCCCGCACTGCAGCCCGCGGACGGCGGGGCCGGCCAGGCGGGTGCCGCAGGGGCCGCCGCCGTGGCCTCGGGGCCCCAGGCCCTCTTCCCGGGGGGCACCGACCTGCTGGGACTGCAGGCCCCGCCCACCGTGCTGGCCCACCAGGCCCTGGTGCCGCCCCAGGACGTGGTCAACAAGGCCCTGAGCGTCCAGCCCTTCCTGCAGCCCGTGGGCCTGGGCAACGTGACCCTGCAGCCGATCCCGGGCCTCCAGGGCCTGCCCAACGGCAGCCCCGGGGGCGCCGCGGCCGCCACCCTCGGCCTGGCCCCCATCCAGGTGGTGGGCCAGCCCGTCATGGCGCTCAACCCGGGCTCGACCTCCCAGCTCCTGGCCAAGCAGGTGCCCGTCAGCGGCTACCTGGCCTCAGCGGCCGGGCCCTCGGAACCGGTGACCTTGGCGTCGGCGGGCGTCTCGCCGCAGGGAGCCGGCCTGGTCCTCCAGAAGAACCTCCCGGCCGCCGTGGCCACCACGCTCAACGGGAACTCGGTGTTCGGCGGCGCGGGGGCCGCCACCGTGGCCGCCACCGGGGCCCCCTCCGGGCAGCCGCTGGCCGTGGCCCCCGGCCTGGGCACCTCGCCGCTGGTGCCCGCGCCCAACGTGATCCTGCACCGCACGCCCACGCCCATCCAGCCCAAGCCGGCCGGCGTGCTGCCCCCCAAGCTCTACCAGCTGACACCCAAGCCTTTCACGCCCGCGGGCGCCACCCTCACCATCCAGGGCGAGGCGGGGGGCCTCCCGCAGCAGCCCAAGGCCCCCCAGAACCTGACTTTCATGGCGGCCGGCAAGGCCGGCCAGAACGTGGTGCTCTCCGGCTTCCCGGCCCCCGCCCTGCAGGCCGCGAACGTCTTCAAGCCGCCGCCCGCCACCACCCCGGGGGCCGCCCCGCCGCCGCCCCCCGGCGCCCTCAGCAAGCCCATGAGCGTGCACCTGCTGAACCAGGGCAGCAGCATCGTCATCCCGGCCCAGCACGTGCTGCCCGGCCAGAACCAGTTCCTGCTGCCCGGCGCCTCGGCCGTGCAGCTGCCCCAGCCGCTCTCGGCCCTGCCGGCCAACGTGGGGGGGCAGATCCTGGCGGCCGCGGCCCCGCACGCGGGCGGGCAGCTCATCGCCAACCCCATCCTCACCAACCAGAACCTGGCGGGGCCGCTGAGCCTGGGCCCCGTGCTGACCCCCCACTCGGGGGCCCACAGCGCCGCCCACATCCTGTCGGCGCCCATCCAGGTGGGCCAGCCGGCGCTCTTCCAGATGCCCGTGTCGCTGGCCGCGGGCAGCCTGCCCACGCAGAGCCAGCCGGCGCCCGCCGGCCCCGCCGCCGCGGCCGCCGTCCTCCAGGGCGTCACGCTGCCGCCCAGCGCCGTGGCCATGCTCAACGCCCCCGACGGCCTGGTGCAGCCCGCCGCGCCCGCCCCCGCCGGGGAGGCCGCGCCCGTCCTCGCCACCGTGCAGGCGGCCCCCCCGGCGCCCCCCGCGGCCAGCACCCCACTGCCTTTGGGCCTCCAGCAGCCGCCGGCGCAGCCGCCGCCCTCCCAGGCCCCCACGCCCCAGCCCGCCAACCCGCCTCAGGCCACCACCCCCCAGCCCAGCCCGGGCCTGGCGTCCAGCCCGGACAAGATCGTGCTGCCCCCGTCCGCCACTGCCACGGCCACGGCCATCCTCACTCAGGACTCCCTGCAGATGTTCCTGCCCCAGGTACCCGCCGGGGCCGACGGGGGTGGCTGTGGGCACAGGGGGGGAGGGGGGAACGGAGGGAGGGGCAGTGAGGACAGGGCCTCTGCTGTGGAGAGGGGCTGAGGGCAGCGAGGCGGCGGGGAGAGATCTCAGAGATGGCACCCCTGCCCTGGGCACAGTGTCCCCAAGAGGCCCCAGGGTGACAGGGACCTACCACTGACAGGAAGATGGACAAGGAGAGGAGCTAACAGGTGAAGGATAGGGAGAGGGGATGACTGACATGATGGACAGGGAGAGGGGCTGGCTGACATGAAGGATAGGGAGAGGGGATGACTGACATGATGGACAGGGAGAGGGGATGACTGACATGAAGGACAGGGGGAGGGGCCGGCTGACATGATGGACAGGGAGAGGGGCCGGCTGACATGATGGTAGGAAGAGAGGATGACTGACATGATGGACAGGGAGAGGGGCTGGCTGACATGATTGTAGGAAGAGAAGATGACTGACATGATGGTAGGGAGAGGGGCCGGCTGACATGAAGGACAGGGAGAGGGGCCGGCTGACATGATGGACAGGGAGAAGAACCCGCTGACATGATGGACAGGGAGAGGGGCCGGCTGACATGATGGTAGGAAGAGAGGATGACTGACATGATGGACAGGGAGAGGGGCTGACTGACATGAAGGACAGGGAGAGGGACAGGCAGACAAGGAGCGCTACTGGTTGACAGACAGAGTTGGAGAGCGAGTGACTGGCTGACAGGCTGCCCTGCTGGAGAGCTGGGGCGAGGTCACAGGAACATTGGGCAGGACGTGGACAAATGAGGGAGGGAGGAGAGGAGGGGAGGAGGGGGAGGGGGAGGGGGAACTAGCAGACGACTGACCCCAGGGACTCGGCGGAAGGAGCTGCCGGGGCTGCAGCCTGTTGGTGCCTTCGTACGGGGTCCCCACCACCCCTTCTCTGGGGTGTCAGTGGGGGCGGGGCGGGGGGGGCTGAGGCCCGCAGGGCAGCCTGGTGACTCTGTGTGGCTGCCCGTTTCAGGAGAGGAGCCAGCAGCCCCTCTCCACGGAGGGCCCCCACCTGTCCGTGCCTGCCTCGGTCATAGTCAGCGCCCCAGCTCCTGCCCAAGACCCAGCCCCGAGCACCCCCGTCGCCCAAGGAGCTGGCCTTGGCCCTCAGACCCCTGACGGCCAGGCTTCCCCGGCGCCAGCCCCCCAGGTAGATGCACCCCGGCAGCCGCCGTCCTTGCCCAGACCAGCCTTGCCCGCGCCCTCCCCGCTCCCCGCCCCTGGCTGCCCTGCCTGCTGCTCTGTCTCGCTGGCTCCTTCGCTTCCCAGATGCTCCCTCGGGGCTCCAGGACCCCGAGGCCCGGGCCGCCTGTGGGGCTGCACACGAGGCAGGAGGCAGATGCACACTGCAGGACGCGGCCGGCTTGTTAAAGCGCTCGTGCTCCTGTCTGGGTTGATAAACATTCCGATGGCTCCCGTTTCACAAGGCACGGACGGGAAGCCCTTCCTGAACGTGGCCTCCCCTGTCCCTGCGCTCCCACCCCGGGCAGCACGACGGCTCAGGGTCCTCTTCCTCCAGTTTCTGTAAAAAAGGGAGCGTGCTCCGCGCACCCGTGGGAGCCCTGCTCTCTCACCAGCTAAAGTGGTGGTCGGCAAACTGCATCTCGAGAGCCACCTGCGGCTCTTTGGCCCCTTGCGTGCGGCTCTCCCACAAAATGCCACGGCCCGGGCGACGTGTTGAAGACGTGGCGTTAGGAGAAGTTGGGGTTTAAAAAAACGTGGCTCTCCAAAGACATGTCCGTCGTCGTCGTCCTGTCGATATTTGGCTCTGCAGGCTCCTGAGTTTGCCGACCCCTGGTCTGCAGTTTCGTTGCGGGGACGATGCCTCGCTCTTCTGTGCGACTCCTGGTGCGGCCGTCCCGCTGTTTGTCCGCCGCAGCCCTGCCCGTGGGCGCCGCGGTCCCCTCTGGCCTTCTCCAGCCGGGAGGAGGGACCCGCAGCCATCGCGCAGGCGAGGCTCTCAGAAAGGACGCTGCTGCCTCTAGGCAGCTGTCCCCGTGGTTTGACAGGCGTTTGACAGGTGTTGTCCCGGGGCGTGTAAGTCGGTGTCTCCTTTATCGGTGCCTGCTTTCCCACACTCGGCCGTACATTCAGCTTGGCCAGTCTGGTGGGGGGGGGGGGGGCATTGTGTCTTATGGGGTTTTTGTTTTGTTCTCAAAATTTTTTTCCTGTATTTGGCTAGGAAGCAAAGGTTTTATTTTGTGTTGTTTTTTTTTAAAATATATTTTATTGATTTTTGTACAGAGAGGAAGGGAGATAGTTAGAAACATCGATGAGAGAGTCATCGATCAGCTGCCTCTTGCACACCCCCTACTGGGGATATGCCCGCAACCAAGGTACATGCCCTTGACCGGAATCGAACCCGGGGCCCTTCAGTCCCCAAGCCGACGCTCTATCCATTGAGCCAAACTGGTCCCGGCTATTTTGTGTGTTTTATGTATTTATTTTTAATATTTTTATTGATTTCAGAGATGAAGGGGAAGGGGAGAGATAGAAATATCAATGATGAGAGAGAATCACTGATCGGCTGCCTCCCGCATGACCCCCACTGGGGATCCAGTCCGCAACACGGGCATGTGCCCTTGACTGGAATCGAACCCGGGACCCCCCCAGTCCACAGGCCGCTGCTCCATCCGCTGAGCCAAACAAGCCAGGGTTGTTCTGTTTTGTTTTTATATGTTTTTATTGATTTCAGACAGGTTGGGAGAGGGAAGGGAGCGAGGAATAGAAACATCAATGATGAGATGATGTTGACTGGCTGCCTCCCGCAGGCTCCTTCTGGGGATCGAGTCCCGGAATCCAACCCGGGACCCTTCAGTCCACAGACCAATGCTCTATCCACTGAGCCAAACCGGTCAGGGCAAGAACGTTCTCTTTCTGGATCGTGGTGGATGCTGTTCAGATTCGGCAGGTGTAGCCCGGAGACAGCGCTGTTGTCTCATCCAGCGGCCCCCAACCTTTCAGACCTCGCGGACCCCGGTCGGCGCCTGCTGATCCAATGCCCGTTTTGCCGTTTAGCCCGCTGTCCGGCGTCATGTCGGCGTCACGGGACGCATTGTTGTCATTTCACTCTGAGTTCTAGTGCGTGCAGGGAGGTGCGGGAGGGGCCAGCTCTCCGACTCTCAGCCACACGCCTGTTGTGGCCATTTGGGTTGGTTTCCTATTTTCTCTTGCAAATGCCCCCACAGGGGATAGCCTGTGAGCAAGGGCCCCGTGGCTCCTCATGACAGATGCCTGGTGGGGGGCCGCCAGGTCAAAGGTCACCCAAGCAAACTGCCTTCGGGGCGGGGGGGGGGGGGGCGGCGGTAATCCAGGCGACAGTCTCATCAGCCCCTTGTGAGAGCCAGGCTGCCCCTCTGACCTCTCCTCGGCGGCAGGCCTGGGGGGCGGAGGGAGCTGGTGCTGAATTGGATTTTGTCTTGGATTGCCGGCCGTCCAGGCCCAGGCTTGGGGGGGGAGAGGGTGTGGGCTGGGAGGGTCAGAGCGTGGGCGCCTGGAAGTCGGAGTCAGACCTCCTTGGGGGCTGGAAGCCCAGAGCCCTGGCTTTGGAGGAGGCAGGGCTGGGGACCCGAGCGAGTCCCCGAGTCCTCGGCCGGCTCTGACGTCCTGGGCGGGGTCAGACGGGGCGTCTGGACCCGTCGTTTCCGCTCCCGGCTTCAGTGTCTCCCCGTGAATCTGTCCAATGTGGCCACGGCTCTCGGGGCCGTGGGAGGCCACACGGTGGGCGCAGGCGCCAGCGTACACCGGGCGGGGCAGCCGTCACGGGGTGAGGACTCGGTGCCGGTGCCGGGTACACGGGTGACACAGAGGCCCGAGGTCATGGTCCTTGGGGAGGTGACCCCTGGGGAGGAGCGTGCAGGGGGTGGGCGCCCCGGCTGAGGCGGTGCAGGCAGGTCGCTGTGTCCGTGTAGCAGAACCGTGCCGGATCTGGTGCCAGTCATACGTGTGCACACCCCACACTCATGTGCACACGTATGCCTGTCCCCGCAGCCCTGACAGCGGGCACGCGAGGCCTTAGAACGGGGTCATAGCCTGCCCCCCCGCTGCCCCCTCAGCGCCCTGGGCCCCCGTCCCCGCCCCGGGCCCTGTCCCTGTCCCTGGCCCCTTCCCCTCCCTGGGCCCCCCTCCCCGCCCTGGCCCGTGGCCGAGGCGTCCCCACCGGCCCTGTTCTCCTTGGTCAGCTGGGCAGTCGGCGGGTGGGCTGCTGGGACGCGGCGCCTCCCTCCCCCTCGCTGCTTGCGCTCCGCTCCCGGCCTGCCCTTCCCGCTGGCAGCTGGCCTGTCCCTGCTGCTTCCGCCGCTGCTGCCCCGCCCTGCAGAGCTGCCTTCATCTGCCTTCATCCGGGGAACTGGGGAGGCGGGGCATGTGGGAGACCAGAGGGCAGAGGTCTAGAGGGGATAAGGGGAAGGTGCAGGGATAAGGGGAAGGTGCATGGGGAGGTGGGGGATGAGGGGCACAGGTGCAGGGGTGTGGGGTAGAGACCAGAGGGCAAGGGTTTGGAGGGGATGAGGGGAAGGTGGGGGATAAGGGGAAGGTGCAAGGGGGGTGGGGGATGAGGGGGCACAGGTGCAGGGGGAGGTGGGGGATGAGGGGAAGGTGCAGGGGGAGGTGGGGGGGTGGGGAGGAGAGCCGCTGTCATGGAGGCGGCGTTCCAGGACAAGGGATTGCTAAGAAGGCGGTGTGTGTGTTGGGGGGGGGGCGGGGGGGCTGGGGTCTCCGGTGTGTGGGGCAGTGGGAGCCACGGTTGGCTCTGACCCTGCCCCTTCCTCTCCCTCCCTGTCCTGCCAGATCCCAGCAGCGGCTCCCCTGAAGGGCCCAGGCCCCTCCTCGTCCCCGTCACTACCTCACCAGGCCCCTCTGGGAGACAGCCCCCACCTGCCCTCCCCGCACCCCGCCCGGCCCCCTTCCCGCCCGCCCTCCCGCCCCCACTCCCGGCCGCCCTCCCAGCCCCAGAGCCTGTCCCGCCCGCCCTCCGAGCCCGCCCTGCACCCCTGCCCCCCGCCCCAGGCTGCCCCCACCCTGCCCGGCATCTTCGTCATCCAGAGCCAGCTGGGCGTCCCCCCACCCGTCAGCACGCCGGCCCCCACCGCCCCAGGCCCGCCCCAGCCCCAGCCCCCCGAGGGGCCGCCGCCCCCAGCCCCCCACCTCCCGCCCGCCTCCGCCCCCTCCCTGGTGGCCTCCACGGAGACCACCCGCCCGCCAGCCCCCACGCCCCCCGATTTCCAGCTGCAGTTCCCGCCCGGCCAGGGCCCCCACAAGTCCCCCACGCCCCCGCCAGCCCTCCACCTGGTCCCCGAGGCCCCCGGGCCCGCCCCGCCGCCGCCTCGGGCCTTCCAGATGGTGACCGCCCCCTTCGCCGCGCTGGCCCAGCCCAAGGCTCTCCTGGAGCGATTCCACCAGGTGACGGGCCTCCCCCGTGACCGGAGCCCCCTCCCCGGCCCCGTGCCGGCCCGCCCCTCACCCTCTCCCCTCCTCAGGTGCCGACCGGAATCATCCTCCAGAGCAAGGCCGGGGGGCCGCCCGCCGCCCCGCAGACCACCAGCCTGGGGCCCCTCGCCAGCCCCCCTGCCTCCGTGCTGGTCAGCAGCCAGGCCCCACCCGGGGCCCCCGCTGCCCCCAGCCACCCCCCCGCCCCAGCACCCATGGCCACCGCAGGTAGGGGACAGGCTGCCCTCGAAGGAGAGCTGGGGCCTGACCATGAGGGGGCTGAGCTGGGGGTGAGCCCGAGGGGGCCCGAGGGGCTCAGGGGCGGGGAGGGTGGAGGAAGGGCTGTCCCCCAGATCCGAGGGCTGGCTGGGCCCCCGAGGCCCAAGGACCGGACAGCGAGGCGCAGGCTTGGGGGTCACACGTGAGTGACCCCTGAGCCCTGTCCCCCGCCCCCCCCCTCCGCCCCCAGGCCTCCCTCCTCTGCTTCCTGCCGAGAACAAAGCCTTTGCCAGCAGCCTCCCGACCCTGAGCGTGGCCAAGGCTGCTGCCCCGGGGCCGGGGAAGCCCTCCACGGTGCAGGTAAGGGGCCTGGGTTGGAGGGGGGTCCAAGCGTGTCCCCAGCGAACCGGGAAGGGCCAGCGGGGCAGGGGGGCGGGTGGGCAGGCGGATGGACACACCCAGCCGGTGGGTGAGACAGCAGGACAGGCTGGGCTGGGGGCGTGTGAGACCCGCAGACACCAAGAGGGCAGGGTGACAGGGCGAGGGCGAGGTGGGAGAGGGCCTGAGTGAGACCCCTGTGGTCCCAGGGGGTGTGGTCCCTGGGGGTGTGTCTCTGGGGCGGGAGCAGGGGAGAGGCTGAGAGGGAGGAGGAGGGACCTGAGACTCCGGTGGCAGCTCAGGACAGGTGGGCGAGAACTCGAGAGAGATCTGGAGAGACCTGGGGGGTAAACGGAGGCAGGGACCCCTTCTTTGAAATGGGGGCAGGAAGACAAGGACACATCTGTAGAAGTGAGAGGGAGCCGGCTGGAGAGACTTGGAGGCAAGACCCCCACAGCCATGCAGGAGGCTGGGCATGGCGGTGTGTGTGTGTGTGTGTGTGTGTGTGTGTGCATGCAGGAGGCTGGGCATGGCGGGGTGTGTGTGTGTGTGTGTGTGTGCAGGAGGCTGGGCATGGCGGGGTGTGTGTGTGTGTGTGTGTGTGCAGGAGGCTGGGCATGGCGGGTGTGTGTGTGTGTGTGTGTGTGCAGGAGGCTGGGCATGGCGGGGTGTGTGTGTGTGTGTGTGTGTGTGCAGGAGGCTGGGCATGGCGGGGTGTGTGTGTGTGTGTGTGTGTGCAGGAGGCTGGGCATGGCGGGGTGTGTGTGTGTGTGTGTGTGTGCAGGAGGCTGGGCATGGCGGGGTGTGTGTGTGTGTGTGTGTGTGCAGGAGGCTGGGCATGGCGGGTGTGTGTGTGTGTGTGTGTGTGTGTGCAGGAGGCTGGGCATGGCGGGGTGTGTGTGTGTGTGTGTGTGTGCAGGAGGCTGGGCATGGCGGGGTGTGTGTGTGTGTGTGTGTGTGTGCAGGAGGCTGGGCATGGCGGGGTGTGTGTGTGTGTGTGTGTGTGTGTGTATGTGTGTGTGTGTGCGTGCAGGAGGCTGGGCATGGCGGGGTGTGTGTGTGTGTGTATGTGTGTGTGTATGTGTGTGTGTATGTGTGTGTGCAGGAGGCTGGGCATGGCGGGTGTGTGTGTGTGTGTGTGCTTGAGACAGAGTGAGGACCCGGGTGGGAGAAGGTCGGAGGGAGATGCGGGGAGTGCTCCCGGAGTCCAGACAGCAGCCAGGCGAGGCCCCTCTGGGGAGGGGCTGCAGGGTCCCTGGCTGGGGTGCCAGGCTTACACCTGCATATCCCCTCTCCTGTCCATGTCCCCCCGGATTCTGCCCAGATCTCCCCTGGAGTGGAATGTGAGGGGCAGGGCAGGAGCCCTGGGGGAGATGGGCCTTGTCTTTGCCCCAGGCTGGGGGGGGGGCAGGGTACAGAGGGGGGGCTGGCTCCCCTGGGATCCCCCACTCGAGTGCCTTTCTGCCCGCAGTATGACAGCAAGCTGAGTGGCCTGAAGAAAGCACCCCCGCTTCAGCCCAGCAAGGAAGCCTGGTGAGTGACCGGGTGCCCTCGTGTCCCCACCCCGCGCCTCCCCAGGCAGAGGGCCGAGAGGGAGGCACTGGGGGCCCTGGGTGGGCGGTGGAGGGGTGCTGGGGAGATGGGTGCTGGGTGGGTGGGGGGGCAGGTGTTGGGGTGGATGCACTCTCCCCGTCTTCTGTCCTCCTTCCACCAAGTGTTTGCTGGTCAGGTGCTCGCTCCCTGCCCGCCTGTGCAGCTTCTGGAAACCAAACAGACCAAATCCTGCCCCATGGTCTTCAGCACAGGGCGGGGACCAGCGTGCTGGTGGGGAGACATCACTCCATAGAGACATCACTCACTCACTTAGCCCTGGTGGGAAGCCTTGTGAGAGAAGGATAGGATTTTACCGGCTCATCAGCCGCCCTGCGCTCCTGAGGTTGTGTTTGGGCCACTGGCAGCGTGGGGGCGTGCTGCCCCCTGGTGGCGGGAGACGGCATAGCAGGGAGGCTGCGGCGCAGGCTCTGCCTCTTGCTTCCCCGCTATGTGTTTTGCGTGGAGGCACTTCCCCTTCCCGGGCCTCAGTTTCCTCACCGGTGACCTGGAGGTAGAGAGAGCACCGGCCTCCTGCGGATGTCACCGGAGACTCAGGGAGACAGACCAGGCCGCCCGCGCCCGTGCCCGTGCCCTAATGCCCTCTCGCACCTGCTGCTGTCTGCCCGGGCCGGGCTGGGGCCTGCGTTCCCCGGCCTCACCCCCGGCTCTGCGGTGTGTTCCCCCCCAGCTTCCTGGAGCATTTGCACAAACACCAGGGCTCCGTCCTGCACCCGGACTACAAGACGGCCTTCCCCTCCTTCGAGGACGCCCTGCACCGCCTCCTGCCCTACCATGTCTACCAGGGCGCCCTGCCCTCCCCCAGCGACCACCACCGAGGTGAGGCCGGGCGCCCTGCGCCCGCTTCGCGGAGGGGAGGGGAGGGGAGGGGAGGGGAGGGGAGGGGTGGCTCCCCCTCCCGGCTCCCCCCAACGCCCGGGCCCGGGCCTCTGCTCTCTCTCGCAGTGGACGAGGAGTTCGAGACGGTGTCCACGCAGCTGCTCAAACGCACCCAGGCCATGCTCAACAAGTACCGCCTCCTGCTCCTGGAGGAGTCCCGGGTAGGGGCTCACCCGCCTGGGAGGCCGGGCGGGAGGAAGGGAGGCCGGGAGGGAGGAGGCCGGCCGCTGGGCCACAGCCCAGTCCCTCGCATCCCCTCCCTCGGTCCTGGCTTCTTCACTTGGCCGCCTCCTCTCCCTCCAGAGGGTGAGCCCGTCGGCAGAGATGGTGATGATCGACCGGATGTTCATTCAGGAGGAGAAGACCACCCTGGCCTTGGACAAGCAGCTGGCCAAGGAGAAGCCTGGTGAGGGCGTGGGGAGGGCGAGGTGTGCGCGGGGGCGCGGCCTCCCCTTACGTGGCCGCCAGGTGGCGCCGTAGCCCGCCTTCCCGCGGTGGCTGGTCTCCCTGTTCACCCCTGGCCTGGCCTGGCCTGGAGGGACCATCTTCCCGGGGAGAGGAAAGCAGGGAGCACAGCCAGACGGGGGAGGGAGGAGGGGGGAGCAAGCAAGGTACCCGGGCTGCAAAATGCGAGGTGGCATCATGCAGTCCGGGGTCCCGCGTGCCTCCCCACCCGCACCGCGCCGGGCTGTGGGATTGCGGGGGAGGGGCCCCCACGGGTGGGTGGTGGTTGCCCCTTGCACAGGCCCCTGAGCGCGTCCGCGCAGGCGCCGGCACTCCCTCACGGGGCCCCGCCCCCTGCCCCCCTCTTTGTGCAGATGAGTACGTGTCTTCCTCGCGCTCCCTCGGCCTCCCGGTCGCCGTGTCCTCGGAGGGACACCGGGCTCCCAGCCACTGCCCGCCGCCCTCCGCGGCCGGGGCGCCCGCCGCGCCGCCCCTGCACCTGCCCACCAAGCTGGTGATCCGGCACGGCGGCGGCTCGCCCTCCGTGACCTGGGCCCGCGCCTCCTCCTCGCTGTCCTCCGCCGCCTCCTCCGCCGCGTCCTCCGCCGCCGCCGCCCTGGACGCGGACGAGGACGGCCCCATGCCCTCGCGCAACCGCCCCCCCATCAAGACCTACGAGGCCCGCAGCCGCATCGGCCTCAAGCTCAAGATCAAGCAGGAGGCGGGGCTCAGCAAGGTGGTGCACAACACGGCGCTGGACCCGGTGCACCAGCCGCCGCCCGCGCCGCCCAAGGCCGAGCCCCCGCCGCGGCCGCCGCCGCCGCCGCCCGCGGGCCAGATGAACGGCACCGTGGACCACCCGCCGCCCGCGCCGGCCCGCAAGCCGCCCGCGCCGGCCCCGCACTGCCCGCGCCTGCCGCTGCGGAAGACCTACCGGGAGAACGTGGGGGCGCCGGGCGGCGAGGGCGCGGGCAGGGCGCGGGGCGCGGGCCCGGCGGCCGCCAAGGTGGACGAGGCCACGAGCGGCCTGATCCGCGAGCTGGCGGCCGTGGAGGACGAGCTGTACCAGCGGATGCTCAAGGCCCCGCCCGAGGCCGCGGGCGCGGGGCAGGGCGGCGGCGGCAGGGAGCCCGGCTGGGAGGCGCCCCCGCTGCCCCCCTCCAAGCGGCGCAAGTCCGAGTCCCCCGACGTGGACCAGGCCAGCTTCTCCAGCGACAGCCCGCAGGACGACGCGCTCACCGAGCACCTGCAGAGCGCCATCGACAGCATCCTGAACCTGCAGCAGGCGCCCGGCCGGCCCGCGCCCCCGCCCGCCGCCCGCTCCCCGCCGCCCCGGCCCGAGCCCTACCCGCCCTCCAGCCACAACGGCGGCCTGGGCGCCAGGACGTTGAACAGATAACACCGGGCTGGTCTCCCCCCACCCCCACCCCCAGCTCCTGCGGAGTCTGACCTCTGACCTCAGCCCCCTGGGGGCGCGGGCCGGGGTCCCCTGAGTGTTTCTTGCCTAAGTTATTTGAGTCACAAAAGCCTCTCTTCCCCCACCCGCTTGGGCGGGGTCGCTGGGTGGGGTTGTGGATTTGGGGGAGGGGGCTGTACCTGTAAACTGTCCCCCAGAGAGGGGTAACCTGGTGTGTCACTTCCCGTTTCTCCCCGCCGCGCCCCGGACATGCGTGTGTCTGCCAGGGATGGGGCGCTCTGCTCCCACTGCTCACCGTGTCCGGGCCGGCTTGTCTGTGGCCTCACGCGTCCCAGCCGGAGGCGCTCCGCGGGAGGGAGGGTCCTGGGCCGCTCTCAGCCTTGCAACACCGCCCCCCGCAGGCCGCAAAGGGAAACGCAGGGAAGGGGCGGCCTGAGCCCGCTTTGCAGGATCCGCGGCGGGGCACCTGCCACTTCCCCGTGTGCTTTCCTCTCCGTCCAGTGAGCCAGAGTCCCGGCCTCCCGCCCCGCCACTGATATCCGAGCACCTCCAAAACAGGAACCGGGGTCCCCCTCCCACCCCCGCCCACCAGTCTTCCCTCCGTTCTTCCTGCCGCCAGCCACCCGCCAGATTCTGAAATCTCGGAGACAAAACTAGTACTGTAAGATAAATTTTTGTACTGTATTTATTGTGTATAACGATTTTTTTAATGGAGAATTCTGTACATTTAGAACTCTTGTAAATTAAAAACCAATCTTTTTTTTTTTTTAAACTACCGACGCCCCCCTCAGCCCTTTGCTTTTGTGTCTTTGGGGTTGGAGACTGGAGGTTGGGGTGAGACCCGGGTAGGGAGTGGGGGTTTGTTGACACCCACTGGGTGCCAGGCCCTGTCCCGGGCACAGGGTGCAGCATGAACCAGGAATCCTGCCCGGAGGGAGAAGGGGGGCAGGTTGGGGACAGACTTAATGAAGGAGGAAGGCTGAACAGCTCAACCAAACAGGTGTGTTTTTCTTTTAATTTAAATTTATATATTTCAGAAAGGAATGGAAAGGGAGAGAGAGATGGAAACATCAACGATGAGAGAGAATCATTGATCGGCTGCTGCCTGCATGCCCACACTGGGGATCGAACCCACAACCTGGGCCTGTGCCCTGCCTGACTGGGAGTTGAACCATGACCTCCTGCTTCATACATAGGCCGATGCTCAACCCCTGAGCCACACAGTTTTTTTTTGTTCTTTGTTCTTTGTTTTTTTTTTTTAAGAATATTTTGTTGATATTTAGAGATAGGAAGAGCGATCAGAACATTGAACAGCTGTCTCCTCATGCTCCCTATGGGAATCGAACCCGGGACCCTTCAGTCCGCAGGCGGCCGCTCTATCCACTGAGCCAGATCTGTTAGGGCAGGGTCTTTCTTTTTCTTTTTTCTTCAATTCCCATCTCCCCACCCCCTGTCCTTGGGTAACCACCAGTTTGTTCTCTGTGTTCACGGATCTGTGTCTGTCCTGTTTCGTTTATTCATTTATTTTGTTTTCTCCGGGATCCTGACTCATGTGAATGTTCCTCGGTCTCCTGAAACAGGAAAGTAACGGATACTTCAAGCCTCTGATCACAGCATTTTTCCCAAATGATCGGAGTGCCCCCTCGTTGTACGTGTGTTTCTCTTGAGAGACAGTTTACTAACCTATATTGTTGATACATTACCACGACCAACGGCACCCCGAGTCACACCTCTCATCCCTCCAACCCCTATTTTCTCCGCGAGGCAGGAGGCAGCCTCTCTGGGCTTGTGCTTAGGACACCAGCCAGCGAGGGGCAGGGGCAGGGGCGTGGGGTGAGAGGCAAGGTCAGAGAGAACAACGGGGGGCTGTGGTGTAGGAGCTTGGGGTACAGGAAGGACTCTGCCCTCCCCTGAGCGAGGAGGGAGCCTCCGGACAGTTCTGAGCAGGGGGCTGGGAGCTGACAGGGTCCCTGGCGTCCTCTGCTGGTCGCATGGGGAACAGGCGCGAGGGAGGCATCCGCCCGGCCGGGTCCCTGCAGTACAGGTGGCTGAGGTTTGCAGCTGGCGCCCTCTGGTGGCCGCATGGGGAACAGACGCGAGGGAGGCATTCGCTCGGCCGGGTCCCTGCAGGAAGGACTGCAGGTGGCCGAGGTTTGCAGCTGGACTGCAGTTCTCTGCAAGCCCCTGGCGGTGTCTGTGGCGGGGAAGCTGACCCATGGGGCCCCCGGGGGGTGACCCCGCCCTGCCGGGATGCACACCCACTTCCCCCACGTGCAGAATAAAGCACTGAAGGAGAGCGGCAGTGCCCTCATGCTCCGGGAAGACCCCACGTGGTCACGCAAAAAAGTTGGCCAGTGATTTCCACGGGCTCCAGCTGCGCGCACCCCGAGCAGAGGAACACGACTAACAATGTGAGGAGCACTCTCCGTGCACGCGGCTCCAAGCCCTTCACCTGTATCTTACTTTGTCCTCGTGTGTGGGGGTCCCTAACCCCATTGCACAGATGAGGAAACTGAGGCCCAGGGATGCGGTCAGGGGCAGGCTGGGCTACATGCCGGGCTGCCTGGCTGTGAGCCCACCAGCTTCACCTCTGGGAAACCAGCTACCAGGGAGCGGGGTCTAGGGGGCAATAGAAAGACCCCCCCATCTCGACCCCCACCCCCACCCCTGGGGAGGGGCCCCACACTGATCCCCGTTCCTTAGAGTGAGCCGTGAGGACCAGATGCTGGGAGCGGCCTGGTGGGTGTCTGTCGGGCCCCCCTCTCCCCCTCTGGGAAAAGGCCTCCAAGTTTACCTTGGGCCCCAGGTAACCAGAGCCCCGAGCAGGACTGGAGCCCAAGACTAAAGAGCCCCCAGTTCATTGGGAAACTCCGAGGCTCACTGGCTCCTTTCCCCATTTTTTAAAAACTTTTTTTATTATTATTAATTTCAGAGAGGAAGGGAGAGGGAGATAGAAACATCAGTGATGAGAGAGAATCATCCATCGGCTGCCTCCTGCATGCCCCACACTGGGGATTGAGCCTGCAACTGGGCATGTGCCATGACCGGGAATCGAACCGTGAACTCCGGGTTCATAGGTCAATGCTCAACCCCTGAGTCACGCCAGTCAGGCTCCATTTAAAAATATATATATATTTGCCGAAACCGGTTTGGTTCAATGGATAGAGCGTCGGCTTGGGGAACATATATTTATTGTTTTGTGTTTTGTTTGTTTGTTTGTTTGTTTTTTACAGAGAGGAAGGGAGAGTTAGAAACACCGATGAGAGAGAAACATCGGTCAGCTGCCTCCTACACACCTGCTCCTAGGAATGTGCCCACAACCAAGGTACACGCCCCTGACCGGAATCGAACCCGGGACCTTTCAGTCTGCAGTTCGACGCTCTATCCACTGAGCCAAACCGGTCAGGGCTCCCACTGATTTTTAGAGAGAGTGGAAGGGAGGGAAGAGGGGTAAGGAGAGAGGGAGAAAGAGATTTTGATGTGAGAGAGACATCAATTGGCTGCCACCCACCCTTGCCCCGGGATTGAGCCTGCAGCCCAGATACATGCCAGGAATCGAACCCTCAACCCTTTGATGCAAAGGCAGATGCTCTAACCACTTAGCCACACCGGCCAGGGCTAGAATAATGTCTTCAAATGCCTGAAATAACACCCACGGGATCACAAGAGAAGCGATTCCACTGAAATAGAGTTATCGGTTTGTTAAGAAATCCATGACCTGTGACACGCCAATGGGGCTGCTCTGAATTGCACATTAAATAGGCTGAGTGCCCTGACCGGTTTGGCTCAGCGGATAGAGCATCGGCCCGTGGGCTGAAGGGTCCCGGGTTCGATTCCGGTCAAGGGCAATTGGTTGCAGGCACATCCCTGGTGGGGTGTGTGCAAGAGGCAGCTGATGGATGTCCCTCTCTCATCGATGTTTCTAACTCTATCCCTCTCCCTTCCTCTCTGTAAAAAAAATTAATAAAATATATTTTAATTAAAAATAAAATAATTAAGTAGACAGCGAGCCGGGCTGGGTGGTGATGAGGAAGCCGTTACCGCGGAGCGCTGGAGACCGGCGTCTCGGGGCCTGGTCCGGGGCGGCTGAGGCGCTGGCCTGTGGCTCAGACCGAACGTCAGAGTCAGGTCCAGAGGTCGCTGCTTCCTAGGCCACGTTCACGGACCCTCCTGGGTCTCACTGAGGACAGAGGGGGAAACTGAGGCCGGGAAGCCTCCGGGGAGAAATGAAAGCAGAGCTCTGCCGCCCGGCAGCCTGGCTGGGCTCCCTTTCTGATAAGGCCTCAGCTTCCCCACCTGAGAAAGCAGAGCGATAACGTAATAAACATAAGCACAGGACCGGGCCTCCCGGGGAAAGGAGGTGGCCCGTGACAGGCTTTCGGAATAGGCCCGGGCCCCGGCTGGCCAGCTCAGGCTCTTAGAGCGCCATCCCCTATGCCAAGGTTATGGGTTCGATCCCTGGCCAGGGCACATACAAGAAGCAACCGCCAATGGATGCACAAATAAGTGGAGCAACAAATCGATGTTCCTCTCTCTCTCTCCCTCCCTCCCTCTAAAAATCCTATATAATAAAGAGGTGATATGCAAATTAAACCTCATGCCCTCACAAGATGGCTGCCTACAATCAGGCCAGCAGGGGGGTTAGTGAGGGATGACCAAAGGACTGAACAGCAGGCTGAATGGGGCGACCAGGCTGGCGGGGGAGGCAGGGGCATCAGAGGCACCCGGACCAGCAGGGAGGGGGCAGTTAGGGGCGATCAGGCCAGTGGGGGGGGGCGGAGGAGGGTAGTTAAGAGTGACCAGACAGGCAGGTGAGTGATTAGGAGCTAGTGGTCCAAGATTATGAGAGGGACGTCTGACTGCCAGTTTAGGCCGATCCTCTAAACCCACAGCCAGAATCTCCCGAGGGGTCCCAGAGTGGAGAGGGTACAGGCTGGGCTGAGGGCACCCCCCCCCCCATGCACGAATTTTGTGCACTGGGCCTCTAGTGAATAATAAAACTAATAGAAAGGAATAGGGCCTGCCTCTCAGTGGTAATATTGTTAGTTACTGCTAAGTTCCACCTATTTACATACATGGCCATCGCTGCCTTCAGCCAATTAGGTATTTCCCGAGAGCCTGCTGTGTGCCAGGCACCATTCTAGGCGCTGGGGCAACAAGAGTGAACACAACACACCCAAGTCCCTGCCCTCGGGGAGATTAAAAAATAAGTAACAGAGCCCTGGCCGGTGTGGCTCAGTGGGTAGAGCGTTAGCCTTCGGTCTGAAGGGTCTGGTCAAAGGGTCATGTACCTTCGTTGCAGGCTTGATCCCCGGCCCTGGTCTGGACATGTGCAAAAGGCAACCAATCGATGTTTCTCTCTGTGTGTCTCTCCCTCTCCCCTCCACTCTCTCTAAAAATCAACGCAGGATTAACAACAACAACAACAATTAACATTAAAAATAAAAATCCAGCTGAGACCGGTTTGGCTCAGTGGATAGAGCGTCGGCTTGGGGACTGAAGGGTCCGGGGTTCGATTCCGGTCAAGGGCATGTACCTTGGTTGCGGGCTTGATCCCCAGTAGGGGGCGTTGCAGGAGGCAGCTGATGGATGTTTCTCTCTCATCGATGTTCCTCACTCTATCCCTTTCCCCTTTTCTCTGTAAAAATCAATAAAATACATATTTAAAAATAGAAGAGAAGTGCTGAAACCAGTGTGGCTCAGTGGATAGAGTGTCGGCCTGTGGACTGAAGGGTCCCGGGTTCGATTCCGGTCAAGGGCATGTACCTTGGTTGCAGGCACATCCCCAGCGGGGGGTGTGCAGGAGGCAGCTGATCGATGATTCTCTCTCATCGATGTTTCTAAATCTCTGTCCCTCTCCCTTCCTCTCTGTGAAAAATCAATAAAATATATTTATTAAAAAAGATAGAAGAGAAGTAAAATAAGTAGCAGACATATCCTGGCCCACGTTGATAAGAGCTAAGAAGGAACAGAAGGTGGGGACGGGGAGGGGGGGGAAGGCAGGCGCCAGGCGGGTGTGTGGAGGGGGTGCCTTCGGCGCAGGGACGAGGTCCTGTGGAGGAGGACAGAGGGGGAACTGGGCTCCGGGAGGCAGGCCTGAGCCCCCCGCGAGGGGGTGGGGAACGGAGCTGGGGACCTGCATCAGGAGAGCCATGTTTCCTAAGCACCTGCCTCGGACCCGCACGGGCTCAGCCTGAACCGTCGCTCTGGGTGTTCTGAATCCACTTCTCCCGGACTCAGTCGCCTCACCTGTAAAACGGGGATAACCGTCCCTGCGTCTCAGGGATGTGCCGAGAAGTCAGAGGGCTTAGAGCAGTGCTTGCCCATAGGAAACACATTGTAAAAGCGAAGGATTCGCCAATCGGTGTGGCTCAGTGGATAGAGCATCGGTCTGCGGACTGAAAGGTCCCGGGTTCGATTCCGGTCAAGGGCATGTGCCTTGGTTGCGGGCTCAACCCCGGTAGGGGGCGTGCAAGAGGCAGCTGATCGATGATTCTCTCTCATTGATGTTTCTAACTCTCTATCTCTCTACCTTCTTTTCTGTAAAAAAAAAAAAAAAAAAAAAATCAATGAAATATATATATATATTTTTAAAAAATATATATTTTATTGATTTTTAACAGAGAGAAAGGGAGAGAGGTAGAGAGCTAGAAACGTCGATGAGAGAGAAACATCGTCCAGCTGCCTCTTGCACAACCCCTACCGGGGATGTGCCCGCAACCAAGGTACATGCCCTTGACCGGAATCGAACCCGGGACCTTTCAGTCCGCAGACCGACGCTCTATCCACTGAGCCAAACCGGCTTCGGCAAAATATATATATATATTTTTTAAATGTGAGGGATTCACTCAAGAAACACTTACCGAGCCCCTCCCTCCGGTGGCCGGTGGCCGCGCCGGGCTGGGCGGGGACACAGTGGTGAGCCCAGGGGGGACAGGCCACGCAAGGGGAGGAAGGTGGGACAGGCAGAGTGGTGGCCTGGAGGGAAACAGCAGTCACAGGGGCCAATGGCGGCCCAGCGGTAAGCCGAGAGATGAGGGAGGGCTTCTCGGGGGAGGGGGGCATCTGAGCAGGGGCCTGGAGGAGGGGCGGGAGCAGCACGTGCAAAGGCCCTGGGGTCGGAGGGCTGCCGCTGTGCCGGAGGGACTGGCGGCGGGGAGAGGGAAGAGGGACAGGGGCGGGCGGGGCGGGCGGGCGGGGGGACGGCGGGTTTTGGGGGACCCCGTGGGCCACCGTTTGGGCTTCTGCTCTGAGTGTGAGGAGCCGGGGGGAGGAGTGAGCAGAGGAGTTTGTGAACTCACTTACGGCTCTTTTTATTTTATTTTAATTTTTTCCATCCTCACCCGAGGATATGTTTTTAGTGATTTTAGAGAGGAAGGGGCGGAGGAAGAGAGAGAGAGAGAGAGAGAGAGAGAGGGAGATACTGATGTGAGAAACATCTGCCGTTGCCTCCGATCAACTAGGGATCAACCTGCAAACCCGGGATGTGCCCTGGCCAGGATCCCTCAGCCTTTGGTGCCGCTCCAACCAGTGAGCCACCTGGCCAGGGTTGCTCAAGTCTTTTTTTTAATTTTTAATATCTCTTATTGATTTTTACAGGGAGGAAGGGGGAGGGATAGAGAGTTAGAAACATTGATGAGAGAGAGACATTGATCAGCTGCCTCCTGCACACCCCACCGGGGATGCGCCCACAACCAAGGCCCATGCCCTTGACCGGAATCGAACCCGGGACCTTTCAGTCTGCAGGCTGACGCTCTATCCACTGAGCCACACCGGTCAGGTCTGCTCAAACCTTTTAATCGCCGTTATTGCCGCTGCCGCTGCTGCTGCTGTGACTGTTCTTTTCATTCCGAGCTAGGACGGTGCAGGGCCGCCGGTGTGGCTCAGCGGCTCAGTGTGAGCCAGGAGGCCCCCGCCCAGGATCCTCCCCCATCACCGAGGTTCCTCTCTCCCTCTCCCTTCCTCTCCGCAATCAGTAAAAATATATGTTTCTGAAAGTTGGGCTGAGATCAGGGAGCGGCCCGGAGCCCGCCGGGGGAGGTAAGAGTTTGAACCTGAACTTGAACTTGAACTTGAACGGGAATGAAAACACCTCGTGAAGGCGCCTCCCGCTGCCCGCCAGGGGGCGCCAGAGGCCGGGCGCGGGTTTGGGGAGGGGGGGGCCCTCGTCCCGCCCCCGCCCTCCCGCCCCTCCTCCTGGCCGCGGCCCCACCCGGCTCAGACGCTCCGGACCGACCGCGAGCTCAGCCGCTCCGCGGGCGCCTCCGACCCGGGACCCCCGCCCCCAGCCCGGCCCGGCCGCTGCGCCCCTCGGTGAGTGCCCCCCACTCCCAGCCCCGAGCGAGCCCGCCTGGCTCCCCGAGACCCTCAGTCCCGCGGGCCCAGGCCCCGCTGACACCGGCCCCTCCACGCCCCAGCGCCCCCAGTCTGTACCAGTCCCCCCACCGCTCCCCGTCCCCCTCCCCGTCCTCCCAGAGGGGAGATCCCGTCTCCGGGGCTCCCTCCCCGCCCTCCTCCTCTGGGTCCTGCCTGGCCCTCCTGGCACCCCAAAGTTCCTCTCCCTCCTCCAGCCACGTCCCCCCGCCCCACCCTCCCCGGGACACCTCCCTCCGCCGCCCACAGCCCGGCCCCAGCGCCTGCCTCCCCGTCACCTCTCCTCCCCGACTTCTCCTTAAAAAAGAAAAGTCGTTATGAGTTTACGGGTTGTTAAACATACTTGATTTGCGGTTATTTTTTTTAAATGTGTGTTGCTTCTCAGCGAGAAGAAGGGGGAGGGATGGAGGGAGGGAAAGACACGTCGATGAGAGAGAAGCATCGATTGGTTGCCTCCTGCACACGCGATCAAGCTTGACCGGGATTCGAACTGGCAACCTCACGGTGCCTGGGAGGATGCTCCGTCCTCGGAGCCGCGCTGCGCCGGGCCGGGCTGATCTGCAATTATTGCTGATGCTCGAACTGTCCAGACTTTAGCCGGGGGAGTCCCTTCGGGCCGGGGCCTGTGTCCCCGTGACGTGCCCCGTCCGTCCGCCTCTGAGCACCTCCCCACCGTCTGTCTGATCCAGGCTCCCTTCTTGCCCTGCTTCGGCCCTGTGTCTCTAAGGAGCCCTGCTTTCCTCCGGAGGGAGGTGATATTTAAAGTAAGGTGACCAGATTCCAAAATTTGGGACTTTTTTTTAAAAAAAAAAAAACGCCTCGGGACATGGGACAAATTGTCAAAAATCAGGACTGTCCCGCCAAAAGCGGGACGCCTGGTCACCTTATTTTAGAGGCTCCGACGTGACGGAAAGCTGTGTGCAAAGATCAGAAACGTTATAAGCTTCTAAAGGGGGCGGGGCGGAGGCAGAGACACAGATGGCTGAGACCGGGAAGGAACGCAGGGACATCACCTCAGATCCGACAGAGAGCGAGGGGCCGGCTGGAGGGGCGTGTAGAGAACACAGTCTGGGGGCAGGGGCTGCTGGTTGCTGCTGGGTTGGAAGTTATTTCTCTTCCTAACTTTTTATTTTTTAAAAAAAATATATATTTTATTGATGTTTTACAGAGAGAAAGGGAGAGGGATATAGAGCTAGAAACCCCAACCATGTGGATGTGCCCGCAACCAAGGTACATGCCCTTGACCGGAATCGAACCCGGGACCCTTCAGTCCGCAGGCCGACGCTCTGCCCACTGAGCCACACCGGTTTCGGCTCTCTTCCTCAGTTTTTAGACCTGTGATGAGAGTGCAGGCTCTGAGGTCAGGTTGCCTGGAGCCGCAGCTTGGGCACTTAATAGCTTATTCGGCAAGTTACTGCTACCCTTGTAAGCCTCCACTTCCCGGATAACAGGCCTTCCCCACCCAGGTGTCAGGAAGCTGGGGGTGGAGCAGCGCCTGGCATGCAGGGGTCATACATGCTGAGCTGTTCTTCCGAACGCCCAAGGCCCCTCACGATCTGGGCACACCGGGGCGATGATGGCTCAGCTTTCTCTCCCACTCCTCCTCCTCCTCCTCCTCCTCCTCCTCCTCCTCTTCCTCCTCCTCCCACTCCTCCTCCTCCGGCCCCTGGGTCCAGCCACCCACCCGGCTCGTGCATGTCACAGCTTCGGGCCTCTTCTTGCACCACCCTCTCTGCCTCGAGGCCCCTGACAGGCCCACTCTGCAGGGAGCAGCTCGACAGTCAACACAGCCCTGGCCGGTTTGGCTCAGTGGATAGAGCGTCGGCCTGCGGACTGAAAGGTCCCGGGTTCGATTCCGGTCAAGGGCATGTGCCTTGGTTGCGGGCACATCCCCGGTGTGTGTGTGTGTGGGGGTGTGTGTGTGTGCAGGAGGCAGCTGGTTGATGTTTCTCTCTCATCAATGTTTCAAGCTCTCCATCTCTCTCTCCCTTCCTCTCTGTAAAAAAAATCAATAAAATATATATATATTTTTAAAAAAACAAAAAGCATGAAGGAATCCATTTCCTCTGGGTGGCCTCTGCACCCTTCCCTGGCCCCTTCCTGCGTCCCCACACATCCCCCCCCTCTCCCCCCCCCGCCCCCGAGTTCTCCATCATCCCGCCGTCAGAACGGAACCATCCCCTTCCTTCTCCTCCAGCCGTCACCTCCCATGCACCGTCCTTGCTCTCTGCTCCTCTCTCCGCCCGTTCCCCCCTCCTCCCCTGCCCGGTCCACCTCTCAGCTCCCTGCCTTCCCCTCCTCCACCAGGCAGTCCTCCATCCACCCCCCTCTCCTTCTCCTGCAGGCAGCCCTCCGCCCTGCGCATCTCCCTCGGCCCGGCGAGCCCAGTGGTTAGCGCCCGGCCCGGCGAGCCCAGCGGTTAGCGCCCAGCGGGTGGCGCCCAGCCCAGAGGGGAGCGAGCGAGCGAGCGGCCGCCATGTTCAGCTGGCTGAAGCGCGGTGGGGCGCGGGGCCAGCGGCCCGAGGCCATCTGCACGGTGACCTCGGCGCTGAAGGAGCTGTACCGCACCAAGCTGCTGCCGCTGGAGGAGCACTACCGCTTCGGCGACTTCCACTCGCCGGCCCTGGAGGACGCCGACTTCGACAGCAAGCCCATGGTGCTGGTGGCCGGCCAGTACAGCACGGGCAAGACCAGCTTCATCCAGTACCTGCTGGAGCAGGAGGTGCCCGGCTCCCGCGTGGGGCCCGAGCCCACCACCGACTGCTTCGTGGCCGTCATGCACGGCGACACGGAGGGCACGGTGCCCGGCAACGCCCTCATCGTGGACCCCGAGAAGCCCTTCCGCAAGCTCAACCCCTTCGGGAACACCTTCCTCAACAGGTGCGCCCCGCGGGGGGCCTCTCCCGGCCCGGGGCCCCCCTCCTGCCTCCCCATCCCCCGCCTGGGTGTCTCCCCTGTGCAGCCCCAACGCCTTTCTCAGCTCTTCGCCAGGGGAGCCGGCCTGCCCTCCTGCTGGGCGGCCTTGGGCCAGTGGCTTGACCTCTCTGGGCCTCCCTTACCCTCATCCGGCAAATGGGGGTCACCGGCCGAAACCGGTGTGGCTCAGTGGAGAGAGCGTCGGCCTGCGGACTGAAAGGTCCCAGGTTCGATTCCGGTCAAGGGCATGTGCCTTGGTTGCGGGCACATCCCCGGTAGGGGCTGTGCAGGAGGCAGCTGGTCGATGTTCCTCTCTCTCTCTCTCTCGTCAGTGTTTCTAGCTCTCTATCCCTCTCTCTGTAAAAAAATCAATAAAATACTTTTTTTTTAAAACGCCACAGGATTGGTTGAGTTACCATCATGAAGGTGCCGAGAGTGGCTCCCGGCACAAAGAACGTGCTCAGGACATGTCAGCTGATTTTTTTAAAAAATAGTTTTTATTCTCTGTCCCATCTCCCTTCTCGCTTCCCTTCCCTGAACCCGATGTAAGCCCGCTGCAGCCCCGGCCTCCTGTGCGTCCTCTCCTCCTGCCGCTCCCTGCGCTGACCCTGTCCCTCCTCCCGCCCAGGTTCATGTGCGCCCACCTCCCCAACCAAGTCCTGGAGAGCATCAGCATCATCGACACCCCGGGCATCCTGTCGGGTGCCAAGCAGAGGGTGAGCCGCGGTGAGTGAGGCTGGGTCCCCGGGTCCGAGGGAGGAGGGGCTGGGGGCCTGGACCCCTGGGTCTGAGGGAGGAGGGGCTGGACCCCTGGGTCTGAGGGAGGAGGGGCTGGGGGCCTGAACCCCTGGGTCTGAGAAAGGAGGGCTGGGGGCTTGGGTCTGAGGGAGGAGGGCTGGGGGCCTGGATCTGAGGGAGGAGGGCTGGGGGCCTGGGTCTGAGGGAGGAGGGGCTGGGGGCCTGGGTCCGAGGGAGGAGGGCTGGGGGCCTGGACCCCTGGGTCTGAGGGAGGAGGGCTGGGGGCCTGGGTCCGAGGGAGGAAGGGCTGGGGGCCTGGGTCTGAGGGAGGAGGGGCTGGGGGCCTGGACCCCTGGGTCTGAGGGAGGAAGGGCTGGGGGCCTGGGTCTGAGGGAGGAGGGGCTGGGGGCCTGGACCCCTGGGTCTGAGGGAGGAAGGGCTGGGGGCCTGGGTCTGAGGAAGGAGGGCTGGGGGCCTGGACCCCTGGGTCTGAGGGAGGAGGGCTGGGGGCCCAGGGAGGTGGGACTCCTGGGTCTGAGGGAGGAGGGGCTGGGGGCCTGGGTCTGAGGAAGGAGGGCTGGGGGCCCAGGGAGGTGGGACTCCTGGGTCTGAGGGATTGGAGCTGGGGGCCTGGGTCTGAGGGAGGAGGGCTGGGGGCCTGGGTCTGAGGGAGGAGGGGCTGGGGGCCTGGGTCTGAGGGAGGAGGGGCCTGGACCCCTGGGTCTGAGGGAGGAGGGGCTGGGGGCCTGGGTCTGAGGGAGGAGGGGCCTGGACCCCTGGGTCTGAGGGAGGAGGGGCTGGGGGCCTGGGTCTGAGGGAGGAGGGCTGGGGCCTGGACTCCTGGGTCTGAGGGAGGAGGGGCTGGGGGCCTGCGTCTGAGGGAGGAGGGCTGGGGGCCTGTCTGAGGGAGGAGGGGACTGACTATGCGGACTCCCAGGTCGGAGGGAGGAGGCGGGTCCCTGCTGGGACTTGCCGGGTGTCGCTGCCCGGAATGGAAGGAGCTGGGGAGAGAGGCGGGAGTCTCCCGCGCTGGCATACTGCAGTGGGGGAGGCGGTGGGGGAACACGTGTGAACAGGCCGCCGCTGCACGTCTGGGCCCGAAGAACCGAGAGGGAGCGATCAGGAGAGAGAGGCAGAGACAGAGAGGGGTGCAGAGGGGAGGCAGGGAGGCTGCAGGAGGCCCGGAGGGGAGCCGCGGGCCCTGGGAGCGCCTGGCCGGCAGGCAGGGCCGCCGATGGGTGGGGAGGGGCTGGGAGGGACCTGGGCGAAGGGCTGGGAGGGACCTGGGCGCGGGCCAGGGCGGCCTGGAATCTATAAACAGCTGCGCAGGGGGAGCGGGGGGCGGGGGGCGGATTCCAGCGGGGCCTCGGGGGGGAGCCCGCCCCGCCGCCGCCCGGAGCCGGGAGCCCGGAGCGCGTTCCGCATCTGCGCCCCGCACCCCGCCCCCCCCCCAGCCCGGAGGCGGGGAACTGGGGCAAAGGAGGCGGCCTGTGGGCCAGAGGGGACCCGGAGGCGGCGCGGGGCGGGGCGGGGAGGGGTACGGGCCCGGGCGGCGGCCCAGCGGGCATCCCTGGGGAGGAGGCGGCGCAGCTGCGGAGCGATGGGAGGGCGCGCCGCCAGCCCCGAGGGGGGTGGGGGGGAGCGGGCCAGGGTCCCCGGGAGGATGGAACCTAGCGGGTCTGCAACCAGAGCTGGGGTGCCAGGGGGCCCAGAGGCCACGGGGGAGGGGGGCGGGGAGAAGCAGGGTCCCTTCCCTGGCGGGGGGAGGGCGGGGGGGGGGGGTCCGGAGCGCGCGCCTGGGGGCCTGTGCCGGCGCCTGGCTGACGCTGGGTGCCCGGGAGGGCTGGGGGGCTGCGGGGAACTGGGGTGGGGGATGTGGAGGGCTGGGGGGCTGCGGGGGGGGGGCTGTGGGGGACGGTGGGGACCGTGTGTGAGGGTCTCTGTGCACAGTGTGAGCTGGGGCGTGCAAGGGAGAGTGCGCGCGGGTGCGCCTCTGTGGGACTGTGTGCGTGTGTCTGCGGGCGCCTGCGCCTCTGGGAGCTGGCGGGGCTGTGGGACCTCGGGTGGCTGTGTGGGTCCCGGGTTTGTGGGCCAGAGTGTGTCTGGGCGTCTGCGCCTTGGTGCGTGTGGCCGGTGCGTGCTGGGCGGGCACCTGTGTGTGAGCACACGTGTGTGAGTGCATGTAATATCTGTGAGTGTGTGCGTGTGATTGTAGCGTAATGAGCGCTCTGGCCGGGTTCAAATATGGACTCCGCTATTTTATTTTTTTTTTTAAAAATGTGGGACCTCCTGCAAGCTACGAAATCTCCCCGTGCCTCAGTTTCCTCATCTGTGAAATGGGAATAGTAATAATAGTGATCAGCCTCCTGGTTGCACGGAGAGTTACAATGGAATGTCAGGATGCACAGAGTGCCGGCCGGCGGGGCTCAGTGGGTTGAGCGCGTACAGGAGGCCGGACTCCTGGGTCAGGGCGCATACCCGGGTTTCGGGTTCGATGCCCAGCTGGGGTGCACGCCGGAGGCAACTGATTGATGATTCTCTCTCACCTCCATGTTTCTGTCTCTCTCTCCCTCTTCCCTTCCTCTCTCTCTAAAATCAATAAAAATATGTTTGCCCTGCGAAAACCGGTTTGGCTCAGTGGATAGAGCATCCGCCTGCGGACTGAAGGGTCCCGGGTTCGATTCCGGTCAAGGGCATGTACCTTGGTTGCAGGCACATCCCCAGTGGGAGGTGTGCAGGAGGCAGCTGGTCGATGTTTCTCTCTCAGCAATGTTTCTAGCTCTCTATCCCGCTCCCTTCCTCTCTGTAAAAGAGTCAATAAAAAATATATTTAAAAATATGTTTTGAAGGCACCGTGCGGAGCCCCGGAAGCAGTGCGTGGCGCACAGTAGGTGCCACGGGAGAGCTAGTGTGGCTGCTTTTCCCCGGTGAGCGCGCAGGCGCCCGGCCTGCCCCTGCCACGTCTCCGCTCCCACGGTGACTCAATCTCCCTCCGCCTGCCCTCCG
Organism: Nyctalus aviator; assembly: GCA_036971965.1. Classification (NCBI taxonomy): domain Eukaryota; kingdom Metazoa; phylum Chordata; class Mammalia; order Chiroptera; family Vespertilionidae; genus Nyctalus; species Nyctalus aviator. The sequence goes on along the minus strand of CM072936.1, from coordinate 7,764,018 downwards.
GCGTGAGCCACACTTTCCAGATCCGGCTGTGTGTGTGTGTGTGTGTGTGTGTGTGTTTGTGTGTGTGTGTGTGTGTGTGTGTGTGTTTGTGTGTGTGTGTGTGTGTGTGTGTGTGTAGGGACGGGAGGGAGGGGGCCCAGCTGCCGTCCCCCTGTTGACCCGGCCCTTCCTCCCCCCCAAACAATGTCCCGCCCCCGCCCCTCTCCCTCAGGCCCAGCTTCCTCCGCGGAGGCTGGGCCCTGCCCCAGCTCCCCAGCTGGGCACCGTGGCCAGGGACACTCCTCCGGGCCTCCTCTCGGTGTGTTTGAGGCAATCCCTTCTCTCTGTGCCTCCTTGTTCTCCTCTGGAAACGGGGGCGCATACAGGTGCGGGTCTTCCTGGGGAGGCTCGGAGGTTCAGCAGTTAGGGAGCAGAGCCTGGAGTGGCCTCAGGGCGTCAGCTGTGGCGCCCTGTGCTGCCGGTTAACGCCCGTCCCCCAGGGCCCACTCCGCAGCCCCTCCTCTGATGCGCCCTCCCGGACGCCCCAGGCGGGCTCAGGCACCCCCTCGGGGCTGCCCCACCCCGGCCTGGCCACCACGGGGACAGGTCTGTGTCCCAGTGGACCGTGAGCCCGGGAAGGGCGGGACTGGGCTGCCTGAGCGATCGTGTCCCCGCACAGAGCAGGCGTGAGTGACTCACCCCATCACTCAGCGCTGTTGTAGGGCTTTGTTTGTTTATTTATTTTATTTTTTTAAATTAATTTCAGAGAGGAAGGGAGAGGAAGAGAGAGAGAGAGAGAGAGAGAAACAACAGTGAGGAGAATCATTGATCGTCTGCCTCCTGCACGCCCCCTACTGGGGATGGAGCCCACAACCCGGGCATGTGCCCTTGACCGGAATCGAACCCGGGATCCTTCGGTCCACAGGCGGATGCTCTATCCACTGAGCCAAACCAGCTAGGGCAGTGGTCAGCAAACTCATTAGTCAACAGAGCCAAATAGTAACAGTACAATGACTGAGATTTCTTTTGAGAGCCAACTTTTTAAAACTTACACTTCTTCTAATGCCCCTTCTTCAACACAGACTGGCCCAGGCCGTGGTGGAAGAGCCACACTCAAGGGGCCAAAGAGCCACATGTGGCTCTCGAGCCGCGGTTTGCCGACCATGGAGCTAGGGCAACACTGCAGTATTTTAACAACCTGTACACCCGAACCGAGGCATACCACTGGCATCTGCTGAGTGAATGAATGAGGCATGAATGAGTGAATGAGGCATGAATGAATGAATGAATGAATGAAAAAGGGAAGGGCTGATGGCCCCTGTCCCTAGATGGCTTGAGGGACTGGGGCCAGAGTGATGAGGGCTGCGAGAAGCAGGGGCAGTGGGGGGCTCTGAGTCCTTGGCTATTTCACTTAGACAGTGGTACTTTTTATTTATTTATTTGAATATATTTTATTGACTTTTCACAGAGAGGAAGAGAGAGGGATAGAGAGTTAGAAACATCGATGAGAGAGAATCATCTCATCGATCAGCTGCCTCCTGCACACCCCCTACTGGGGATGTGCCTGCAACCAAGGTACATGCCCTTGACCGGAATCGAACCCGGGACCCTTCAGTCCGCAGGCAGAAGCTCTATTCAATGAGCTAAACCAAACTTGGTTCTTTTTTATTTTATTATTTTTTTAAAGTAGGCCTACAGCTGAAACCGGTTTGGCTCAGTGGATAGAGCGCCAGCCTGCGGACTAAAGGGTCCCGGGTTCGATTCCGGTCAAGGGCATGTACCTTGGTTGCAGGCACATCCCCAGTAGGGGGCATGCAAGAAGCAGCTGATCGATGACTCTCTCTCATCAATGTTTCTAACTCTCTCTCTCCCTTCCTCTCTGTAAAAAATCAATAAAATATATTTTTTAAAAATAAAGTAGGCCTATAGTATATATATATAAAATTGATTTTATACAGAGAGGAAGGGAGAGGGATAGAAAGCCAGAAACATCAACCAGCTGCCTCCAGCACACCCCCTACAGGTCATGTGCCCGCAACCAAGGCACATGCCCCTGACCGGAATCGAACCTGGGACCCCTCAGTCCGCAGGCCGAGGCTCTATCCACTGAGCCAAACTGGTTTCAGCTAGACAGCGGTTCTGATGGTCAGCCCAAAGGGCTGGGGCCTTGGATGGCAGTGGGGGGGGTGGTGGTGGAGGGTGGTGGAGGGGTCCTGACCTTTGCCCCCTCCCCCCCGCCCCCCCCCCCCAGGCTATGACTTCCCCGCGGTGCTGCGCTGGTTCGCGGAGCGCGTGGACCTCATCATCCTGCTGTTCGACGCGCACAAGCTGGAGATCTCGGACGAGTTCTCCGAGGCCATCGGCGCGCTGCGCGGCCACGAGGACAAGATCCGCGTGGTGCTCAACAAGGCGGACATGGTGGAGACGCAGCAGCTGATGCGCGTGTACGGCGCGCTCATGTGGGCGCTGGGCAAGGTGGTGGGCACGCCCGAGGTGCTGCGCGTCTACATCGGCTCCTTCTGGGCGCAGCCGCTGCTCGTGCCCGACAACCGGCGCCTGTTCGAGCTGGAGGAGCAGGACCTGTTCCGCGACATCCAGGGCCTGCCGCGCCACGCCGCGCTGCGCAAGCTCAACGACATGGTGAAGCGGGCGAGGCTGGTGCGGGTGAGCGGCCGGGGGAGTAGGGAGGGAAGGGGGGACGGGACGGGCGGTCGGGGTGGGGCAGGGGCGCCTCCAGCCTGTCCCCTGACCCCCTCTTGGCTGCCAGTCTGCACTGATCAGATCAGCTGTGCCATCTAAGAGAGTTCGCAGGCTGGGCCTTCTGGGAGCTGGTGGGAGCTGGGTTGCGTGGAGAATTGTTCCTCTCCCATTTGCGCGCCTGTCTCTGTCTCTTTCCCTTTTTTAATATATTTTATTGATTTTATACAGAGAGGAAGAGAGAGGGATAGAGAGTTAGAAACATCAATGAGAGAGAATCATCGACCAGCTGCCTCCTGCACCCCCCACCCCCCACTGGGGATGTGCCCGCAACCAAGGTACATGCCCTTGACCGGAATCGAACCTGGGACCTTTCAGTCCGCAGACTGACGCTCTATCCACTGAGCCACACCGATCAGGGCTGCCCCCCCTTTTTATGAAAATAACACCCTCCTCGTCTCCCTTCCCCCCCCCCCCCCCCCCGCCTTCCTTTGCAAGTCCTGCTTTATTCCTCTTGCAGTTTTCTTCATGGGTCACACTGCCTGGTCCTCAGTTACCAGTCAGGGGGCTCTGGTGTGTCCTGCTGTCTCCGCTGTGCACATTTAAGCGTCACAGAAGCAGGGATCTTTCTCCGAACTGGTTCCCTGATGCGCCCCCAGCGCCAGGAACAGAGCTGGTGCTCAGCACACATCTACACCAGCCAGGTTATTATGATCTCTGAACGCATAATAATCTGGCCACTCGGTGCACAGATACAGATATAGATGTAGATGTAGATGTAGATGTAGGTATAGGTATAGGTATAGGTATAGGTATAGGTATAGATATAGATATAGATATAGATATGAGCCCTGGTGCATGAATTTGTATATGGGTGGGATCCAGCCAGCCTGGCCAGGGGGACGGACATGGGTGGTTGGCCGGTTTGCCTGCTGGTCAAACTCCTGGTCGAGGGGACAATTTGCATATTAGCCTTTTATTTTGTTTTATGTTTAATATATTTTATTGATTTTTTATAAAGAGGAAGGGGGAGAGAGAGAGAGAGAGAGAGAAACATCGAGAGAAACATCAATGAGAGAGAGTCATCGACCAGCTGCCTCTTGCACACCCCCTACTGGGGATGTGCCCACAACCAAGGTACATGCCCCTGACTGGAATCCAACCCGGGACCCTTCAGTCCGCAGACTGACACTCTATCCGCTGAGTCAAACCCGTTTTGGCTGTTAGCCTTTTATTATATAGGATACACACTGAGTGGCCTCATGATTATGCGTACAGAGATCATAATCATTTGGCCACTCAATGTATTGACGGAATGATGTTGAACAAACGCATTTAACGAAATCTCTTCTGTGCCCGGGCCTGCCGGGTGGTGAGGGGCAGTCCCATCCTTAGACCGTGAAGACCCAGCACGATCAGGGCTGGGGCTCGGGAGCCCGGGAGAGCCCTGGAAGGCTTCCTGGAGGAGGGGGCACCCTAGCTGCAAACTGGAGGCTGAGGACCAGGCGGGGAAGGGGTTTAGGCCGTGGGAGCGGCGGGCACCGGGCTGGGGAGGAGCACATGGCGAGCTCAGGGAGGAGGGAAATTGTCCGTTGAGCCCGGGACAAGCGGTACTGACTCTGAGGCTGGGCGGCGTGGGAGTCAGAGCACCCAGGGCTTGGCCAGGAATGTGTGCTTTGCCCCAAGACCCTGGGGAGCCACGGAGGGTGCAGTCTTAGGGAGGGACAGGGTCAGACCAGCTGCCTTCGGTGGGGTGGATTCCGGGCAGGCGGTGAGACCGGGCACAGACCAGGCTGGGTGTGAGGAGGAGCCTGGATCAGGACGGGGCTATGGGGGGTGAAGAGGGGGGAGGAGGGAGAGCACTGGTTTCTGGGTGATTTTGGAAGCCAAATGGAACATTCGTGGGGGCGGCTGCCAGGATGGAGGTGGGGCAGGAAGCTGGGCCAGCAGGGAGGCCCGGGAGGTGAGGGAGCCAGAGTTTAAGGAGCAGCCTGGAGGGGGTGAGTCAGAACCCCCACCCCCGCCCCCACCCCAGGAATCCTCTTTGGGGGGGCGGGGCGCCGTGTGGACTGGAGCCTCAGGACCCACCTTTCTTCCCTGCTCTGCCCAGCTCTGGACTCTCCGTCTCTCTCTGTATCCGTACTTCTGCCTCTTCCTCAGCCTCTCCCTGGTCTTTCTCTTCCTCTCTCCTTCCCTCATTCTCTCTCCCTTTCTCTCCCTCTCGCCCATTGTCTCTCATTCATCCTCCTCTTTCCCTCTTTCCTCGTCTCTTCATCTATTTATACTTTATTTATTGGTTTCAGAGAGGACGGAAGAGGGAGAGAGAGATAGGAGCATTAATGCTAAGAGAGAATCATCGATTGGCTGCCTCCTGCACACCCCACAGTGGGGATCAAGCCGGCAACCTGGGCCTGTGCCCTGACCGGAACCCTGACCTCCTGGTTCAGAGATTGACACTTAACCACTGAGCCACGTTGGCTGGGCTCCCCTCTCTTATTATCACTCCCTCCTTCGGTCTCTCTCCTCTTCCTCCTTATTCTATCTATCTATCTATCTATCTATCTATCTATCTATCTATCTATCATCTATCATCTCTATCTATCTATCTATCTATCATCTATCTATATCTAGTCTCTCTCTCTCTCTCTCTCTCTCTCTCTCTCTCTCTCTCTCTCTCTCTCTCTCCTCTACCATCACCTGCTCCCTCCTTCTCTGTCTTCCTCCCAGTCTCAGTCTCTCTGGAGCTCGCAGACCCCCTCAGGGAGGCAGAGCCGCAGGAGCCGGAGCCCAGGCCGGGGGACGGAGGGACAGGGCCGGGCCGGACACCTGGAGCCCCGCCGGACAGGAGGCGGCTCCGGAAACCGGGACAAACCCCGGAGTCCGGGCCCCGCGCCCCGGCCCACCCTGCCCTCCCACCTTATCTCTTCCTGGCACCTTCCCCCGCTTCCTCTCTGGAAAAGCCATCAGCTCCCACCGCCTCCCGGGGCCGGTCCCCCTGGAGCCGCCCAGGTCCCGCCCCCGCCCCGCCCCCGCGCCCCATTGGCCCCGCGCCACAGGTCCCGCCCACTCCGAGCCACACCCCTGTCCCGATTGGCCCCTGTCCCTAGGGACACCTCCTCCTCCTGCACATCCATCCATCCTGTCCCCCACGGCTGCCCCCACGCCCGCGTGGGATTCTGCGCGGTCAGTCCCATCATCAAGCATGCTACCCTGCAGGGTGGCTCCATGGGTGAGTTTCACCCTGGTGCACCTAGGGTGCGGTGCCACCTCCGGTCAGGACCCAGACCAGCATCAGCCAATGAGTGCATGAATCCATCTCTCTCTAAACAGCAAATAGATCTCTCTCTCTCTCTTCCTCTCTCTCTCTCTCTCTCTCCAAAATCAACCAAATCAGCCCTAAACCAGTGTGACTCAGGGGATAGAGCGTCGGCCTGCCCACTGAGGGGTCCCAGGTTTGATTCCGGTCAAGGGCATGTACCTTGGTAGCAAGCATATCCCCAGTGTGGGGTGTGCAGGAGGCAGCTGATCGATGTCTCTCTCTCATCTATATTTCTAGCTCTCTATCTCTCTCCTTTCCTCTCCATAAAAAATCAATAATATATATATATATTTTAAAAATCAATCAAATCAAATCAAATGCTCTCATCCTAGCCCGTGTGGCTCAGTGGATAGAGCATTGGCCTGTGGACCAAAGGGTCCCGCGTTCAATTCCGGCCAAGGGGACATATCTGGGTTGCAGGCTCCTCCCTGGCTGGGCCCTGGTGGGGTGCGTGCAGGAGGCAACCAACCAAACTGGATGTTTCCCTCCGTCTTTCCCTCTCTCTGAAAATCAACAGGAAACTATCCTCGAGTGCGGATTAAAAAAAAGAAAAGTTCTCCCCAAGGGCACAGAGCCCTTCTGGACTCTTTGGCAGCCCCCCTCCTCCCACCAGGGTACGGGTGTGGATGAGTCCTCGGCTCTGCCCCTCCCGAGGGGGAGCTGCGCTGTGACTCATGAGGCCAAGGTCTTGGGAGGGTGTGAGTCTGGAGAGGCCCTGAACCTTCAGACTGCGCTGCTCTGAGCCGCCCAGGGACAAGAACTATCTATCTATCTATCTATCTATCTATCTATCTTCTTCATCTATCTACTTATCTATCTATCTATCTATCATCCATCTATCATCTTCATCATCTATTATATATCATCTTCATCTATCTATCTATCATCTATCTATTATCTATCTATCATCTTCACCATCTATCTATCATCTATCTATCATCCATCTATCAACTTCATCATCTATTTATTATCTATCATCTTCTTCTATCTATCTATCTATCTATCATCTATCTATCTGTTATCTATCTATCATCTTCATCTATCTATCATCTTCATCATCTATCTACTTATTATCTATCATCTTCATCTATCTATCTATCTATCTATCTATCTCTATCCTCTCTCTCTCTCTGTCTCTCTCTCTCATCTACCATCATCTGCTCCCTCCTTCTCTGTCTTCCTCCCAGTCTCAGTCTCACAGTTGGTGCCCGTTACTGACCTACACAGCAGGGAGCAAGCCAGATTAGATTAGATTAGAATTACTTTTTTAAAATATATCTTTATTGATTTCAGGAGAGAAAGGGAGAGGGAAAGAGAGAGATAGAAACATCAATGATGAGAGAGAATCATTGATCGGCTGCCTCCTTTACGTCCCCTAATGGGCACGTCCCCACAACCTAGGCATGTGCCCTTGGCTGGAGTCAAACCTGGGACCCTTCAGTCCAAAGGCTGATGCTCTGTCCACTGAGCCAAACCAGCTAAGGCTAGAATTACTTTTTTTTTTTTTTTAATATATAGTTTATTGATTTTTTTTTAAAGAGAGGAAGGGAGAGGGATAGAGTTAGAAACATCGATCTGCTGCCTCCTGCACACCCCCTCCTGGGGATGTGCCCACAACCAAGGTACATGCCCTTGACCGGAATCGAACTTGGGACCTTTCAGTCCACAGACCGATGCTCTATCCACTGAGCCAAACCAACCAGGGCTAGCAAGGAACCTGCTGGAACAGGAGCCTGGGTGGCCAGAGGACAGGGGGGAGGAGCGGGAACGAGGTGCAGAACCAGCCAGACTCACCAGAACTGTTAGCATTCTAAGCCTATGATTCATTTAATAAGTGTTTTCAAGCCGACCGTAGGGACCGGCTCGGGGTGCAGCATTCACGTTAGTCAAACACGCTCCCTCCCACCCCTGCCCCCAGCGCTCGGGGCCCCGCCCGCCCCGGGATTGGTGTCTGCGCCTTCCCCTAGACGCATTGTTTCCATATGAGCACATACGTGTCATTCTTTAGCTTCCTATTTAGAATAGGATGCCGTGTGCTCATGGCTCGGCCTGCCTTGTTTGCTTTCTGATAACGGAGGAGCCTGCTGAGGCTCGGAGGTCCCCCCGCTCCTTGGCTGCAGCTCCAAACATTTCTCGAGTGTTTGTGTGCACGGTGTGCCAGCGCCGAGGACAGGGGCCCGGGCGTGGCCCCGGCCCGTCCGGAGCCCCCAGCCTGGTGGATGGACGGGGACAGGACAGACAGACCGGCAGAGCAGGAACGGAATACTGCATTGTGAGAAGTGCTGTGAGCGGAACGATCCAGGCGGAGGCGGAAAGTAACTGCAGGGCCTGTGCGCGGGGGTGACCGCCAGAGGAAGCTGCGGGAGCCCAGGCCAAGGTCCCGGGCAGAGAGGGGCATGTGCAAAGGCCCTGGGGTCGGGGGTGAGCGGCATCTGGTGAAGCCAGGAAGGCAGGCGAGGAAGCTGGAACAGCGGCCAGGGGGAGGTACCGGTGGGTGAGGCGGCAGGAGCCGAGCCAGGGAGAACTGCGCTTCTCGAGCCTTCCGTTCCCAGGATCCCGTCAAGGCTCTTAGAAGTGACTGAGCAACCAGAGAAGTCTGCACATGCACTGTGTGCTGACCGCGTGAGAATTCAAAACGACGGAAACTGGAATGGCTCAGTGGATAGAGCGTCGGACTGCGGACTGAAAGGATCCAGGTTCGATTCTGGTCAAGGGCATGTGCCTTGGTTGCGGACACATCCCCAGTTGGGGGTGTGCAAGAGGCAGCTGATGGATGTTTCTCTCTCATCGATGTTTCTAATGCTCTATCCCCCTCTCTTCCTCTCTGTGAAAAATCAATTAAATATATTAAAAAAGAATTCAAAAACGGAGACAACGTTTACCACGTGATAGGAACGAGCCAGTAACGAATGGTTACAGAATTATTAAGTGGTCATTTATTAGAAATGTCACCAGTAGGTTATTGGTCATGTTTCATTTGTATGAATAAATATCAATAGTTAATATTATATGACCATTTAAAGTAACAACACACATCAGTCAACCTAGGTAACGTGTTTCATGAAAATTAACTATTTTCTAAACAAAACAAAAAAAGTCAGGGAAGTCATATTAAATTTTAAAAAATATTTTTATTGATTTCAGAGAGGAAAGGGAGAGGGAATGAGAGAGAGAGAGAGAGAGAGAGAGAGAGAAGAGAGAGTTCAATGATGAGAGAGAATCATTGATTCACTGCCTCCTGCACACCCCCCACTGGGGACCGAGCCCACTACTCGGGCATGTGCCCTTGACTGGAATCGAACCGGGAACCCTTCAGACCACAGGCTAATGCTCTATCCACTGAGCCAAACTGGCCAGAGCACCTGTCCTACATTTTTACAAATCTCTTTGCTGTCTGGCTTCCCCTATCTTGCAGCCTTAAAAAAAAAAAAAAACCCTCCACCACCCACTGGGGAGGAAATGAAAAGTTAAAAAAAAAAAAAAAAAAAAAAAGAGCGTCTTATTATTATTATTCAAATATAGTCACACCTCGGCTCTGCGCTCCGAGGCCTCCCAGCTTGCTTCTCACCCCAGTACCCCTTTCATGCCGGTGCCTGTGATCAGTCATGTCTCCAGGCAACAAACACGCGAGAGAACACACCACGACCAGCCAGGAAATTGTATTGTGAATATTTTTTTTTTCTTGGCTCTTGTTGCTGCTTATTATTAGATTTTCCCTTTTTACTGTACATTTCCTTTCCTTTCTGTTAAATGCTCATTCACATTTCATGTCTTTTCCTTTTCGAAGTGTTTATCAATTAACCAGGACATCAGACACGCACTGTGGGTAAGAAAGGTGGAGACAGGGACTCATTTGGGGTCTGGGACTAATCCCATGTACATTGCTTCTAATGGGAAGAGCAACTCGGCTTTCAAACCGCCTTCTGGAAGGAATGAACTCTGAGAGCCGAGGTTCCACCGCACTTTTGATGGGCTGAACCCCTAAAGGCTCTCGAGACCCCCTGCGGTTCCCCGGACCACACTTTGAGAATTGCTGCTGAAGGCCCTTGTGGGAATTTTGAACTTGGGTGGAAAGCAAATGGAGCCTTTGGAGCAGCATCTTGTGGTCCGGTCTTTTGACCGGAATCAAACCCGGGACCCTTGAGTCTGCAGGCCGATGTTCTATTCACTGAGCCAAACCTGTGAGGCAGAGGCGTGCATCTCCATGGGAAATCGAACCGGCAACCTTCCGGCACACACGGGGAGGGCACCCTCCCGCCCCGCCCCGCCCCGCCGGCCTGGGCCCCCGCAGGGAGCCGCCGGGGCCGGAAGCAGGCTCAGCGGGTCTCTCCCCGCAGGTGCACGCCTACATCATCAGCTACCTGAAGAAGGAGATGCCCTCCGTGTTCGGCAAGGACAACAAGAAGAAGCAGCTCATCCTCAAGCTGCCCGTCATCTTCGCCAAGATCCAGCTGGAGCACCACATCTCGCCGGGCGACTTCCCCGACTGCCAGAAGATGCAGGTGCGCGGCCGCCCGGGGAGGCTGGGGGGTGGGGGGAGGGGGAAAGGAAGAGGGGGCAGGCTTCTGTGGGCTCCGGGACGGGGCCGGGAGAAGCGGAGGGCTGCGTGGAAGGTTCCGGAAGCACCTCCTGCACACGGGTCCGCGGGAGCGTGGTTTGATGAGGTAGGAAAAGGGACTGAAGAAGAACGCCCCCAATCATTATGGCTTAGTTAGGATAGACGTTCATTTCTCTCCTCCATAAATAAAAGTCCTGGAGGATGGTTTAGGGCCGGTTCATGCTTCACAGAGCCCAGGCCCAAGCTCTTTCTTAGTTCCCCTCCAGGCCTGGCCTCCGGGCCCAGGAGCCCCTCACGACACAAAAGGGCTGTGGAGACGCCAGCCCTTGTGTCTGCATTCCAGCCAGCAAGGAGAGTAGGGGAGGGGAGGGGAGGGGAGGGAAAGCTAATGGGATAGGCTCTCTCTGTATAAAACAGTGCTGTCCCCATGTATGTTCTACGATGATGAAAGTGCTTTCTTTCTTTTAAAAAATATATTTTATTGATTTTTTACAGAGAGGAGGGGAGAGGGATAGAGAATTAGAAGCATCGATCAGCTGCCTCCTGCACACCTCCTACTGGGGATGTGCCCGCAACCAAGGTACATGCCCTTGACTGGAATTGAACCTGGGACCCTTGAGTCCTCAGGCCTGTGCTCTATCCACTGAGCCATCCCAGTTAGGGCATGAAAGTGCTTTCTGCTGCCACCTCCAAAATGGCATCCACTAGCCACATCAGAACTGACCTTTTAGGTTTTATTTAACTCATTTACGTTTAAAGAATCACGTGGCTGCTGCACTGAACAGGGCGAGTCTACTAACATCGCGTCTGTAACTCGTACTAACATCCAGTTGGTCGGAACTTGGTCATGGCCTTGGCCAACCACAAAAGATGCTGGGAAGTGGAGTCTTTCCTCCACGTGGCCAGAAACGCGAGTAACATTCAGGGGTTCCAGCGCAGATCTTGGGGGATGAGGGAGCGGCTCCTCACACGCCCAGGCCTGGGGTCAGCTGGTGCTGGGAGAGCCGTGGGTCCGGATGGATGGGGAGGAGTGGGCAGGGCAGGACTGACCCAGTGAACGTGGAGACAGACCGAGTCCAGGTGCAGGCCTGGGGCGGGGAGGGGCCTGCCCACGCTGAGCCCGCTCTGAGGGCTGAGATGTCTCCAGCCCCAGGCGGAGGAATCCTGGTGAGGTCCGTTTGCCTCGGCCGCTGACCAGCTCCGTGATCGTGGGCAGGTGGCTTCATTTCCCGAGCCTCAGTTTCTCCAACTGGAAAATGGGTTCCCTGACTGCAGTGTCTCCCCGTTGCCACAGGCACCTTGAGTTTGGCCTCGGCACTGCTGACATCTGGGGCCAGAGAACAGTCCCAGGACAGTTAGTGCCATCCCAGCCTCTTCTCAGCAGTAGTAGCCACACTCCCTCCCTTCCAACCCCGCCCCCCCCAGCTGTGACAGTCAAAAATATCTCCAGAGCTTGCCAACTGTGAAGTGCTGGGCTAAACAGCAGCTGCTAATATTGTTACAGTATTTTTAAAATATATTTTATTGATTTATTTTTTTTAGAGAGAGGAAAGGAGAGAGATAGTTAGAAACATCGACCAGCTGCCTCCTGCACACCTCCTACTGGGGATGTGCCCGTGACCAAGGTACATGCCCTTCACCAGAATCGAACCTGGGACCCTTCAGTCGGAAGGCTGACGCTCTATCCACTGAGCCAAACCAATTAGGGCTACAGTATTTTTTATTTCACTCCTCACCCGAGGATATGTTTATTGATTTGAGGTAGAGAGAGAGAGAACATTGATGTCAGGAACATCGGTCGGCTGCCTCCCGTACGTGCCCCGACCGAGGATCGAACCACAACCTTTTCTGGTGCACGGACGACGTTCCAACAGAGCCACCAGCTGGCGCTGCAGCTGTTAATATGACGCTGACGTTTTTATCCAGACGGATTAATTTAGCCTTTTTCTCCCCGCCCCCACCAAGGAGGGCAGTGCTTGTTATCCCCGTTTTACAAAGGTGGAAACTGAGGCTCAGAGAGGCACATCCCTTGCCCGAGGACACACAGCCCCCAGGGCGGCAGTGCTGGGTGGGCGCCCCGCGGCCTGGCCTTGGAATCCTGCTGCCCCACTCCCACCTCCCCGCGATTCACCATCACACCCACATCTCTTTTTTGGGGGAAAATATTTTTATTGATTTCAGAGGGAGAGGGAGAGAGAGAAACATCAATGATGAGAATCACTAATCGGCTGCCTCCTGCACACCCCACACTGGTGATCAAGCCTGCAGGCCTGGCACGTGCCCTGACCGGGAATCGAGCCTCGACCTCCTGGTTCATAGGTTGATGCTCAATCACTGAGCCACACAGGCCAGGCCCACCCCCATCTCTTCATGGTCGCGATCAGGGGGTCTCTGCACCTCGGCTTTGGGCGTTCCTGGGCTGCCGCTGTCGGGGTCAGTGTGTGTCTGACGCCGTGTCAGCGGCTTGGAGCCGCCTGAGTGAGGAGGGCGGCCTCAAACCCAGCCCGCAGCTGCTCCGGCCAAAGAAGACTTCTCGGGGTTGGGAGTCCCCACGGTTTCGTAAAGGTCCCAAAGCAAACTCCCACGCTGGCTGCCAGCCCTTAGCCCTTCAATATTGAGGGTGACAGAGCGGCGGGAATTGCATTCTTTTTTAAAAAATATATTTCTTTATTGATTTCAGACAGGAAGAGAGGAGAGAGATAGAAACATCAATGATAAGAGAGAATCACTGATTGGCTGCCACCTTCCAACCCCCCTACCCCATCACTGGGGATTGAGCCGAGACCCAGGCATGTGCCCTTGGCTGGAATCGAATCTGGACCCTTCAGTCTGCTGGCCGACGCTCTATCCGCTGAGCCAAGCCGGCTGGGGCAGGAATTGCATTCTTTAACTTGCATCATGGCGGGGTGCTGGCGGGGCCGAGAGCCGACTCTTGAGTGCCCTGGAGCTGCTGTCAAGATGTTGAAATCTTCCTCCGCCAGCCCAGCGGCCAGGCTGCTGCCTGAGTCACGGAGGTCCTCTGAGCCCCCTACTGTCCAGTGATCCCCGGGCCGCCCTGCACCGGGTTCAGCCTCCCGGACCCTGTTCCTGGCCCCTTCCGTGTGGTGGGTACCGGGCGAATAGATACCCACACACGTCTGCACGCTGGGCCAGGAGCTGCTGCCCGGGCTGCTCAGGCGCCCCCGTGGTGGCACCAAGGGGCTGGGGACCATGAGATGGTGTCCCCGACTTCCGGTGCCCTGACTTCCGGTGCCCCTGACTTCCAGCATCCCTGACTTCCAGCGCCTCTGACTTCCAGGACCCCTGACTTCCGGCGCCCCTGACTTCCAGTGCCCCTGACTTCCGGCACCCCTGATTTCCGGCGCCCCTGACTTCCAGCGCCCCTGACTTCTGGAGCCTCTGACTTCCAGCACCCCTGACTTCCGGTGCCCCTGACTTCCGGTGCCCCTGATTTCCGGTGCCCCTAACTTCCAGCGCCCCTGACTTCCGGCATCCATGACTTCCGGTCCCCCCCCTTCCTCTCCCCCACAGGAGCTGCTGATGGCTCATGACTTCACCAAGTTCCACTCCCTGAAGCCGAAGCTGCTGGAGACGCTGGACGAGCTGCTGACGCACGACATCGCCAAGCTGATGCCGCTGCTGCGGCAGGAGGAGCTGGAGAGCACAGAGGTGGGCGTGCAGGGCGGCGCCTTCGAGGGCACCCACATGGGCCCGTTCGTGGAGCGCGGGCCGGACGAGGCGCTGGAGGACGGCGAGGAGGGCTCGGACGACGAGGCCGAGTGGGTGGTGACCAAGGACAAGTCCAAGTACGACGAGATCTTCTACAACCTGGCGCCGGCCGACGGCAAGCTGAGCGGCTCCAAGGCCAAGACCTGGATGGTGGGCACCAAGCTCCCCAACTCGGTGCTCGGCCGCATCTGGAAGCTGAGCGACGTCGACCGGGACGGCATGCTGGACGACGAGGAGTTCGCCCTGGCCAGCCACCTCATCGAGGCCAAGCTGGAGGGCCACGGGCTGCCCGCCAACCTGCCCCGGCGCCTCGTGCCGCCCTCCAAGCGCCGCCACAAGGGCTCCGCCGAGTGAGGCCCGCCCTCCGCCGGCCCCGCCGCGGCTCCCCGGCTGCACGCACGCCCCTGCCCTGGCCACATGCACCCCGCCTGCCGCCTTCCCAGCCGAAAGGATGGGGGTCCCTCCACCCACCACCGCCAGACAGAGGGGACCAGGGGCGGGGGGAGACGTCTCTGCCCGCCCTTCGCACCTCCTCCCGCACGTACACCGAGGCACGCCGCGCCCGCACTAACACACAGGCATCCACCCAGGCGTCATTCTTGCAAGTATTTATTGAGCACCTACTACTTTCCGGGTTTGGGGCTCGTTCCAGGCACTGGGGATCCCGGCAGAGAGCAGAAGAGAGAGATCGGTGCCCTCCTGGAGCTGTCATTCTCGGGAGGGAGCACTGCTCACACACACACACACACAGATACACACACCAGCCCGGGCCAGGCCCGCCCCACACTCTGGGCGGGACCCCTGGCCTCGCCCCATAAAAGAGCAGCCTCTTGGTTGAAATGACTAAATGACAGGCCTCCCTTCCTCTTGCCCATCCAGGCAAGGACCCCTGCCCCAGCCCCCCCGCTCCCCCCTCCCCGCCCCCTCAGGCCTTAGGACCACTGGGGACTCCCAGGGGAGACACAACCTCCTACTTCCTCACATGGACCCCTCTTAGCCCTCCTTGAACTCCTCAGACCCTACTTAGTAAGCATGTGTGTCCTCCCCCGTCTGGCCTCAGTTGAAAACCCAGCCTGGCCTTCCCGCCCCCCAGCCGCTCCCCCCACAGGCAGTGGCCCGAACTTGAGCCCCTGGGGCCCAGCCGCGCTGCCCACCGTCAGGCCATATTGAAGTGGCGCCCCCACCACACAGGAAAGACCCCAGGGCTTGAGTCCCCTTTTCAGGGATGTCTTGGGGGGACAGGCTCTTGGTGCTACAGCCCCGCCCCCCCTTCCCTGGAGGGACCTCACACACCCCCTTTCCTGCCATCGCCCCGTATTAGTGCTTAACGCTGGTGGGGACCCCATGGAAAAGGCGGGGGAGATAAAAATAGTTGGGGTGATGCCCCCTCCGGGGTGCTGGCTGGGATTCCCACGCTCACCCCCACCCCCACCCCCAGGGGCCTGGGATGGGAACGGCGGCCCCACAGCAATAAAGCCAAGGCTTCTCTCCAGAGTCCAGCTGTCTTGGGACGGGGGACTGGAGGGGGGTCGTCCTCTCCCGAGCCCGGGGGGCAGGTGGGGAGGGCGGGCAGGGCTGGCGAGGGGTCCCCCTCCCAGCTCTCCGGGGCGAGGGTGGAGGCCGTGACTCAACGCTGCGGAGCGTGATGACTCATCTGGGCCGGGGGCCAGAGCGACATATTTTCCAAAGAAAAGTTACTCCGGGGCCCTCCCTGCGGGACACCCCTCCCTCCGCCGCCCGCCGCGGGGGCCTGGGAACCGGGCCCTGGGCGCGGGGAGGTGACGGGCACAGCCGCCGGGACAGGCGGGCTCCTGGGGGGCCGGGGAGGGGGGCGGTGCTCCCGCCGGGACCCCGTGTGCGCGCTCCCGCCCGGGACTCGGCCCGCGCTGGGCGGCGGACACACACGCCCAAGGCCACACCCACGGCGCCCGGGACGCGGCTCCCCGGCGCCCCCTGGCGGCCACTCGGAGCGGGGCGGGGGCCCCGGGCTCGGTCCCCCCGCCGGGGTGGCGGGTGGGCGCCCGCGTTCCCAGGACCCCGGCTCCTCCCCTCCCGGCGCCTCTGCCTCCTTTCCGAGCCCGGAGCCGCCTTCGAGAGGCCCCGGGCCCCCGGGATGGGCGCCAGCGCCCGCGCTTCCTTCCTTATTTGTAAACAGCGAAGACTTAGCGGGAGTCCAAGGCGAAGCGCAGGGCTGGGCTAACGTTTAGAGTAAGGTGACCAGACGTCCCGAATTTTTTTAAAAAAATATATTTTATTGATTTTACACAGAGAGGAATTGAGAGGGATAGAGAGTTAGAAACGTCGATGAGAGAGAAACATCAACCAGCTGCCTCCTGCACACCCCCCCACTGAGGATGTGCCCGCAACCAAGGTACATGCCCTTGACCGGAATCGAACCCGGGACCTTTCAATCCGCAGGCCGACGCTCTATCCACTGAGCCAAACCAGTCTTGGCCCGAATTTTTTTTTAACACTTTGTCCCGCGTCCTGGGGCGTTTTAAAAAAAGTCCCGATTTTTTTTAAAAAAATCGGGACTTTTTTTAAAATGCCGCGGGACAAATTGTTAAAAATCGGGACTTCTGGTCACCTCAGTTTAGAGACACGATCGCAAGCGCTTCGCAGGAATGTATGACTTCGTTTATTCTTCAGGACGGACCGTCCAGCACCCCCATTTTGCAGACGGGGAAACTGAGGCAGAGCCGCGCGGTGGACGCCCAGGGCGTGCGCCTGCGCAGCGCGAACAGCGTGGTCCTAACACGCCCGCGGCGCATGCGCATTCCTGTGCTTCCGGCCTCCACGGGCCGAAGGCTCCCGAGTTTCCAGGATTCCAGGGTTGGGACGCGGTGGACCGGCCAGGCGTTCCGAGATTGGAACGTGCCTGGCTCGCTCCGAGTCTGCCAGTAATGGTTCCGGCTTTCCTTTTCTAAAACGACTATTTTTAAAAAATAATCATACTCAGATGTAAAAATATTCCTGGGCGTTTGGGAATGATGTTTGGCTGGGGCGAGAGCCAAGTGCCTAAAACCCGCGGTGGACTGGAATTCGGAGAAAAGGGAGGAGCCGTTTACCCTTTCTCAAGATGGCTGCCTCCCTGCCCCTCGGCTCCGCCCATTCCCTTTACCAAGATGGCGGCCGCCGACGGGAGTCTCCTCCCGGAAGTGGGCGGGAGATCTGCGCGCGCACGCCCCACACCGGATTTCCGGTGCCGGCAGCTGGCGTCTTCCTTTAACAAGATGGCGGCGGGGAGCAGCGGCGGTGGCGGCAAGCTCCGCTCGAAAAGCGAGGCCGGAACCGGCTTCCTGGGGCTGCGGCCCACTTCGGTGGACCCAGCGCTGAGGCGGCGGCGGCGCGGCCCGAGAAATAAGAAGCGGGGCTGGCGGCGGCTCGCGGAGGAGCCGCTGGGGCTGGAAGTCGATCAATTCCTAGAGGACGTGCGGCTGCAGGAGCGCACGAGCGGGTGCGTGGGGCGGGACTTCCGGCTGGTGGGCCCCGTTCTGTAGGGTCCGGGGAGGCCGAGCGAGCGGGGGGCACTTCCGGGGTGCCGGGGGCGTCTGTGCTGGGGACCCTGGGTGGGCAGCTGAGGGGCTTGGTCAGGTTACCAGATACGGGACACCCAGTTAGGTTAGAATCTAGGGACACCTGTAATTTTCTAGAGTTTCTATGACCCATGCACCCAGCCTGGCGTAGTGGACTTTAAGTATTGCGTCCTGTAATCAGCCTTAGCCTGAAGGGGTCCCATCCCAGCAAGACGATGCTTGAATGAGCGTAAGCGGAAGCTGGGCTCTCCCCGCGACGCGAAACCTACTCCTTCCGCAGCACCTTGCTCCCTCCCGGGCATCTGGGGCTGACATTCTTTCTTTATTTTTATTATTGTGGCTGACATTCTGTGTTTCCATCTCCCAGTGGCTTGGTTTCGGAGGCCCCCGATGATAAACTCTTCTTCGTGGATACTGGCCCCAAGGACAGAGGTGAGGAAGGGCTTTCTGGCGTGGCTAGGCAATGATTGGTGTTGTCCAGCTCACCTCAGCATCTGAGAGTCGGCGCGGATGACACGGCCTGGATGGCAGACACTTCCTAAGAGGGGCTTCGCTGTAAACCGGAGGGTTTGGAGTGGGCTGGGGTCGCGCACCTCCGACAGGAGGCCATGATGTAACAAAAAAGACTTATTCCCGCCACCTGGGTGCAGGGGCGCTGAGCCCGAGAGAGGCATCGGGGAAGAGCGCGGGGAGAGAGGTTTTTATTGCTCCTTGCTGGCTGCCGGCCACTCTGCTGATGTCAGGTCCGGTCCATCCTTGGTTCCTCCCATGCCGGGTGTGCTCTGCTTACCTGAGCTGTGCTGTGCCCAGGGCTGTAGCTTTCTGCAAGACGTTTGCCGCGCACGATAAGTCTTTCTCTGCCCCGTTTTGTTCTCTTTAACCCTTTCGTAAACAAGAGGGCCTGGGATGAGCAGAAAGCAGGCCAGGCCCTAACGCAGGGGTCTGCAACCTTTAAGACATAAAGAGCCACTTGGACCCGTTTCCGAAGGAAAAAAAAACCTGGGAGCCGCAAAACCATTGCAACATTTAAAACAAATATAACACCGCATTATATTGTTCCTTACCTTAATGCAATATACCGGATCGTGCAGCTAGTTGTCAGTCTGAAGAAAAAAAGGACTTTTTCACTTAACAATGTAGAATATGTTTTTGCAAATTAATAGCTAATTAAAATATTTAATTTACCTGGTTAATGGGATTTTTGCTCCTGAACCTCAGTGCACAGTGTCAGCACATCAGGGCTGTAAGACGTTACCTTCATTTTCACACAGGCTTGCAAGTTGTCAGAGCCGCGGTAAAGTTTCAAAAGAGCCGCATGCGGCTCTGGAGCTGTAGGTTGCCGACACCTGCCCTAACAACGTACAGGAGTCGGGTTTCCTTGTTGAGGTATTGGATCTCAGAGCGCAGAAAAGCCAGCAAGGGGTCTGTCTTGATGAGGAGATTAGACGTAAAATAGCGGGGCTCATCAGTTTGCCGAAAAGCAAGTCAAGGATCTGCAGTAAGGGAATCAGACCCGTTTTAGTTAATAAAACCTGATTTAATAAGTAGAGGGCCCACTCGAAGGAGTAGGCGAGAAACCGGTCTCAACCCGCTGGTTATAATTTGCTGGAATGCAGGGCCGGGAGGTGCTGAGACTGGGAGTGAGTGAGGCACCTGGAAACCGACCGGGAACAGGCACCTGCTGTAACGGGGGACAGAGCAGGCGAAGGGGTCTGCTTCATGGGAACGCTAACAGCCGCTGGAGCACATGGCAAGCGGCTTTAGCAGCAGGACACCCTTCCCGGCCCTGGAGATCAGTCAGGGGACCGTTCTCACCAAAGCGAGCGGACCCAGGTCCGTCAGGGAGGGCCGGCCCGCTGGCAGGCAGAGGAGACCGTCAGCGAGGGCAGGCGGCTGCTGACAGGTGGTTTCACAAGAGGGCTCGGGGCTCAGGGCTCGGGCAGGACAGTCAGGACCTGCCCCGGGGCCGGTGAGGAGCGGGAAGGCTGTGCCCGTGGGAGGAGGGGCAGGAGGGCGTGTGTAGGTTCTGCTTTAGGTGAAAAAGGGGGCAGAGGCGGCAGTGGCTGCGAGCTCACGGGCTGTCACGCTTGACACCCACACTGCCCTACGAGGTCTGCATTAACTCTCATTTGGGAGCAGAGGAGCGAGGTCATCTTCTCTTGGTCCCGCGGTGACTGGGAGGGAGCGGGTTTTGTCCTGGAGCTCTTCTCACTGAGGTTTTAGAAGTAAAAGGCAGTTGTGCTGAGAACCGGCCTGCCGGGTCCCAAGCCCAGCTCCCTGGCCTCGCCACCTGGCCACGTGCTCCCTTCCTGCTGGTCTCACTGGTTCCGTGGCCGTGGCCCCGCCGGAAGGCCCTGTGTGTGGGGCTGACTCCCTCTGGCCCAGCACACGGCTGGCCCGGCCGGCCCGGGGAGTGCGCGTGGTGGGGGGCATAGCCTTGGGGGCGTCCTGAGTCAGCCTGGGCCCCCCACGTCTGCTGGGACGCAGGTCCCCTGGGACCGCAGTGTGATGGGTGAGGAGCTGGTCTGGGGCCAGGCGGAGGCCCGGGCCTTGATTCCTTGTTTCCCCTTCTCCCAGCGCGCGACAGGAAGAGGACCAGAGGCCAGAAGAGGCCCCTGCCCCTCAAGAAGCCCCTGCGGGTGGACCTGGTGTTGGAGAACACGTCCAAGGTCCCCGCCCCCAAGGACATCCTCGCCCACCAGGTCCCCAACGCCAAGAAGCTCAGGCGGAAGGAGCAGCTGTGGGAGCGGCTGGCCACGCAGGGCGAGCTGCCCCGGGAGGCGCGCAGGGCGCAGGCCCGGCTCCGCAGCCCTCCCTCGGCCAGAGCCAGCGCCCCCCCGGACACGGCGGAGCGGCCCTTCTACGACCTCTGGGCCTCAGACAGTGAGTGCGCCGTCACCTGCGGGCGGGCGGGCGCAGCGCGCGCGATGTCCAAGGGGTGCCCTGCGGGGTCTCCACCCTCCTCTGCAGGGTCTGGCTCCCGCCCTCGCCCCGCGCTCTCCTGCCTCCGGGAGCCCGCCAGCTGCTCTTCGCCTGGCTTTCCTGGCCCCTGGGGGTCTGAGAGCGTCTCTTCCCTCTCCCGGGCTTCGGAGCCATCTTTGTGAAGGGGGGGGGGTCGGAGGGGTCATGGCGGCTCCCCACACGGCCAGCCCCCAGCCCCCTCTGCCTCCGCAGACCCTCTGGAGCGGCCGCTGGCCGGCCAGGACCCCTTCTTCCTGGAGCAGACCAAGAAGAAAGGCGTGAAGGTGAGGCTGTGCCCCCCGAGTGGCGGCCGGGCGGTCAGGACGAGGGCTGGGGAGGGGCACGGCCCTGCATTGGGGCCGAGAGCTCGGGGCGCAGAGCCCCCTGCAGCCACACCTGCTGGGCGCCGCAGGGAGAGAGCAGGTGCCTCAGGGAAGCCCTTGCCGCAGAGAGGATGCTGCTGAGGGTTAGGCCCCTGGGGAGCCTCCAGGCCAGGCCCCCAGCGGGGTGGAGGCCGCACAGTGAGCCTCGGCAGGCGCTGCTCTGACAGGCGCTGCTGCAGGGTCAGTGACAGGCCGCGGAGACTAAGTCAAGAGCCACCCACCCCGCCCACCACGGGGGTCGCAGGGACTGGTCTCGGGACAGGTGGGCAGCGCCCCTGCAGGGAGCTCGCTGGTCCTGGGGATGCCCCTCCCGGGGAACCAGGTGGCCGTTGTCCCAGACGCGGCTCCCACGGCCCCTCCCAGGCCCCACCTGCTTTGCGTTTGTCCAGCGGCCGCCGCGTCTCCACACCAAGCCGTCCCGGGCGCCTGCCGTGGAGGTGACGCCCTCCGGAGCCTCCTACAACCCGGCCTTCGAGGACCACCAGGTACACGGCCCCCCCACCGGGCCTGAGCCGCGGGGTCGGCGTTCCCTCGCCTGGCAGGTGCTCCGAGCCCGCCCGGAGCGGGGCTCAGGGACCCCGTTGGTCCAGCGAGGAGACAGTGACGCCCAGAGGCAGGGCGGGGAGGGGGAATCTGGAGGGGCCGCCATACCCGGCCTTGGGGGTCAGGAGGGCTTCCTGGAGGAGGGGACACGGTGAGGGCGGGGCAGTGTGCGGAGGGGAGAGGAGAGTGGGTTTCAGGCGGGTACAGAGGGTACGGCTTTCGGGAATTTGCACGTCGGTGCGGAGCGCCTTGGTAACCGTTAGCAGACGCCCTGCGGCAGGTGAGGTTTGCCTGAGGCCCAGGGCCGCTCAGCCACAGGGATCCTGGCTGAGGGTCACTGTCTGTCCCACGGACGCTTGCTGAGCACAGGGGTGCACAGTGGGGTCACTCCTCGGGGAGCAATGTTCCCGGAGAGGAATGAGGTCACCAGTGGATGCAGGACACGCGTGGATGCTGTTCCGCATCGTGCCTTAGGGGGCGTCTGAGCAGCAGGAGGGGAGGGCGACTGAGGCTGTGACCGGGGAACGGAGGAGGGGCCGGGTGCTGCGGGGGGGCCAGGTCCGTGCTCCCGGGGAGCCCCGGGGCTCCCCCTAACCCCCCTGTGCTCCCCCTAACCCCCCTGTGCGCCCAGGCGCTGCTCTGGGAGGCCCACGAGGTGGAGCTGCGGCGGCAGAGGGAGGCGGAGAAGCTGGAACGGCAGCTGGCCCTGCCCCCCACGGAGCAGCCCGCCACCCAGGTGAGCCCACACCCGCCCACCCACCCCCCGCCTCCCAGTCCCCCCCCCCCCGCCTCCCCGTCCCCCCCCCCCCCCCCCGCCTCCCAGTCCCCCCGGCTGGCCCTGACCCCTCCCTGTTCACGGCGCCTCTCTCCCCAGGAGTCTACCTTTGAAGAGATGTGCCAGGGGCTGCTGGAGGAGTCGGATGTGGAGGGGGAGCCCGGCGAGGGCCAGGACCGGGGCCCCGAGGGGGCTGGAGACCAGGCCAGAGACGTCCAGTTGGGAGCAGCCGAGGCCCCCACCCCTGCCCGCCTGGCCGCCGTGGAGAAGAAGACGGAGCAGCAGCGTCGGCGGGAAAAGGCCGCCCGGATGCTGGTGAGCACTGGGCTCAGGGCTGCTCTCTGCTCCGCAGCCTGATTTCTTCTGTCTTCAGCCCGCCCTCTGGTCCCACACCCGCTTCTCTAGTCTCCGAAGCGGATTTTGTTTCCCATTGGGATCTTCACAGCTGCTCTGCCGCTGAGGGACCGGTTCCCAGCAGACAGCACTGGTTCAGGGGAGGCAGGGGACCGGCTAGACCAAGGCCCTCCTGCCACTCGGGCTGGGCTGAGGGTGAGGAGGGTTCGGGAGGCCACAGCTGTGGGGAGCCAGCAGCCGCCCGCTGTGGCCGGCTCAGGTGGCAGGAGAGCGTCCCGTGGGGGGTCGGAGGGCCGGGGAGACCAGGCCCCGCAGGCCCCGCAGGCAGAGGCCGCGCTGAGGCCCGGCTCCGCCGTCCTGCAGCGGGCACAGCAGGCCGCGGTGCGGGCCACCCGGCTGCGGCACCAGGAGCTCTTCCGGCTGCGCGGGATCAAGGCCCAGGTGGCCCAGCGGCTGGCGGAGCTGGCGCGGCGGCGGGAACGGCGGCAGGCGCGGCGGCTGGCCGAGGCCGACAAGCCCCGCAGGCTGGGGCGGCTCAAGTGAGTCCTGGACCGGGGTGGGGGGGTCCTCAGGGAGGCCAGCAGGGGTCCCGATCCCCACCCCAGGGCCCTGCCTGTGCTCAGCCTGGTCCTCCTGTGAGTCCGTGTCTCCCCGGAGCCTCGTGTCCCCCCCCCGGAGCCCCGTGTCCTCAGAGGCCACTACCCAGCCCACTCCCCGAGGGGTCTTGGACTCCCCCTGAGCGCCCCACCTTCTCTCCAGGTACCAGGCCCCCGACATCGACGTGCAGCTCAGCTCGGAGCTGGCCGACTCGCTCCGGACCCTGAAGGTACTGGTACTGGCCCAGCCGGGTGCTGAGGGCTGTGCGGGAGCCCGTGCCCGGTGATGACATCATCCTTGCTCCCCGTGCCCCCCAGGGGCTGTGGGCGACACTATGGCTACCCCCAGGCTGGGCCAGTGGGCTGACGCCTGGGGGCTGAGGGCACGGGTGAGGGTGCGGACCCCAGGGTGTGGGCAGCTGATGTGCTGGGGTCAGAGGCCTTTCGTCCCAGCCAGGCCCCGTCATAGTCCCTGGTCTGCCGCCCTGTCCTCTCCAGTCCCAGAGGGTCCCCCTACAGCGCAGAGGGACGTGTTCCTCCCCCGCTTGGAACCTCTGGGCCTCCCCAGTGCCCCGGGCGGGAGCCCAGTGTCCACCCGCCACTGGCCTGCAGCCCGGGCTGCCTCAGTGGGCCTGCTGTGCCCCTCTTTGGCCCCTGACCCTGGCCTGGCCTCGCTGCTCCCTCTGCCTGAGCGCCCCCTTCCACCGCACCGGCCTCTTTCCTGCGATCCTCCGAGCCCGGCTCAGGCAGCGGGAGTCAGTGCCGTCCCCCGGAGCTCAGGGCCAGCTGAGTGCTGGTGGCCGTGGGTTCTGCCAGCGCCAGTGACACCCTCTGTCTCGCAGCCCGAGGGCAACATCCTCCGTGACCGGTTCAAGAGCTTCCAGAGGAGGAACATGATCGAGCCCCGGGAGAGAGCCAAGTGAGGGCCGCTGCGGGGATGGGGGGGCGTGGGGGGGCTCGGAGGCTGCGGGGGGGAGGGGGTTGGGGGGCC
Source organism: Nyctalus aviator (assembly GCA_036971965.1). NCBI lineage: Eukaryota > Metazoa > Chordata > Mammalia > Chiroptera > Vespertilionidae > Nyctalus > Nyctalus aviator. Next base: position 7,739,597 of record CM072936.1, on the reverse strand, counting down.
TCGGAGGCTGCCTCAGAGGCTGCCTGGGCGGGGAGGGGCCTGGGGGGGAGGGGGGTGTGGGGGGGCTCGGAGTCTGCCGGGGGGGGGGGAAGGGGGGGGACCTCGGAGGCTGCCGGGGGGGGGGGAGGGGGTTGGGGGGGCTCGGAGGCTGCCTGGGGGGAAGGAGGGGGGGAGGGAGGGGCCTCGGAGGCTGCTGGGGGGGAGGGGGTTGGGGGGCCTCGGAGGCTGACGGGGGGGGGGAGGAGGGGAGAGGGCCTCGGAGGCTGCCTGGCGGGGGAGGCCCCGGCGTTTGGTGGGCGCCCACCACCAACCTGCTCTCCTTTTCTCCAGGTTCAAGCGCAAGTACAAGGTGAAGCTCGTGGAGAAGCGGGCGTTCCGGGAGATCCAGTGAGTGACGCCCTCCCCCGTGGCACCCGCGGGTCCCCAGGCCGGTCCCAGACCTGGTGCCTGCTCCAGGTGCACCCGAACCCAGCGTTGGGGGACAGGGGGGTCCCCAAAAGGAAAGGGAAGAGCCCAAACCAGAGGGGGTGTCCAGTGGGCGAGAACACGGGCCCCCACTGCCCTCGTCCGCCCTCAGCCCCTCCTCTGCCCCCAGGTTGTAGCTGCTGCAGGAAGCGGAGCCTCACCCTCAATAAAGCACCTTCGGACCAACACGGCCTCGCGTGTTCCTCCCTGGGCAGCTTCTCTGTCTGTCCCCCTCCAGCTCACAGGGGTGTGGGTTCCAGATCCTCCGTGTCCCCCAGCCCCGGGGAGGACCCAGGGCCAGCAGAGGCCTGTCCCTGGGGGACAAAGTGGGCCCCCTCTCCCACGAGGAGGGTCTGAGAGGAGATGGGCTGGCGGGCGGGGGGAGCGGAGGGCCACCCCTGGTTTCTGGCTTGGGGAGCCCCCTGCGCTGGCCCTGGCGGTGAGGGGCGGGTCCTGATGACAGGCCTGTCCCAGTGGGAGTGGCTTTCAGGCAGAGCCTTCACGCCCACCGGTTAAGGGCTAGACTTGCCCATTTTACGGGCAGGGAACAGAAGCATGGAGAGACTTTTCCTTCCCCCACACACCTGTGTGATACTTTTCCAACCTTAATTCTCCAAGTACCAAAGGACTGTGGTCACTGTTGTCACGGGCACGGTGCATGAACACCAAAACCCATGCCTGTCATCCGCCCCCATTCAGCCCTCTGCAGCTGGGGTGAAGGGAGCCATTGTGTCCCGTGTGCCGCTATTAAACACCGTACTAGTCCGTGTGAAAATAAAATTATCTTGATTGTTCTTGGGTGGAATCATACCATGCATGGTGTCTAACTGGCCTTGTGCATGGGGTCTACAAGGCACTATCTGTTCTTACAGTGCATGGACTCCACTATAGAGCGCGTCCCGATTCCACTCCGTATCGCCCCCAGTGGCGCTGGGGCGGATAGCTGCACGTGCCATGTCAGTCTCGGACAAGCGCCGGGAGTGAGCCTGGGTGAAGGGAAGGCAGTACATCGAAGCGGCCATTTGCCGAGTTGGGCTGTGCTGACCTTTACCCTCCGGCCGCACGGAGCCCACCTGTTCCTGGTGGCTTCACGGCCACGTGATCCTGCCGTTCGCCTGTGCCCGCGAAGCCGAGCACCTTTGGGATCACTGGCAATTTCCTCTTCTGTGCAGGTTCAGACCTTCTGACCACTTTCTTTCTAGGCCAGGTGTCATTTTCTTGTTTATTTGTGGTGGCTCTTTATTACAGATCTGAAGTCCGGCCTACACATTCCACGCATTTCTTCTGGGCTATTCCTTTTGACTTTGTCCAGGGTATCTTTTATAAGACACAAGTGTTCACTGTTTATAGCTTTCTGTTAAAACATTTTTTATTGCTGCTGCTTATAAAGGTTTTTCCGGGACAAGGTACTTACGAAAATAGAGCAAGCAATTTAGAAAATAAATTGGTGAAAGGGGAGACATCAGAGCCACCGCCTCCCCAACATCCTGTAAAACATCACGACCAAGGAACTTTCCCCTCTCCTGTCTTAAAAATAAGAGGGAATGTTTTGTTTTAATATGTTTTTATTGATTTTCCGTGGAGAGGGATAGAGCGCTAGAAACGTCAGTGAGAGAGAAACGTCCACCAGCTGCCTCTTGCACAGCTGGGTGGGGGGCAGTTAGGGTGGGGGAGAGGTGGGATGGTAGGTTGAGGTGAAAATAAAAGCGTCCATGTGCCTGCTAAAGAGCCCCAACCTATGTAAAACTCAACAATAAAGGGTTTTTCTTTTTTTTTTTTTTTTAAAGCCTTAAGCCCTGGCCTCTGACCCAGTAAACATCCTGGAGAATGAATCTGAGGAACCTGCTGGGAGGAGGGAGGAAACTCTTAATGTCCAGAGGCGGCCGTGGCCGCATCCGCCGAATTCACGGAGGGGTGAGGGGGCCACGGCTGCTCAAGGGCAAACCCCTGGGCCAGGACGCGAGGCCGAGGCCGCAGGAAATCCCCGCTGTTTTATGGCCGGGGAAACGGCCCGAGGGTGCAGAGACCGCGCCGTGGCAAAGGCCTGTGCGTGCGTCCCTGCACATCCGTTCCGCTCCACATCTGAATTTTACAGCAAAAGGAAAAGACTTGGGGCTGCTGAGCCGAGTTAAGCGGTTTGCAAGCTGAGCTGATGCCTGTGGCTTCCTTGGGAGGGAGTGCGTAGAACAATCGGGATGAATGGGCGGATGCAGGGAAAACCGGTGTGGCTCAGTGGTTGAGTGGAGACTTAGGAACCAAGGGTCGTAGCTCATGCCCAGGTTGTGGGCTTGATCCCCAGTGGGAGGAATGTAGGAGTGGCCAATTGATTGATGATTCTCTCTCATTAATGATGTTCCCTTTCTTCTCTGAAATCAATAAAAATACTTTTTAAAAACAAAACCAGCCGAAACCGGTTTGGCTCAGTGGATAGAGCGTCGGCCTGCGGACGGAAAGGTCCCGGGTTCGATTCCGGTCAAGGGCATGTACCTTGGTTGCGGGCGCATCCCCAGTGGGAGGTGTGCAAGAGGCAGCTGGTCGATGTTTCTCTCTCATGGGCGTGTCTAGCTCTCTATCCCTCTCCATTCCTCTCTGTGGAAAATCAATAAAAATATATATTTTTAAAAAACAACAACAAAAAACCCCAGAGTGCAGTGAAATGTGAATGGTAGGATCTCGTGGTAGGGTATATGGAAAGCTTGACTACTGTGTGAAAATATCCCTGATGATTTTGGGAGACCGGCACATGGGCTTGAGCGAGATGCCAAGGGAGCTTGCTTTGGCTGGTTCCTTCCAAGGCCCTGCGTCTCCTGTTGAACTTGTAACTTTTCCCAAAGGGGTTCCCCAAACTGGAAAGCTTCCGGCGCCACAAAACCCGGACCTGCCTCTGGGATATAAAACATCGGGAAGGTCTCCCCACTAAGCGGGTAATCTGTACCTCTCGGAGGACGGAGACCATCTGTGGGCCGCAGCCTAGAATGGTCAAGAGCTGGGGTTCGGGATCCAGCGTCCTGACCTCAAATCCCAGCTCAGTTGCATTATCCGCTGTGTGACCTTGTGAAGGTTACTCACCCTCTCTGTGCTTCAGGGTTCCTGTTCGCAAAATGGGCATCATGATATTCCCCACCTCACTGGCTGATCGCCGGGACTAAGTGAGTCTGCGTCTGAAAGTGCTTGGACCGGGGGCCTGGCACAGATTAAATCCTAGATGAGTGTTCGCTATTAAAACAATGTTCATGGAAAAAACAAAGATGGCTTAAAAAAAAAAAGCATGGAAACTTGCAACCCGCGCCAAAGCCCCCTCACAAAGACCTTACCTTCTGGCCCGCTGATTGCACTCCTGGGAACGTGCCCCAAGGACGCGGCCGGAAACCCAGGGGAAAGCATAATGCAGGGGCCGCCCCGCAGAGCGGGGTGCAGAATGGAAGGAAATGCGGTCATGGACTCAGGCCGCCCCAGCCCCTCCGGGGAGGGAGGCTCTGGCCGATACCCCGGGGGTGGACGCGCATAATAACGGACTTGTTTACGTTCTGATGCTCCGTGGACAGACTGGTCTGCACGGGCTCCTCAGCCGACCTGCCCACGGTCTCTGTGGGGATCCGGCGGCTGCTTTCTCCTTCCTGTGGCTTTTCCCAGGGTCTCCACCTTTCCTATCACAGAGAAGACTTAAAAAAAAAAAAAAAAAAAAAAAAGGAATTTGAAACGTGGACAGAGACTCCTCGACGTACGTCAACATGCCTGCCGCTGTGCTCTCTGGAAGGTCAGAAAGAGAAAGTCCCCAGGGAGAGCCATGAGAAACGGGCGTTGACAAGTGGGATGTCCACACTTGGAGTACCACGTAGGGAAGATCAGCTTTTGGAAGGATTTTTAATAACCTGGGGCAGTGGTCGGCATACATGTGTGGCTCTTTGGCCCCTTGAGTTTTTAGCAAAGGCCAGCTTAGGAGTACCCTCATTAAGTTAATAACAATGTACCTACCTATATAGTTTAAGTTTTAAAAAACAATTGTGGCCAAAATCGGTGTGGCTCAGTGGATAGAGCGTTGGCCTGCGGACTGAAGGGTCCCAGGTTCGATTCCAGTCAAGGACATGTACCTGGGTTGCAGGCACATCCCCAGTGGAGGGTGTGCAGGAGGCAGCTGATCGATGCTTCTCTCTCATTGATGTTTCTAACTCTATCCCTTTTCTCTGTAAAAAAAAAACTCAATAAAATATATTGTCACAATGAGCTGGGGTTTTTTTGTTTTGTTTTTAATTTTTAAAATTTTTTATTTTATTGATTTTCCACAGAGAGGAAGGGAGAGGAATAAAGAGCTAGAAACATTGATGAGAGAGAAACATCAACCAGCTGCCTCCTGCACACCCCCTACTGGGGGTGTGCCCACAACCAAGGAACACGTTCTTGACCGGAATCGAACCCAGGACCTTTCAGTCCACAGACCGAGGCTCTATCCACTGAGCCAAACCGGTTTTGGCTACAATGAGCTGTTTTGCACCGAATAAAATTTCCTTTGTCCCCACACCCCACATCGGGCATTCCTGATGGTGTTGAACTGGTGCCAGCGACCATCTGTTGACATGACTCTCTTCCTCACATCTGCTTTTCTGTGTTTTGGCTTCCTCCCTGTTGTTTTGTTTTGTTTTGTTTTGTTTTGTTTTGTTTTGTTGATCCTCCCATGAGGATATTTTCCCATTGACTTAAAAACATATTTTTATTGATCTCAGAGAAGAAGGTAGAGGGGGAGAGAGAGGAACATCAGTGATGCCAGAGAATCACGGATCGGCGGCCTCCTGCACGCCCCCTCCTGGGGGTTAAGCCCACACCCCGGGCATGTGCCTTTGACTGGAATGGAACCAGCTCAGGCCCCTCGGACTTTGGAGAGTGGAGAAGGGAGGGAGGGAGGTAAGGAGAGAGAGTTTAGGGGGTGGGAGGAATGAGTGGAACTGGATGAATGGAAGGAGACAGCAAAGGGGACACAGAGGAAGCGGCCAGCGGGGTGGGCAGAGGGGACCAGGATGGCGGTGGAATCACCATCCTCAGCCCACGAGGCTGGAAGCACCCCTGGGGGGAGGAGGGTCGGTCAGGGGTGAATTTCTGGGAACTTAGCTGCTAGAGGTTGGGGGAGCGGGGTGGGAGCACCCATGCCAGGGGACCACGCCAGGAGCAGTCTCGTGGCGCCGCCTGTGGGCCCTGCGTGGTCATTAGCAGCCCTTCTCTCTGAGTGTCCCTTTGGGGGAGGTCCAATGCAAAGATCTCCCAAGTTCAAGGGGAAGCTGTACAGATGCGAGACAGCGGCCGCCAGGGGGCGCCGAGAGCCCACACAGACCGGGCCTGGGAGGTTCCAGTGTCATTGGACCTCTCAGTTCCCCCCCAACTATCCTGACCTGGATCACCACACACGAGCTGAGCCTGTTCTAGAACCTCAGAGAAGCGGAACCGTGCAGCATCCCCATACAGGAGCCTGGTCCTCTCCAGAACCTGGGATTGTTGTACACAAAGGAGAGCAAGCCGAAACCGGTTTGGCTCAGTGGATAGAGCGTCGGCCTCCGGCCTGAAAGGTCCCAGGTTCGATTTCGGTCAAGGGCATGTACCTTGGTTGCAGGCACATCCCCAGTAGGGGGTGTGCAGGAGGCAGCTGATCGATGCTTTTCTCTCATCGATGTTTCTAGCTTTCTCTTCCTCTCTGTAAAAAATCAATAAAATATATTAAAAAGAGAGAGAGAGAGAGCAAGAAAGCCTCCAGACCAAGAACCCGGTGCTGCCCTCCCTCTGGAGCCCGCCCAGCTTCCTCCCTTGGCCGTGACCTCTGCCCTCTCACCCGTGGAGACCTGTCCCCTGGCCCGTGTCTCTGACTCCCGCTGAGCCACAGCAGCCCGGTCTCCTGGAGCTCCTTCTGCCCGAAGCCCTTCCCGTGTGGCTGTGCCAGCTTTAACAAATGTCCTCTCACAGCCACCTGGCCTACTGCTGGGAGGTCTTTCCCGCACGAAGTCAGGAACCCACACACTGCCCCTCGCTGGTGTGGCTCAGTGGATAGAGCGTCGGCCTGTGGATGGAAGGGTCCCCGGTTCGATTCTGGTCCAGGGCACATGCCCAGGTTGCAGGTTTGATCCCCGATAAGGGATGATTCTCATCATTGATGTTTCTATCTCTCTGTCCTTCTCCCTTCCTCTCTGAAATCAGTAAAAATATATTAAAAAAAAAAAAAAAAAAAGAACCCACAGCTGCAGGCTGGCCTGCAGGCTGGACTCAGTGCAGACCTGGGCCCACCCGGTAGGTAACACATTCACGCACCCATCCGCCCATCCACCCACCCATCCATAAAGAGTGCGTGCTTTATGATTCTCTTTTTCTGAGATTCTATAACAGGTCAAGAAAATTAAAAAAAAGAAAAGAAAAAAGGACTGACTGAAAAGGCCTGAGGAGGTGACATCTGGCCAGCAGCCCATGTCACCTGTACCCCTCATGCTTTGGGTATGCCTGCAGGTGCCATATTCCTTGGTGTAGTTCGCACCCAGATACCTGCCCTGGGTCCTGCAGGTCCCGTATTCACCAGAGTAGCTCACACCAGGTTCCTGCCACCCACACGAGTATGCACCCTGGCAGGGCACATGTGCCCCGAGCAAACCATAGCGGCCTGGCGGGAGCTCAGGGGAGGGGACTTTGGACAAATCTGCCCCAGAAGAGAAGAGCCTGAGCCCTCCTTTTCCATCAGAAAGGTGCCTTTCCCTTTAAGGAAGCAGATCGGCTTCTGATCCACTGGCCAGTGGCAGTGGAAGGAAAGGAGCCCCCACTCCACCCCAGCTCGCGGGCATTCACCCTGTGCTTTCCCAGAGAGATAAGGCTTATGGGCAGGCTGAGAAAGATAAGCATTCGCTGGCGCTGACAAGTGCTTTGGATCCTTTCCTGTCTCGCAGACGGGGTTGACAGGATCCCATTGTTCCCGAGGTGTGTGAACACCCAAACACAGGGCCTGGTGTCTGAGAGGTGGCTTTGGTGAAAATGAATGATGTCCGGGACTCTTTGCTCAAAGGTGCAGCTGTCTGACAGATACTTCCCGCGAGTCCATTGTGTGCCGCTCGGCAGCCGCTCGGCACGTCCCAGGACGGGGACAGAGCAGAACACCGCCACAGAGGGTGCTTTCTGGCCCGGAGACAGCTACACGCATAAAACAATCCTCGTCAGCAGGTCTGCCGATGGTGCTCCCTGGGGAGAGTGTTGGCCTGAGCACCCAACCGTCTTTTTAAAAAATATATATTTTATTGATTTTTTACAGGGAGGAAGGGAGAGGGACAGAGAGCTAGACACATGGATGAGAGAGAAACATGGACAAGCTAGCTGCCTCCTGCACACCCCCCGCTGGGGATGTGCC
>CM072936.1:7581766-7726766 GCA_036971965.1 Nyctalus aviator | reverse complement strand
CCCAATTTAAAATATATTTTATTCATTTTTACACAGAGAGGAATTGAGAGGGATAGAGAGTTAGAAACGTCGATAAGAGAGATACATCGACCAGCTGCCTCTTGCAACATGGATTGAGCCCACAACCCAGGCATGTGCCCTTGGCTGGAATCTATCCATTATGCCAAACCAGCTAGGGTAGGCCACTCAGTTTATAGCACTTTGTGAACACAGCCCTGGCAAACAGATACAGACATGCTACACACGGAGAAGCCAGATTATTATGACCACCTGACATTTGTAGGCAAATTAGCCGTACACTGCATTGTATGGGATATGGAAGCTGAAGGCCTGTTCGAACACCTTTGCTGTCTGCAGTCACCAAGATAAAATGTCTCCAGTTCGCACAGGAACACAAGGATTGGACAGTTGAGCATTGGAAAAAAGTCATGTGGTCCGATGAATCACGTTTCCAGTTGCATCATGCAGAAGGCAGAGTGAGAATTTTGCAGAAACAGCATGAAAACATGCACCCCACATGCATGAGCACAACCTTTCAGCTGGTGGGGGCGGTGTTATGGTTTGGGGCATGTTCTCCTGGCATGATGTGGGCCCTTTAATTCGTGTGGAATGACGTCTGAATAGCACAGCATACCTGAGTATCGTTGCTGATCAAGTTCATCCTGTCATGTGGATGGCGTATCCCAATGGAGATGGCTCCTTACAACTAGACATTGTGCCATGCCCCGGTGCTCGCATTGTGCGGAGTGGTTTCAGGAACAGGAGGGAGACTTTGCCTTGCTTAGGTGGTCCCACAATCACCAGATCTCCATCCAACTGAGCATTTGTGGGACGAAGTTAAAAGAGCCGTCAGGCAGCTGGTTCCACAACCATCCAATCTCCCGGAACTGGACAGTGCTATCCATCAGGCACGGGGTCAGATTCCTCGCATCACCTTTCAGCATCTCGTGGAGTCAATGCCAAGAGGAATCGCCACAGTACTGGAGGCAAAAGGTGGCCCAACGGAGTACTGATGGGGCGGTCATAGTAATCCGGCCACTCAGTGTAGACAAGGCATAGTTCCCCACCAAAGACAACATTTAAAATATATATATATATATTATTGATTTTTTTACAGAGAGGAAGGGAGAGGGATAGAGAATTAGAAACATCCATGAGAGAGAAACATCGATCAGCTGCCCTCCGCACACTCCCCACTGGGGATGTGCCCGCAACCAAGGTACCTGCCCTTGACCGGAATCGAACCCGGGACCCTTCAGTCCGCAGGCTGATGCTCTATCCACTGAGCCAAACCAGCTAGGGCTGAAGACAACGTTTTCCCTATACAATATGGCGGAGCTGATGACCTGGGGGATGAGCAAGGACCAAACGGGAGAGGGTAGGGACAGTGTGTGCAGAAGCCCGGAGGCAGCTAGGTGGGCGAGGATGCCGGAGACCAATCGCTGTCTCCCTGATAGAGAGATGTGGACCGGAAGCCAGGAAGGCCGTCCACAACAACATTGCTCTCACCACTCACCCTTCAGTGGAGACGTTGTTAGCCGAAGCAGCCTCCACCTCTGTTTGTCCCGTGTAAGTCTCTGTTATTTCCTGCCTAAGCACTATGGGTATTTCCCCCGAAGCCTCAATAAAAGGGACGGCAGGGCCAGAGCCGTGGGTGGTTCTCCCACTAGAGTTGGACTTACCGCCTGGCCCCCCCATATCGCCAAATTAAATTTCCTCTCGTCTCTTTTTCTTTTGTGCGCGGCCCTTCTCCAGAACCCGGACCCTCGACCGGGACCCTGAACCACGAGGGACGTGAAAGGGGATCATCCCACATGAGGTCCTGGGGGTGAGGACGCAGGGTTTCTGTGGAGCTTGGGCTCTGAGAGGAGGAGCAAGGAGGGACGGATGACACCAGGTTTTGTTTTGGGGGTTTTGCTCTGAGGGGAGGGCCCCCAAAGCCACGGAAAGAGGCGTTACCCAGGACGAGGAGGGCAGCGCGCAGGCCTATCACCGTTTTCCAAGATACCGGGGTCAGAGGTCACACAGCACTGGAAACGGGGCTGCCCAACCTGCCCTGGGAGGTGAGGGTCAGAGCAGGTGAGGCCCCGGAGGCGCAGGTGGAAGGGGGGGGGGCGCGGGGCGGACTGGCCTCCCACAGAAACCCCCTCTGCGGAGCGGTCCCTGTTGTGGAGCAAACTCGAGTAAAGACCACTGGAGTCCAAACCAAATTAAAATTCAGGGAGCCCTCGGCTGTTCTGCCTTCCAGACAGGGAGGTCAGAGAGCAGCCCCAATACAGGACCACTTTTTATGCACATTTACCACATCCTGTTTTTGCAGAGGAAGCAACCCAAGGCAAAACAGTTTTTTTCCCCCCAAGTCACTTCAGGGTCATGCTATGGACGATCATGGTATTTACAGGGTTATCTTGTTCTCCAGAGAGCTGACAGTATTCTATCTTGCAAGGCTATTTGGTGAGGTGCTGTTAGGCCCAGATTTCGTGATCCCCCAAAGACCACCAGGGAGCCGAGTCCGATGCAAAAGCAAAAGAGCCTTTTTTTTTTTTTTTTTTTAAATATATTTTATTGACATTTTACAGAGAGGAGGAAGGGAGAGAGATAGAGATCCAGAAACGTCAATGAGAGAGAAATATCTACCAGCTGCCTCTTGCACACCCCCAACCGGGGATGTGCCCGCAACTGATGTATATGCCCCTGACCGGAATCGAACCTGGGACCTTTCAGTCTGCAGACCGACGCTCTACCACTGAGCCAAACCGGTTTCGGCAAAAGAGCCTTTTTATTTCGAGCTAGCCCGAGCTCAGTCCCACGTACACCGATGCAGCAGTGAGGGAGAGAGAGAGAGCGCGGACTTCTACAGAACGAAGGATTTATAAGGGTCTGGGGGTGGGTGGTGAGGTCACTGCTTTGGCTGACCCCCATTGGTTGGGCGAGGGCTAGGGTCCAGTTACACAGTGACATGGTTACACAATACGGAGGACACAGTGCAAAATGGAGTCAGGAGTTGGCCCTGCCGAGCCCCAGAGTACAAAGTGGAGTCAGGAGTTAACTCTGTCCTGCCTCAGTGCAAGGGGAAGGGGCCATGAGACCGTATCTCAAGGCCTGGCCCGGTGTCAGCACCGACAACCCAGTCTGGGGCACGTCCTCGGCCGCTCCGGAATGGAGCGGTGCTAGGAGGAAGCAAGCTCAGAAATTCCCACTCTATAACCTCCCCAGGCGCCTGACACCGTTCCAGTTCTTCCCGCGTCTCTGAGCTCATTGGACGCGCATCAACCCCGGGAGAGAAGTGCCATTTTCAGGCTTTCTCTCTCCTGGTCGCCTCCGGCCAAGCCGCTCCCAGGGCAGGGATGGCGTCTGCTTTGCTGGCTCTGTATCCCCAGGACCGGGCCTGCAGGTAGGTCGGCTGTACAGGGCCTGGAGGCAGTCACACCCCTCTTTCAGGTGGGAAAACTGAGGCTCAGAGAGAGGGCCCCCTCCCTCCCCCATGAACCCCTTCATTCAGCTGCCGGCACTCCCCAGGAGCCCCTAATCTGGGAGCTGGAGGTACAGGAAGAGGGGGTGTCACCCCTGACAGAGTGGGGGCGGGAGGGCTGGCCGACTAAAGGAACCTCGATTTCCCCGGGGGGCCCCTGCGTGCCTCCCGCCCGCTCCTGGGAAGAGAGGGGCCGAAGAGCCCACCCTCCCAACGGCTGTGGGTTAGAGGTCATCCATACACGCCAAGGTCATGGGTTGGATACCAGGTCAGGGCACACACAAGCATCAACCAGTGGGTGCGTTCATAGGCAGGACAAAGCAATGTTTCCTCGCTCTCTCCCTCAGACCAATGAATAAAAATTAAAAACGAACAGCCAGCCCTAACCGGTTTGGCTCAGTGGATAGGTTTGGCGGTCTGCGGACTGAAAGGTCCCCCGGGGTTCGATTCCGGTCAAGGGCATGTACCTTGGTTGTGGGCACATCTCCAGTCGGGGGGTGTGCAAGAGGCAGCTGATCGATGACTCTCTCTCATCGATGTTTCTAATTCTCTATCTCTCTCTCGCGCTTCCTCTCTGTAAAAAAAAATCAATAAAATATAATAGATAAATAAAATGCTGTGTGAAAAAAATAAAAAAAAATATACAAAATAAATAAATAAAAAATGAACAGCCAGCCGAAACCGGTTTGGCTCAGTGGATAGAGCGTCGGCCTGTGGACTGAAGGGTAACAGGTTCGATTCCGTTAAGGGCATGTACCCTGGCTGCGGGCACATCCCCGGTAGGAAGTGTGTAGGAGGCAGCTGGCCGATGTTTCTCTCTCATCGACGCTTCTAACTCTCTATCCCTCTCCCTTCCTCTCTGTAAAAAAAAAAAAAATCAATAAAATATATTTTTTAAAAATTTAAAAAATAAAAACGAACAGCCAACATCTCCCAGCGCAGCGCAGAGGGGGAGTCCGCCCGCTTCCCGGCCGCTCCCTCCGCAGCAGCGGGAGCGGTTGGCGCTGAGCCCCGCCTCGGGACGAACCACTCCGACGCCGGGGGGGGACCGCGGGGGGCCGCGCAGGGCTCTCCCCGGGAACCCCCTGCCGGACGCTCCCTGACCCACCAGGGGCTCGTGTGCGGGGGAAACCTCAGGGAGGGGCTCAGGGCGGCGGGCGGGGGGCCTCTCCCCCGCTTCGGGCCTGTCTCCCCGCCCCGCGCCCCCCCGCCGCGTTGGTTCGCGCCGGGCCGGGAGGCAGGTCCGGGCGGCGCGGTCCCCGCGGGCGCACAGCCGAGTCCGCGCCCCGAGGAGGCGGCGCCGCGATGCAGCGCTCCCGGGCGGCGGCGCTGGCCGTCAGGGTGGTGTACTGGTGAGCGCGCCCGGGCCCGCGGGTCCCCCGGTTCCCCCGGACCCCCCGGTCCCCCCCCGGTCCCCCCGGCCCCCCCGGTCCCGCCTGGTCCCCCCGGTCCCGCCCGGTCCCCCCGGTCCCCCCCCTGTTCCCCCGGACCCCCCGGTCCCTCCCCGGTTCCCCCGGTCCCCCCGGTCCCCCCCGGTCCCCCTTGTCTCCGCCCGGTTCCCCCGGTCCCGCCTCGGCCCGGAGAACCGGGCGCGGGATCGCGGCCTCCCCCAGGCCGGGCGCGCGTGGGTGGGGGCGGGGGTGGGTGGGGGCGGCGGTGAGGGTGGGGGTAGGGGACGCGGGGGTGGGAGTGGGGCCGGGGGCCTGTCCCCCCTCGGGCTGTGACGGTCCGCGCGGCTCCCGCTGCAGAGGCTGCCCCCGGCGTGGCCATCGGGAACCACCTCGGACTCGGGGGTCAGTTTGGGGGGCGGTGGAGTCAGAGCTCAGGCGTCCCCTCCCCCGGCACCTTTCGAAGGTTTGAGAAGGTGCCGCGTAGGTTTGGAGAGGAGTGAATGCGACGGGTGGGCCTTTTCTGGCCTCAGTTTCCCCCCCCCCCCGCAGAGGGAGAGAGATGATCGCACTAGGCCCCCGGGGAGGAGCCCCGCGTGGGTGTCTGTGCAGGCCCCCGGCACCCACAGGCACCCACAGGCCCCCGGCACCCACAGGCACCCGCCCCGTGGCACGGAGTAAATGCACCAGCTGTGAACTTCCCCGCCCCGAAACCTCTGGAGGGTGGGGAACCTCAGCTCCATTTTACAGGAGAGGAAACTGAGGCTGGGGGGGGGGGTCGTGGTTAGTAACTGGAGGTCCGGACTGCAGGTTCCAGAGGTAACGGGCACCTGGGTCCGCTGGCTGGCCCGCATGTATTATTAATTATTATTGTTATTATTATTATTATTATGTGTGTGTTGTTAATCCTCACGCAGAGATTTTTTCCCCATTGATTTTTAGAGAGAGTGGAGGGAGGGAGGGAGGGGCAGAGAGAAAAAGGGATGTGAGAAAGACACCTCAGTTGTTTGCCTCCCGCACCCCCTCCTCCCCTCCCCCCAGGGCCGGGGTAGAACCAGGTGTGTGCCCTTGAGCTGCAATTGCCCTCGACAGGGAATCGAACCCGGGACCCTTCTGTGCATGGGCTGGTGCTCTAACCACTTGCCAACACGGCCCGGGAAGCCGGGGTTAGAGAGGATCAGGTCTCAGTGTGAGAAATGCTCTAACGGAGCTTTGTTCTGGGAAATGGCGAGAGAGGGCAGCACAGGCGGAGCGCCCAGGCCTGGGCCTGAAATAGCCTGCAGCAGCAGGAGGGTTAGGTTTCACAGAGCTGGAAGGCTTGGGGACGGGGGGAGACCGGGGCTGTGTGTGGGGGGCTGGGGGGCTGGGGGACTGTTTCTGCAATTCTCATCCTAACCCAGCTCTCCCCTCCCGCCCTCCCCTTCCTCCTCCTGCCCTTTTCCTGCGCCTCCCTCTGTCTCTCTGTCTCCCTGGCTCTGGGTTTCTTTGTGTGGGTGTCCCTGCCGCCCCATCTCTGTGCCGCTCCCCAACCTCTGTGTGTCTTTGTGCCTCTTTGGTGTCTGTTTCCCTCCATCTCCCGCCCACGCCTGCCTCTCCCTGGGTTCCTGCCTTCTCCTCTGCGGAACCGGACTGTCTCCCCAGTGGAGCCTGAGGCTACAAGCCCAAGGTGAGCCAGTGGCTGATGGGGGGTCTGGGGGGGGCGGCTGGGGGAGTGGCCCCCTTGACCCCTCTTGTGACCCCTCCCCCACAGTACCTTCAGCTCAAGCAGAAGCTGGAGGATGAGTTCCCCGGACGCCTGGACATCGTGAGTCCGGGGAGGGAGGGAGGGACCTCAGCCCGACGTCAGCGGGTGGCAGGGCGGCCCAGCCTTCACCCTGTTGGTCACCCCTGGGCGGGTCCGGTGTCCCCAAGGGGGTCTCAGCCCTCCCGCATCTCCCCCCAGTGCGGCGAGGGGACGCCCCAGGTCACCGGGTTCTTTGAAGTCATGGTAGCGGGGAAGCTGGTTCACTCTAAGAAGGTATGTCTGTCTGTCTGTCCGTCCCGCCCCTTTTTGGGCTGGGGGGGGTGGGCTTGGCGTCCTGGTCCCGGCTCATCCCTTCCTCCTCCTCCCCCCAGGGCGGCGATGGCTATGTGGACACGGAGAGCAAGTTCCTGAAGCTGGTGGCCGCCATCAAGGCCGCCTTGGCTCAGGCCGTGTGCCCCGAGGGCGGCGGTGAGGCCCCTCCCAGACCCAGAGTGGACTCTGCTTCCTAACGTTCCCCCCCCCGCCCCCCCCCCGGTGCTGCCCCCGCCCGCCCCCCCCCCCCCCCCCCCCCCCCGCCCCGTGCGCTCCCGCCACGGCCATTTCCACGCTGTGCTCGGGCCACGCCACTGCCCTCAGCACCTCTGAGCCTGGTTTCCCTTTTCCAGCCCGACCCCACCTCCTCCAGGACAGCTCCGCCCGGAGCCCTGGGGAGCCTGGAGGCCTTTCTGCCGCCTTCCAAACGGGGGTGCCAGGCCCCCCCACCCGGTGCCTAGTGCTGAGTCCCCTGCCCCGGTGCACTGTGGGCTCAGGGCCGGTGCCAGGCGCTTCAGCTCCAGGTCTGATCTGAGCTCTGCTGGGGCAGGGAGGTCACCAGGCGGAGGTGGGCATGGACGTTTCAGTCAGTGCGATGCCAAAGTGCAAAGGTCGCGCCCTGCGTGGCTCTGAAATGAAGGGAGCCGCCCTGATTAAAAAACAGGCAGGAGCTGGGCCGTTCACAGCGGCAGGAGCGGAGCGGGCGTGGGCTGTCCCGTTGGGAGAATGGGACGGTGCCACCACGGGGGCTGGAATGTGTAATGGGTCCCATGGAGCGCCTCCCGTTGTGTAATCACCATTTGTCGTTTCCAAACTGTCCACCTCAATGGCTGTGTCCGCCGGGCTCCCTCGGGTCTGAGAGGCCCCTCAGTGGCCAGTTCGGCCCCAGAAGCAGCAGCGGGATTGACGTAAAGAAAGGGGAGCCCAGACCAGCCTCGGGCGCGGCCATTTGCTAGAAGGACTCGGAACCGGATGAAGCTGATCTGCCCGGTTCCGGTTCATTACGGGGAGGGAGAGGCTGTCAGCCCAGGGACGAGGTGCGGGGGCCCCGGCGAGGTCAGGAGGACGACTCTGCCCTCCCAGCAGAGTGTGTGGCACAGGCAGCCCTGCAGCCGGGGAGGGCACCTGGTCCTTGGGGGCCAGTCATGCTCAGCGGAGCGCCTCGTGCTGGCCTTAGTGTCCGCCCTCTGGAGGTCAGGTGCCAGCACCATCTCATGGCTAGCACAGCGGAGCCGGGCCCCAGGCGCCGGGTAAACCAGGGCCCCAGCAGGCATTCCGGTGAGACTCAGCTGTCCTGGGCAGGGTGGGCCCCACCTGATCGGGTGGTGACAGGAGGGCTGAGTGCAGTGGGCTGGGTGGGGGCGGCGTCAAAGAAACCTGTTCCAGTTGTGCTGTTTCCTCTGCAAACTGCCTTAAGGGGGCGATGCGGGAGGAGTGTGTGGGGCTTTCTGTCGGCGGGGGCCAGCCACCAGGCCCTCTGCTCGCCTCCCGAGAGCATTCCTCAGGAGACCAGTGAGAAGGGAGTAGGGGCCCGCCTCGCCTGAGGCTTAGAACGTTCCCTCACGGCCGGCCCACTCCCCGTGTGCCGGATTTTCTCCGGCTCCTCATCGCTCTTCCCTTGTTATGGTCCCAGCCCGGCCTCCCTGCCAGCTGACCCCCACCTCTTCTCTCGCAGCCCCGTGACCTTGGCCCAGCCCCTCCCGGCAGACGCTTCATGACGGATGGACTGAAATGTCTCCAGACGCCGGTCTCTTCCTGATGTCCTGCGGCTGCCGGGCCGACAGCACCTGGCCTTCGCCTGTGTGAGTGTGCGTGTGCGTGCGTGTGAGTGTGAGTGGGTGTGTGTGTGTGAGTGTGCGTGTGAGTGTGCGTGTGAGTGTGTGTGTGTGTGCGTGCATGTGTGTGTGTATGTATGTACGTACGTGTGTGTGTGTGTATGTGTGTGTACGTGTCTGTACGCGCGTGTGTGTTTCCAGGAGTCTACCGATGCACACTGGCCCTGTCCCCCACTTTCCGCCCTCCCCCTGCCTGCACCCCCCGGTCTCCCTGTCCCCCTCTGGTGTTTGGGCCGGTCCAGCTCCAGCTTTCTTTCCCAACCAGGAGCCAAGAGGGCGATCCAGTTTCAGCCAGTTTGCAATGTTCACAGCTCAATAAATACTGAATGAGTTAGCAGACGTGCCTGTGACCTGCATGTCCGTTTTACTCTGGGGAACCCCCAGGGAAGTAGCCCCCAGCATCCAGGGCTCAGGATCCAGGCGCCTTGCTCATTAGTACGCACCTTAGAGCAGCTCTGAGCTTACGCAGCAGCCGGGACAGGAATTCAAATGCCACTGACTCACAGTTCTCTCTCCAAATAAGTCAGGCCAGTGATCCAAAGTCTTGAACACTAGTGTTTGTTTGCCAGGGTTTCCATGGCAACATACCAACCAGACCAGGCAGCAGCAACAACTTCCTTCCTCACCGTCCGGAGCTGGAAGGCTTAGGCCTCTGTCCTGCAAACGGTCACCTCACCGTGTCCTCACATGATCTCTGCATGTGGACCGTGTGTCCAAACTTCCTTCCCAAGACCATCGGATCGGAGAAGGACCCACTTTACCAGCCTCTTTAAAGACTCATCTCCACAGTTCTCAGCAGTTTGGGCTTCACTATGTGAATTCGGGGGTTAGGGTGGGGGTGGGGGTTGGGGAGCTTATTGGTCCCATAATGACGGCTCCCAGGGAGAGCGGGGTGGCGATTCCATGAACAGAACGTGGCAGGAGGCGCCGGGAGAATCCTGGGCTAGAGGCCAGGCCCGCAGCTCTGCCCAGGCTCGGCCCAGGTCCTGGCGTGGTTGGGTGTGTTCCCGAGATGATAGATGCACAACAGCCTTCCACCTGCAAGTCACGTGGTTGAACCCAAAGTCCAGGGACCTGGATCCTGGGAGAGGCTTTGGACCTTGATGGCTAAGTTAGGCCTTGCTAGGGTTTGACCGTCCCCTCGAGCAGGGTCAGGGGTGTGGTCCACGGATGCAGCTTGAGGACCTGCGACATCAGCCATCGCGTTGCATCACCGTCCTGGGGCAGCTGCTGGGCTGGTCCTGCCGAGAATAGGGTGCTCTGAGGTGGGGTGCTGTGTGGTAGGCAGTTAGTCAAGAGCAGAGCAAGGATGATGGGCCAGGGTGGAGAGTCCTGGGTGCCTAGCAACGGACAATTGTGGGTGGGACCTCACCCCAGAGTGACCTGTCCTCCCTAGCACAACGCTGGTCATGCGGTTTGGACTGCCCGCCCTTCCTCCCTGGATACAACGTCCAGGCCTCGGTTGCCTTTCAGCCATAGTCACGGCTGCCCTCGGCCAGCTGCATTGCAAGATGGCCCTGCCCTGGGCCCACCAATCAGGGAGACCTCATCCCTGAGAGGACACACCTGAAAAGCCGCTCAGTAATCTATTGAGATCTTCCCTGGGACCTCCCCCAAAATCTCCACCCTTAAACCCTTAGGGCCCAGGGGGTGCTCCTTCCTGCGAGCACACCTTCACCCCTCCCCTCCATCCCGCCAGGGGCCTTACTCTTACCTTCCTCCTCCCAAGCTCCAAAGGCCCTTCACCTTTTATGACTGGTTTCCTGAGCCCATTTCTTCTTCTTTTATTTTTTTAAAATATATTTATTGATTTCAGAGAGGAAGGGAGGAGAGATAGAAACATCAATGATGAGAGAATCATTGATCGGCTGCCTCCTGCACGCCCCCTACTGGGGATCAAGCCCGCAACCCGGGCATGTGCCCTTGGCCGGAATCGAACCTGGGACCCTTCAGTCTGCAGGCCGATGCTCTATCCTCTGAGCCACAGCAGCTAGGGCTGAGCCAATTTCTTCTATGAATTACTTCTTCTACCTCTGTGATTTTCCAAATAAATGTCCTCTAATAGTTTGCGAATCAGCTCTGAATTCTTTCCCGGCCAGAGCTCAGGTACTGAGGCTGTTGAACCCAGGTCCGGTCTGACCCCACCAGCCTAACACAGAGCCATCCCTACCACCCCACACTCAGGTAACACCAGCTACCACGCTGATATTCTGTACTAGAAGTCTCACAGGTATATAAAAAACAATTAAAATATATATTAAAAATCAGTATTAATTTCAATTAAAATCAATTATATATAAAATACATTTTAAGCCGAAACCGGTTTGGCTCAGTGGATAGAGCGTCGGCTTGGGGACTGAAAGGTCCTGGGTTCGATTCCGGTCAAGGGCATGTACCTTGGTTGCGGGCATATCCCCAGTAGGGGGTGTGCAAGAGGCAGCTGATCGACGACTCTCTCATCGATGTTTCTAACTCTCTATCTCTCTCCCTTCTTCTCTGTACAAAATCAATAAAATATATTTTTAAGAAAAGAAGTAAAATACATTTTAATTGATTTTTAGAGAGGAGGGGAGAGGGAGAGAGAGAGAAACATCTATGTGAGAATGGAACACCCACCAGCTGCGTCTTGCACATCTCCTATCGGGGATCAAGTCCAAAGCCCAGGCTTCTGCCCTGACCGGGAATCGAACCAGCAACCTTTTGGTGCATGAAATGACGCCCAACCAAGTGAGCCCCACCAGCCACTTACTAATATTTGATTGTGGCAAGACCGTGAGAGCCATGGGAGTCTGGCCACTTTTCCCGGCTTTGTTCAAACATACCTCAGCCAGTTAACATTGTTAGAATTCCATTCTGATATTTCACTACCAGGGAACGTGTAATCTATTTAAAAATATATATTTCTTATTGATTTCAGAGAGGAAGGGAGAGGGAGAGAGAGATAGAAACATGAATGATGAGAGAGAATTGTTGATCGGCTGCCTTCTGCACGCCTCACCCTACAGGGGATTGGGCCTGAAAGCCAGGCATGTGCCCTGACCTGGAATGGAGCCATAAGCATGACCTCCTTGGTTCATAGGCCAACACTCAACCTCTGAGCCACATTCGCTGGACGGCCTTTTACATCTTAAATGCTCCTACCTATCCTGAAAAAATTCATTCAAGTCGCTAAAACATATAACATTTTATTTGGAGAAGAGAGCCTTAGAAACAGCCACCATCATTTTTAATTTACCTTGTGCGTATGGAGGAGAAAGAGAAAGTGCTACAATTGATCCTATTTTGACTCACCCAATTCACACCTTCAGGCTAAGAAAATTCAGCTGGAACTTCACTTACTGCCGGAAGCTGGTCACACAGGGAATTCTTTTCGAACAGTGTCACCACGTGGCCAACTTGTGAACTGCATCTTCTCAGATCACCTCCAATCACCAGGAAGCCAGGTGGGGTCCCAGTACATCCCTAAGGATTGAGATTGAGTTTAGTCAAAGGAGTCGCGACCTTTGGCTTGGTGACGTGATGCTTTTCTTTTCTTTTCTTTTCTTTTCTTTTCTTTTCTTTTCTTTTCTTTTCTTTTCTTTTCTTTATATATATTTTATTGATTTTGTACAGAGAGGAAGGGAGAGAGATAGAGAGTTAGAAACATCGATGAGAGAGAGTCGTCGATCAGCTGCCTCTTGCACACCCCCTACTGGGGATATGCCCGCAACCAAGGTACATGCCCTTGACCGGAATCGAACCCGGGTCCTTCAGTCCCCAAGCCGACGCTCTATCCATTGAGCCAAACCCGTCCCGGCGACATGATGCTTTTCAAAAAAAATAAAAATAAAAAAAATAAGGAAGAGGGAAAAATACATCTCTCTTCTCAAATTATTTCACTCCTTCCTGGCCGTGAGACCTCAGATGAGTGAACTCGCCTCCCTGGGTGAAGATTTGGTGGCGGGAAGAAGCAAGGGAATGAGGGTGTGGGGTCAAGGCTACCTCACCTTGGGGCCGGGCATGGCCAAGGCCATGTGCAACATGGGAGACGTTGCCTTCAATGCCTTTGGGACCCCTCACTCTTTGGGGTACCTCTGCAGCCAATATATCTTTCTGGAGTCTTAACCAACATACCTGGGTGTGAGACCAGCCAGTTTCAGGTCTATCCTTAGTTATAGATGTTCTGTTCAGCTACTTTCCAGATGATTCTCCCTGGTGATTGTTCTGTGAATTTAGTTGTAATTTTGATGTGGTCATGGGAGGAGGCAAGAACGGTTATTTATTTATTTATTTATTTGATTTTTTTTTTTATAGAGAGGAAGGGAGAGAGAGAGCTAGAAACATTGATGCGAGAGAAACATCGACCAGCTGCCTCTTGCACACCCCCTACCGGGGATGTGCCCGCAACCAAGGTACATGCCCTTGACCGGAATCGAACCCGGAACCTTTCAGTCCGCAGACTGACGCTCTACCACTGAGCCAAACCGGTTTCGTCGGTTTTTATTTATTTTTTTTAAAAAATATATTCTTATCGATTTCAGAGAGGAAGGGAGAGGGGGAGAGAGATAGAAATATCAAAGATGAGAGAGAGAAAAGCTCCAGTGCCCGACCCCACCCCTCCCTCACTGCCGGAATCCAGCAGGCCTGGCTCTAGTCCCTGCCCGGCTCCCTGGCTTGGCCCCCGGGTTGGAGGGGAGAGCCCAGAGCCCAAGTGGGAGCCATATCCTAGTGGCAACAGCGACTGCAGTTGGGAGGGTCCATTCTTGTGATTCTCAACCGGGAGTGAAAACAGATTCATAATGAGAACCAGCCCCACTGATGCTCAAAAGTCGGAGGCTGCCCTTACCTGTCAAAATGCCCCGGGTGAAACGCCAGAGGAGGCGCCTACAAGGCCCCCTGCCTGACAACAGCCTGGGGAAGCACAGGCCTCCCATGAGGTGCAGAGCCCACCTCTTGCAAGTTTCCAGTTGGGATCAAGATTATTAACCACCCCACTATGCCCAGCACCCAAGTGGTGGCTATCCTCAACAATGCCAATATCCAGAGCATCATCACAGCACTGACTGCCTAAGGCAAGGGGAGTGGCATCAATGGGCCCAACCAATCCATCCTCATTCGCTGTGGGGGAGCCCCCACTCACCCTCCAGAACCCCAACCTGAAGCCCAAACCAGCAACGATCCCACGAGGACAGAAGGGATCACCAAGACCCTGGGACCAGAACCTGCAGCTACGGATGTGAATCTACCCAGACCACCTTCTCGGGCAGTGATGGGAGACCTGTGCTGGCGGTGAGGCAGCAGGCTGAGCTCTTCACACCGGCCTGACCGACGACATCCAGTGGCTTGGAAAGATGAATTCTGATGGCCTGGGCTCCTGCGGCATTGAGCAGGAGATGGAAGGAGCCCTAACCGGTGTGGCTCAGTGGATACAGCGTCGGTCTGCGGACTCAAGATCCCGGGTTTGATTCCGGTCAAGGGCATGTACCTTAGTTGCGGGCACATCCCCAGTGGGGGCTGTGCAGGAGGCAGCTGATTGATGATTCTCTCTCATCGATGTTTCTAACTCTCTATCCCTCTCGCTTTCTCTCTGTAAAAAACCAATAATATATATTAAAAGAAAAGAAAAGGTGGGAGGCCCTGACCGGTTTGGCTCAGTGGATAGAGCACTGGCCTGCGGACTGAAAGGTCCCAAGTTTGATTCCAGTCAAGAGCATGTACTTTGGTTGCGGGCACATCCCCGGTAGGGGGTGTGCAGGAGGCAGCTGATCGATGTTTCTAGTTCTCTGTCCCTCTCCCTTCCTCTCTGTAAAAAAATCAATAAAATATATTTAAAAAGAGAGAGAGAGAGAGAGAGAGAGAGAGAGAGAGAGAGATGGAAGGAAAGGAAAATCAGGTTAAGGTTGAGGAGCCCCCGGAGGATCCACATCCTGGCAGGACTCCGTGTCTGAGCGCCGTACTCTTCCATGGCCACGATGCAATGCGCCATCAGCAGTACCGAGAGGAAGTGATGACCGTGAAAGACATCTACACGTGGACCGAGGACCCCTTCCCCTATTTTAAGCACATGGCAAAGCCAGGCTGGAAGAATTCCGTTCGCCATAACCCTTCTCTTCATGACATGTTTGTTCGAGAGACATCAGCCAATGGCAAGGTCTCCTTCTGGACTCTGGACTGTTCGTCCCAGTGCCAGTCTCAACTTGACCTTGGACCGGGTGTTCAAGCAGCAGAAACGACCCAATCCTGAGTTCCGCCGGAATGTGACCATCAAAACTGCACTCCCGCCGAAACCGGTGTGGCTCAGTGGATGGAGCATCGGCCTGCGGACTGAAAGGTCCCAGGTTTGATTCCGGACAAAGGCATGTACCTTGGTTGCGGGCACATCCCCGGCAGGGGGTGTGCAGGAGGCAGCTGGTCGATGTTTCTCTCTCATCGACGTCTCTAGCTCTCTATTCCTCTTCCTTCCTCTCTGTGGAAAGTCAATAAATTATATTAAAAAAACAAAAAACAAAACTGCACTCTCACTGGGTGCACGGCGGAAGGTGAGGCCATTGCTACCCCAGGTCAGCTCCTATCTGGTACCCATTCGGTTCCCAGCAAACCAGCCGCTGGGCTGACAGCCCTCAGGAATGGTGCCATTGCCCCTGGCAGCTTCACCGATGAGCTCAGAGCTTGCCCGCCTCCGCAGGCGGGCTCGTACTGCCCCCAAGGTGCCCCTAGCTGATTAGGGGGCCACCCTTCTGCCCACAACAGGGCCAGCGAAAGAGGAGAAACTCCTGCTTGGAGAAGGGCTGTCTCCTCTGCTTCCAGTTCAGTCCGTCAAGGAGGGAGAAATAGCTGAAACCGGTTTGGCTCGGTGGATAGAGCGTCGGCTTGGGGACTGAAAGGTCCCAGGTTCGATTCCGGTCAAGGGCATGTACCTTGGTTGCGGGCATATCCCCAGTAGGGGGTGTGCAGGAGGCAGCTGATCGATGACTCTCTCTCATCGATGTTTCTAACTCTCTATCCCTCTCTCTTCCTCTCTGTAAAAAAAATCAATTAAAAAATATATAAAGCATAATGCTCTGATAAGCTTGCAACTTCACTAGGGCATTGTAAGCCATGGGAATATGGAGTAATAAAATAAAATAAAATAAAATAAAATAAAATAAAATAAAATTTGCTTCTAGGCCCATGACAGCTGCTCAGCGAGAGCCTGCCATCGTGCCTCCAGCCGGGTCCAACAGAAAGATGTTCCTGTACACCTGAAACCTATATAATTTTATTAACCAATGTCACCCCAACGAATTAAAAAAAAATGTTGTTTTCAGTGTTCATCCACTTTGTAGCATGTTAGGTAGGATGTGCAGACGGGAGAAGCTGTCCCAGTCCTCCGGGCGCCAGAGCACGTCGCCAGGAGGAGCGAGGAGGCCGGGCTGCGACCCTTGGAGAGTTCGGGGCAGCGGCTCCCCAGTGGATCCTGCAGCACCAGCAGAGCAGCTATTGCGCTCCCGGCCCTGACATCTCACAGCCAGGTCGAGGCCACCTGCGCCCTAACGGGTCAGCCTGGACCCAGGAGCAGCCTGGCTTGGCCCTATGCGTGCACTGAGACGCGCATGCGCAGTGGCCACAAAGGGGGCCGAGCCGATGCCGCCTCCCCAAGGTGGATGCTCAGAGATACGCTGAGGCTGCACAGGAGCAGCTGGCGGCCAAGACGCACCGCCCAGCGCTTCTCGCACCCGCGTGGGCGCACGCCCTGGCCGCCTACGGTGCCGCGACAGCTGCAGGACTTGGCTTGGAGATCCAGTAACCTGAAGAGGTCCATGTCCCTGTGAACCCACCAAGTCCTACAAGGGTCTGGGGGAGGAGAAGGGCTCCTCCAAGCTGCGGAGGGCTGAGAGCAGGTCTGTGAAATCAGGGTAAGGGGGCAAATTCCAGGCGTCCGGGACCTGAGGCAAGACCATGGCCTCAGCTGGATGTGGACACGGATCTGGAGCTGGAGCTGGAGCGTTTGCAGCAGCCAGAGCAGGCGCAGCGGGGACCGTGCCCTGCACGCCCTGCGCAGGGTGCCCCAGGCCTGGCTGTGGCCGGAGGCGCTGGGATCTGCTGATGCTGATGCTGGGAAGACGTGGGGAGGGGGGGCTGTGCGGAGGGAGGGAGGCTGCAGAAACCTGGGCCCCCATGTGCAGCGGTGCTGCGGGGAGCACGGGGCTGGCAGGCAGCACAGGGTCCTCCTGGGACGCTGGCTCCTCAGGCGCTGGCGTGCGCTCAGGTGCGGGCGCAGTCGAAGGCTGAGGGGCGCGGACTCCGGGTTCCGTGGCTCCCGCGCCTTGCTGCTCACGCAGTCCCTGAAGCGCCGGGCATGGTGCGCAGCGGCCCGACTCGGCACCCTCGGCGTCCTCATCTCAGAAAAGAGCCCGGGACCCGTGCCTGTGTTCTTTTTTTGCGGGGCTCACAGCCAGGCATGGGGGTGCCCCCTGGAGAGGAGCACAGATACACGTGCCATGTGCAGCGCGAGGGGCTGCCCGAGCCCCTGACCCTGAGATGGGGTGAGGAGGGCTGTGGGCACAGGGCCTCTTCTCAGGGCAGCGGGAGCCTGGGGGACCTCAGTGGGGTCGGAGCTGAGGCCTGGGGCCAAGGCACTCACCCTCCCTTCCCTTCTCCTCCCAGAGCCACCTTCTTACACCTCCTTCATCATCCTGGGCGTCGCTGGGGGCCTGGTCCTGCTGAGAGCTGTGGCGGAGGCTGGGATGAGGGGGAGGAGGCAATCAGGTGAGCAGGGGTGTGTCTGAGTGTGCACTCTAAGCAGTGCTAGCGCCCAAGGCTCTGATGTGTCTCTCTGGGCTTCTAAAGGGGAGACCTGCCATGGGGAGGGGTGGGCAGAGTGGGGACTGGGCAGCGGGGAATCTGTGGGACACTGTGAGCAGGAAGTGGGCTTTGAGGATGTCACCAGTCACAGCCACTGCCCTGATGGTTGTCCTCCACAGCGTGAGGCCGCTGCCTTGTGGGGACTGAGTGATGGAAGGTGTGTTCCCGCTCCCACGTCCTGACTCAGGAACCTCTGATTGGGGGTCTGGCCCTGCCGTGACCTCCACACTTTTTGGTCCAGCAGAGGCGGGTGGGCCCTCACTACCGCTATCTTCACTTCCTCATGCTCTGAGCTGCAAGCTGGTCCTTCCGCATTGAATTGGGTTTCTGCGGGTGACTTTGTTCATTTCTTGCCATGAAGGGCTGGTGGGTAAATCAAAGGAGAAGATCTTACATTTTCAGGGAACAAATAGAAGCACCAAGAAATTTCCAGAGCTCATGCGTTTGCTGTGCTGATTGTCCCAATTGTGGACAGAGGAGGTTTTGAAGACCGAGTGTGGTCGGGGTCTGTGGCCAAGGGGTGCTCAGTGCACCGTGGGCTTTGATGTGGTCACCCCTCTGCTCCTCTGACCTTGTCCCTCTGGGGAACCCTGTCCCACCAGGACCTGAGGTCACAGGGACTGTGACCTAATCAAGTGTCAAGTGTCCCAATGCAGAGCACCTCCAGGACCCTGGACAGCGAGCCTTCCTGGGGGCAGGGCAGCCTGGGCTGAAGCCTGGATGGAGCCCAGAACCCATCCTCTGGGTGTTCTTTGTTTCTTTGATTTTGTAGATATTATGCCTGTTCCTGCTTTCATGTGTGAGTTCTGGTCTCATTATCGGGGTGTCCCCGTCTGACAGCAACAGGGTGCATGTTCCCCGTCAGTGTCCCGCAGGCCCAGGTCCCTGCACACAGGCCTCTGTGGTTGGAGAGATGGGTGTTCAGGCTCCTCCTGCTCTGCCTCCTTCTAGGGCCTGAACGTTCCAACCCCCTGATCAGCCTGGTCTTTCTGGGGACCAGCCCCCACCCTGACGCTCTCCAGGCCCCTCAGCCAAGAGCCATCTCATCAGCATCCCAAACAAACCTAGGAGGTGCCCGGGGTTTAGGGGCAAAGCCAGGCACTTTCTCTCATCCCACAGGTCCCTGCCCACAGACCCGTTAACAGCCAACCTGCCCCAATAGTTCAGGATGCTGGCACCTTACTAGAGTCCGCTCATGAACAAGAGGCCAGTCCGTCCTCCTGTTGAGGATGGTTACACGGTCCACACATGTATGGAAACTGCCCATCAGCTTTATTTTTTATTTATTTATTTTAAATATATATTTTATTGATTTTTTTTTTTTTTTTTTTTTTTACAGAGAGGAAGAGAGAGGGATAGAGAGTTAGAAACATCTAAGAGAATCATCGATCTGCTGCCTCTTGCACACCTCCTACTGGGGATGTGCCCGCAACCAAGGTACAGGCCCTTGACCGGAATCGAACCTGGGACCTTTCAGTCCACAGGCCAACGCTCTATCCACTGAGCCAAACCGGTTTTGGCTGCCCATCAGTTTTAGTGTGGCTTTGTGTACATGAGGCAGCAAAGGGAGAGGGGGAAATAGCTGGAGAGATCATCTCTCTTTGTCCAATAGTTTGACGGGCACAACATGCCGGGTCAGTCCTTCCCATTGGACGTGTTAATGTCCTATCCCCTCAGCCCAGGTCCCACAGACGATCCAACCAGGAAGCCAGTCCCAGCTCCCAGTACCGAGACTTCTGCTCCTCCATGATGTCTGTGTGAGAGCACACACGTGCCAGCGTGTGAGCACAGGGAGCACGGAGAGCACATGGGTGCACACTGCCTGGTCCTCTGTTCTGCATGAACACCCCGTTCCTCTCCCCCAGGAGGAGGCAGAGGCTCGGGGGGTGGGGGGAGGGGAAGCACCATCCCCGAGCGGCACTAAGCTCTCTCCTGAGGGACCCTGACACCAGGTGGGAGCTGTGGGGTCCAGAGGCCGGAGCTCCCACCCCTTGCCCTAGGTTTCCCCCCTCCCCCAAGGTCCTGTCACTGTCCCGTGTGGCAGATGAGGGAACAGGGTTCTGAGAACTCACTGCTGGGGGTCCCGGGGTCCTGAGCCAGCGAGTGGGGCGGTGAGAAGAGGAGCAGGTCTGGAGGGCAGGAGCTGAGGGTTATGGGGCTCCCTGGGCCCATCCCGTGCTGCCTGCACTGCAGTTTCATCAGCTGCACCCCCTGCTCCTGACCGGAAAGGGCGTCTGGTGACTCTGGGATTTTTTTTTTTTTTTTAAACTTAAACTTCTTTTTTTAAAAATACATATTTTATTGATTTTTACAGAGAGAGGGAGAGAGAGTTACAAACATTGATGAGAGAGAAACATCAATCAGCTGCCTCCTGCACACCTCCTACTGGGGATGTGCCCGCAACCAAGGTACATGCCCTTGACCGGAATCGAACCCGGGACCTTTCAGTCCGCAGGCCGATGCTCTATCCACTGAGCCAAACCAGTTTCGACAATAAACTTAAACTTCTTCTAATGCCACTTCTTCAAAATAGACTCGCCCAGGTCGTGGCAATTTGTGGAAGAGCCATACTCAAGAGGCCAAAGAGCCGCATGTGGCTCGAGAGCCTCAGTTTGCCGACCATGGGCCTAGGGGAAAATGAAAACATTTCATTTTCTGAGGAAAATGAAAACAGTGAAGAGTGAGTGATGGGCAAGCTCCGAATTCCCTCGCAGGCCCTCGGCGCTCACCTGTCCCCGGGAGGGGAGACCCCAGCTCCGTGGGGTGGGGTCGGTGGCGTCACACAATATCTGCAAAGTAGCAGTTTGGGCCTAGGGACCGGGGACCTGCTCTGTGCTTGTGACTGTAATCAGATCCAGGCCTCTGGTTTCTAGGAGGGCTGTTTTTATTTTGTTTGTTTGTTTGTTTGTTTATCTCTTTTTTGGGGGGAGGGGGAGGCTGCTATTTTTAGAAGGAAGGATTATTTTTATCGCTCTGCAAAAACAGTCGATGGTTTTTGGGAAACTGCATTGACCTCCTCTCAAACCCAGAACAATTCCTGTCCCTCTAACCACCTCCCGCCCCCCGCTGAGAGCAGCGGACTGAGGGTCAGGCTGTTTGAACTCTCTACCCCACCCCCAGCGACGCCTTGTGGGTGAATGATTTTTCCCCCTAAAAATAGACAGCGGACACAGGCTCCGTCCAGATCGGGTTGCACCTCTTGTTTGTAAGGTCGTTGGCCTGGCAACCAGGGCTGAGGCTAAAGGATCCGCTGGCAAGTCTTCGCAAGTGAAAGGAAGGCCTCGGGGCATGAATTCCTGGCGTGGGAGCAGTTTTGTGGCAAACGCTCCAGGTCAGAAAAGTTGAGCAAGAGATTTCTTTGCACCACGACGATGCTCGCAAAATCAGCTCCGACTCTTGGGCTATTTTAGCGGGAAGGCGGCCCCAGGACCAGGCGGCGAGTGAAGAGACGGGGAGGCGTGGGGCACAGGTTGCTCCTACGCACTGCCCATCGCTTCCAGGTGTCACGTCTGTCACTCTCGTTCTTAAAGGAGGGAACAGAACAGCGTATTCACAGAGAGGGGAGACAGGAGTCGCTGACGGTGTGAGGGAGGGCGGCAGAAAGGGGAAATGGCATGTGTGTGGTTGAGGTTCCCTGGACAGTCTTCCCTCCGACAGCTGCTCCGGGTTCTCCCTGGCCATCCAGGCTCCTCTGTCGAAGAGCCAGCTTCTTCACGTGAGCCCCTCTTCCAGGCCAGCAGCACCCCTAAACACAGGTCTTCCTTTACCCTCCCAACAAAGCCGACACAAGACCGTGGCGCTCAGCAAACGTACCTGAAGCCGGTCGGGGCCCCGCCGCCACACGGCTCGGGGGCTCCTGCCGTCCCGCCACGGGGCGCTCCGGGAGCAGGTCTGAGGGCGGCTGGAGCGGACGGAGCATTTATAACCACCTTCCTGGTTTTAAACAACCCGGTTAGGATTCATGATGGGGCCATGGAAATCCCCGTGCTTCCTGCCAACCTTTCTAAGAATACAGTAGATAAGAGACTTCCCAGCATTAAAAAAGAAAGGGAGGGAGAGAGAGAGAGAGAGAGAGAGAGAAGAGGGAGAGAGATAGGAAGGAAGGAAGGAAGGAAGGAAGGAAGGAAGGAAGGAAGCTGGGATCTTTTTTAAAAATATATATTTTATTGACTTCTTTACAGAGAGGAAAGGAGAAGGACAGATAGTCAGAAACATCGATGAGAGAGAATCATCGACCAGCTGCCTCCTGCACACCCCCCACCAGGGATGTGCCTGCAACCAGAGTACATGCCCTTGACCGGAATCGAACCTGGGACCCTTGAGCCTGCAGACCGACGCTCTATTCACTGAGCCAAACCGGTTTCGGGCGGCTCTGGGATTTAACGAACTGGAGTCTCCGTGCTTGCACCCGCCAAGGGCTTCAGGGGTCTCCAGGGCCACGAAGACCGTGCCTCTGATTGCCCTCACTCCCTGAGCCGCCCATGGCCCCTGTGGGCTGTGCTCAGGGACCCCTGCTGTCCACTCCTAGTAGCTTCCACAGCTCTGAGGGGCTGCCTCCATGTTCTGGGTGAACTGGAGCTCAGAGCACCAGCCTGGTGGCCCTCCAGGGAGACGTGGGCAGAGCGCTCCCCCTGCAGGAGGAGGGCAGCCCAGGCCCAGGCCCAGGCCCAGGCCCAGGCCTGGCGCTCAGGTCTCAGTCCAGGGAGGAGTCTGGAGCAGAGCCGCTCAGTGTTGGGCCTCGCCCTCTCCCTGGGGTTCCCCTCTCCATCTCACATCCCTGCTGAGTCCTCCTTCCCGGATGCACATGACCATGACGCAGCCTCACTGCTCTCTCCCATTGCGTGTCTGCTTCCAGGTGAGACCAACTCCAGAAGTTCCTGGGACTCAGACGCTCCCCCAAACTCCCAGGATGCGAGTCCTGAGGCCCCCCAACCCCCTCCTGCTGCTGCTCTCGGGGGCGCTGGTCCTGACCCCCAGCTGGGCGGGTGAGTGCGGGGTCAGAGGGGCGGCTGTGCGGGGAGGAGCACGGGGACGGACCGGCGGGAGAAGGCGCGTGTCCAGCCCGGCCCTGCCCTCCGCCCGCCCCCCAGGCTCCCACTCCCTGAGATATTTCTACACCGGCGTGTCCCGGCCCGGCCGCGGGGCGCCCCGCTTCCTTGTCGTCGGCTACGTGGACGACACGCAGTTCGTGGGGTTCGACAGCGACGCGGCGAGTGGGAGGATGGAGCCGCGGGCGCCGTGGATGCAGCAGCCGTGGGTGGAGCGGGAGGACCCGGGGTATTGGGACCGGAACACGTGTAACTGCAAGGAAGACGAACAGTTTTTCCGAGTGAGCCTGCAGACCCTGCGCCGCCACTACAACCAGAGCGAGGACGGTGAGCCGCGCGCCGGGCCCGTTAGGACCGCCCTCCCCACGGACGGGCCGGGGTCGCCCCGAGGCGGCGGGACCCGCCCGACCCCCACCCGGAGGAGCCCGAGGGGATGGTGACCCGATTTCACTTTCAGTTTTAGATTCAATCCCTGCGGGGCTGGGGCTGGCGGGGCTCTCCTCGGCCTGGCTGATCTCGGGGCGGGGCTGACCTCGGGGCGGGGTCAGGGTCTCACACCTTCCAGAAGATGTATGGCTGCGAGGTGGGACCGGACGGGCGCCTCTTGCACGGGTACTTGCAATACGCCTACGACGGCACTGAGTACACCGCCCTAAACGAGGACCTGACCTCCTGGACCGCGGCCGACACGGCGGCGGCTCAGACAAAGCGCAGGTTGGAGGCGGCGGGTGCGGCGGAGGATTGGAGGAGCTACCTGGAGGGCCAGTGTGTGGACTGGCTCCACCTTTACCTGGACAAAGGGAAGGAGACCCTGCAGCGCGCAGGTACCAGGGGCCCTGGGGCCGCCCCCTCTCCTGAGACAGGACAGGGGGTCTGTGGCTGACACCCCTCCTTGGGGTCAGGGAGGGGGTCCCCCAGGATGTCTAGGTCAGCTTCCCGAGGGACTCCCCATCCTCTCAGGGACAGGTAGTGGTGCAGGCTCACCTGGGGTGCAGGGAGACCTCCTGCAATAAGCCGTCAGCGGTTCCCAGGGGCCCTGCAGGGGCTCTGGGGCCCATGGGACCTTCTCTCTCAGGCCTTGTGCGCTGCCGCGCCCCCCCCCCCCCACCGTGTCTGAGGCCTCACCCCAGCTTTTCTGAGTCACGTGGACTCCACCCAGGCCAGGACCACAAATCCCTTTTCTCCCCTCAGCAAACTGCCTCCTGCCCTGAGCTGTGTCACTCTGACTCTAGAACTTTCTAAAGACTAGGAGGTCCTACCAGGTGCCTCTGTCCAGGCTGGTGTGTGTGGTGTGTGCTCCCTCCCCACCCAGCTGTCTGTCCACGCTCAGGATGGTCACATGGGCGCTGGGGGAGTGTCCCATGGAGGATGCAAAGTTCCTACATTTTCTCCCCTCCCCTCAGAGCCTCCAAAGGCATATGTGGTCCGCCACCCCGTCTCTGCCCGTGAGGTCACCCTGAGGTGCTGGGCGCTGGGCTTCTACCCTGCGGACATCAGCCTGACCTGGCAGCGTGACGGGGAGGACCAGACCCAGGACATGGAGATGGTGGAGACCAGGCCTGCGGGGGACGGCACCTTCCAGAAGTGGGCGGCCGTGGGGGTGCCCCCTGGAGAGGAGCACAGATACACGTGCCATGTGCAGCACGAGGGGCTGCCTGAGCCCCTGACCCTGAGATGGGGTGAGTAGGGCCGTGGGTACAGA
Organism: Nyctalus aviator; assembly: GCA_036971965.1. Taxonomy (NCBI): domain Eukaryota; kingdom Metazoa; phylum Chordata; class Mammalia; order Chiroptera; family Vespertilionidae; genus Nyctalus; species Nyctalus aviator. The sequence continues at coordinate 7,702,442 of CM072936.1, read as the reverse complement.
GCCTCTTCTCAGGGCAGCGGGGCCCTGGGGGACCTCAGTGGGGTCGGGGCTGAGGCCTGGGGTCAGGGCACTCACCCTCCCTTCCCTTCTCCTCACAGAGCCACCTTCTCACACTTTCATCTTCATCATCCTGGGCATCGCTGGAGGCCTGGCTCTGCTGGGAGCTGTGGCTGCAATTGTCAGGTGGGGGAGTCACTTAGGTGGGCAGGGGTGGGTTCTGAGTGTCTGTCCCACTGGGGGTTCAAGCCCAGGTAGACGTGTGTCCGCCTCATTCACAGAGGCACCATCCCCATGCGTGTGAGGCTCTGTGCTCACACTTACTCTGTAGTGAGGCCCGTGGGAAATGAGGGGCCCACTTCTCACCTGATGATGCTGGTGGTGGGGACCCCGTTCCCAGCAGCCCCAGGTCAGAGGGCAGGTCCCCGCTGAGCACAGACCTCCAGGAGGGCGGTGGATCCGGTCCCCACACATGCCCTTCCCTCAGGTGTCCTGATCCTGCCCTGGGTCTGTACACATGGTTCTGGAAACTTCTCTGGGCCCAGGACTAGGGCTTCCTTTAGAACCTCATGGCCCTGCCTCCTCCCTGGTCTCTCACGGGGTGTTTTCTTCCTGCAGGTGGAATGTTGGGAAAGAGTGGGTCAATACTTGGAAAAAGCTCGCCAGCAAGAGACATTTTCATTCAGCCATTGACTTATGAAAATGCCAATGCGGATTGTGAGAAATGCCTAACGCCTTTGAAAAAAAATAGCACCATCGCAGACATAATTCAAGCTTGTCAGAAGGTGTGAATGCTGTCTCATTCTCCGGGTGTTCCCGTCTGACTCGGGGCACGGTTCCCATCAGTGTCCCGCAGGCCGAGGGCCCTGCACACAGGAGCCGGCGGGAGGGGAGATGGGTTTCAGGCTCCTGCTGCTCCCCCTCCTTCTCCGGCCTCATGTTCTTTCCCTGAACTTCCGGGGGAACCCGGTTCTGGAATCAGCACAGAGGAGGGCCCCCATTCCTCCTCTGAGATCAGGTCCTGCTGGGACTGTGCTCTGCCCGCTGCCCTCTCTCCAGCCTCTGGTGGCCCCAGGATGTGGGGTGGGGGGGCAGCTGCAGATTTAGGGGTGCAGCGCTGTGGGCAGTGCGGATGCAGTGATTCCCCGGGGGCACCCTGAGCTGCAGCCGCCCCACCACAGCTGAGCTGGGACCACAGCCATGAGGTCACTGTGTCCAGCACAGGGCGGGGCTCCCCCTGCAGGAGCTGCCCCTGGTTGAGTGACAGATGTGAGCGTGGGGGTTGCCTCTGGGGCCTCACTGAGGGGAAATGGGAGACCTGATGGCCCGTGGGAAGGTGTGTGTGGGGGAAGGTAGGGGGAGAGCCAGGGAACAGGGAGGGGGGTGGGTGAGAGAGGGAAGGGTTCTGGGGACACCATGGGAAGGGACCCAGGTGTGGCTGTGGGACAGGGCCGTTGGGTGCTTGATGGGTGGTCTGGGGATCGCTGGGGATTGAGGAGAGGTTGGAAGGTCATGACCCAGGAGGCCCTGTGCAAGGAGGTCTGCCAGGCGGGAACCTGCAGTGCGCATGCCCTGGGGCAGGAGGGGGCTGGTCTCTGGGAGGAGCCAGGAGACGGGTGTGGGCGGAGCAGAGAGATGGAGCTGAGAGGAGCCTGGGGGCCACGTGGGCGGAGGGGCGGGGCTGTGCTGAGGGAGGCGGGGTCCCAGGACAGTTTGGAGCAGGAGAGGGACTTGGCCTGACGCCCCCTTGAAGAGGTGACTGTGGCTGCTGTGCTGAGGGCAGACCTGGGGCGAGGGAGGCAGCGGGGGAATGGGAGGGCCTGCGGGGTGCAGGGGACATCCCTCCGCGGGGTGGGCTGTGGGAATGGTGGGCTGGGTGGGATTCTGGAACCTTCAGAGGAGGACTTGACAGCACTCCTCATGGGTCCATCCGGGGTCTGGGAGAGAGCGGGCACCATCACTAGGAATGTCATTGGGTGGAAGGAGGAGGAGAGCGTTGCACTTAGCGGAGATGGGGAGCTCAGGGAGCAGTATATATAGGGTGTGGGGAGGGTGTGGGGGGCGCATCACAGACCTTGGAAGTAAGAGATGTTGGGGGGAGCTGTTTGCTGGCAACAAGGGGGCCAGGAACCGGCAGGTGGACCTGAGCTGGAGGACAGAGGGGTGTCGCTGGAGAAACAGCCTTGGGCGGCGACGCACAGGAAGGCCATCTCGAGCCTTAAACACGGACACAGCCCCCAGGGAGCGAGGCTGCAGGAGACAAGGGGGAGGGGCCGAGCAGGACCCGGAGCTGAGGGCCCCCATCCCACCCACACCCGCGCCCCCTCTGCAGTCAGGTGTGTTCCTTCCTGAAATCCTGCAGGCGATGCCCTTGTCTCCGTCTCCCAGGGAGGCTGGGGCTCCCCTCTCTGTGTGCTCCCTGTAGTGTGAAGGTGAGCGTGGCTGTATGTACACGAGGCAGCAAAGGGAGAGAGAACTCTCTAGAGAGACTATGTCCCTTGGTCCAGTCTCAGAAGCAGTGTGACGGGCACAACATGCCGGTCAGACCTTCCCATTGGACATGCTAATATTCTCAGCCCAGGTCCCGCAGACCAGCCAACCAGGAAGCCAGTCCCAGCTCCCGTCACCGAGGCTTCTGCTCCTCCAACATATCTGTGTGAGAGCACACAGGTGCCCGTTGTTTGGTGACTCTGGGCTTTTTAACAAACTGGGACAAATGTTTGTAACACTTTATTGCCGAGAAATAGAATCAATTCCAATGAATGAAGAGAGAGGAGCTATACATACACAATTATTATTAAAATACCTGCACCACCAGCAGCTAGTTCACTCCTAGCCCTGAGAGCTGGCATGGAGGTCACAGGTACCCTAATTGGTTCAGCCTGCACCCAGGGGCAGCCTGAGACCACGCGCACGCGCGGAGGCCACCCCAGGGAACAGAGCCAACACCACCTCCCCACGGCGGATGCTCAGAGGTGCGCCGACTCTGCCCAAGAGCAACTCACGGGCAACACGCATGGACAGTCGCTTCTCCCGCCCGCGTGGGCGCACACCCTGGCCTCCTCCGGTGCTGCGGTGGTCTCAGCAGGGCTTGGCGGGGACGGACTCCCTCGCAGATCCATTAACTGGAAGAGATCCACCTCGCTGTCGCCCACAAAGTCGTACCAGGGCCTGGGGGAGGAGGAAGGCTCCTGCAAGGGGGGAAAGACGGAGAGCAGCTCTGCGTCATCAGGGTCTAGAGAGCGATTCCCGGCGTCAGGACCCTGAGGCGCGACGGTGGCCTCAGATGGGTCTGGACATGATTCTGGATCTGGGTCTGAAACTGGACCTGCACCTGGATCTGGAGCTGGAGCTGGAGCTGGAGCGAGTGCAGCGAAGCAGGTGTCCTGGACGTGGGGAGCAGGGACCCTGCCGGCCTGGCTGTGGCTGGGCGCGCTGGGATCTGCTGGGAAGACTGAACACGGGCTGTGCGGACGGAGGCTGCAGAACGCTGGGCCCTCCTGGTGCAGGGCGGCCGGAGGGTGCGCGGGGCCAGCTGGAAGCTCAGGGACGGTGGAGAGCACAGGGCCCGCTGGGAACGCTGGCTCCTCAGGGCTGGCAGGGAGCACAGGGCCCCCCTGGAAGGCCGGGCCCGCAGGCAGGGGCGCAGGGGCAGCTGCGCAGACACCCCTGCCCTGGAGCTCAGCGGGGGCTCCGGGGCCTTGCTGCCCGCGCAGTCTCTGCAGCCTGCGTTCTTTGGCCCTGCGGTTCTTGAGCCACACCTGGGAGAGAGGGCACAGGGAGCCAGTGTGAGAGGCGAAAAATTCTGCGCACGCACCTGCGTCCAGGTGTGAGGAGGCTCAGGGCAGAAGGGCCGGCCTTACCGTCTCCCTCCGCCCCCAGATCAGACAACAGGCCCTGTGTAGGCGTGGGCTCCTCCGGGGAAGGCGCAGAGAGCAGGAGGAGCAGGGCTTAGGCATCCAGGAACCGGGAAGGGGTCTGCGTGAGAGGATCCCCGTGTTCCCAGAGGCCCGGCCGTCTGGGGGCGAGCATGGGGAGTCGCGAGGGGCTGCGTGGTGTTGGCCAGTGTGTCCCACGCAGGGCTGAGTCGGACTCGGGGGCCAGGCCCCGGACCACACGGGACACCTGGGCAGCACTTGGTCCTTCTGGCCCGGTGTTCCCCTTCCCACCCCCTCCGTCCTTCTGCATGACGGTGGGGCATGCATTGCGCTTGTTTGCAGCGGGCAAGGTGATTCCTGGCTGGGGGTCGGGGTTGGGACTTGGGGCTTTACCTGCACTTGATATTCCTGCAGATTCAGCCTGGCCGCCAGGCTCTCGCGTTCGTCATAGGTCGGGTATTGTTTCCTCTCAAAGTATTCCTCCAGCTGCTTCCGCTGCTCCACGGTGTACACCGTGCGCTTCCGCCGCTTCTTCTTCAGACGGGCTGGGGAAAGTGGAGCGCCTGGCGGAAGAGGGGAGACAGGATTAGAGGAGACCCACAGACAGCCCGCAGCTCACCAGGCCCTCAGGGCAGCTACCAAGCAGTGGTGAAGAGGGTGTCATCTGACCCACGCCCCAACTGCCTGCCCGAGGCCCGACCTCTCTAGGCCTCGGCGTCCCCATCCCCGAAATAGGCCTGGGACCAGCGCCTGAGTTCTTCTTACCCGGACCCACAGCCAGGAATGGAGGGGGCCTCAAACCCACCCAGGCTTCTCACCCCGACGGTGTCATTAAGTCCCCAAACCCACTCAGCCTCCCAGAGAAGCTGGCCCTTGTCCGATGTCCAGGAACTCCCAGCCCCAGCGCCAGGTTCCCACCTGCAAGTCCCGTGGCTGCCTCTCCTCAGGCCCAGCCCTCTCTGCGGGGGGACTCACCCTGGGAGACCGCGGTTCCTGCTTCTTCGACCCTATTGCGCGCTCTGCACATAAGACTCTCTCCACACACAGCCTGGAGCTTAAATAGCGCTTCCCAGGGGTCCTGGGACCCACAGTTCTCCGCCTGGCATTGAGCCCCGCCCTATTGAAGCAGTTGCTGCACGTGGTCCCTCTCCTGGTGGCTGGGAGAACTCAGTTTGAAGCCAGCCTTGGTCCTGCCCTCAAGGGGACGCTGCATTGTTTCTGTGGGGGGACCCCCATCTCAGAAAACAGTCCTCAAGTCAAGTCCACCAGCCAGTTTCCAATGTTCCTTCCATGTCTGAAGCCGCAACCCCGACGATGTCACTCCGTCCCCAAACCCACTCAGCCTCCCAGAGAAGCTGCCCCAGTCTGAGGCTCCCCCCTCTCCCCCAAGGATCCCACCTACGGTCCCCACGCCCTCATGGGGGGCCCTGACTCACCGCTGGGAAACCCCGGTTTTTCCATCCTGGATGCTGCTGGTTCCTCTGCGTTTGTGGCTCTGGCCCTCTTGCCTTGATGTGCTGCCTTAAATACCTGGTAGGCATTCAGCACTCACCCTATCCACCCTCACCCTGTGCTCAGGTAAGGAGCTTTAGTGTGGGCGGGGGAGGGGAGCGGAAATCATTGCTTAGTCTTTTTTTAAAAAAATATATTTTATTGATTTTCTACAGAGAGGAAGAGAGAGGGATAGTTAGAAACATCGATGCGAGCAATGGAAAGATATATATACATAAAATACCTTAATAAAAAAAGGAAAAAAAAAAAAAAGAAACATCGATGCGAGAGAATCATTGATCAGCTGCCTCCTGCACACCCCCTACTGGGGATGTGCCCGCAACCAAGGTACATGCCCTTGACCGAAATCAAACCTGGGGCCTTCCAGTCCACAGGCCGACGCTCTATTCACTGAGCCAAACCGGTTTGGGCCATTGCTTAGTTCTTTTAAAGAGAAGCTATCGCACCCGCTACTTTTCCTGGGTTCGGAAGACCTCCGTGGTCCCACAGCTTTGGTGCTGTGCTCCCGGCGACTCCGTATTGTGTTCTGGAAAGAGACTCCCTCTCGTCAGCAGCCATTGCACAGAGGTTGTATTCTCTCTTCCTGGTCCTGGGAGCCACCCGTCTCCCACTATCCAGCTGCCTTTCCCCAGGCCTTGAGCGCCCACTCCCACTTCTCCAGTCAATTTCCCCAGATTCCCCCAAGCTCTGGCATTTGAAGATTTCTGAGGAGCTGGTCCTGACTGTGGCTTTGGTTGGGGGCCGGTTTCCCTGTGTAATGAAGGGGAGATGGGTTGCAGGTAGACAGTTCGCCCATTTGTCTTGCGCATGGATGGCCTGGGTCTGACCTAGGTTTTGCTGCTCACTGAGAGTAGCCCCTGTGAGCTGTGCAGACCCATGGAAAACTATGGGACTCATTCAGGCAAGTGGGTGATGGCGAAATCCAAAATGCCGTTCCATAATAAATACAGTTTCTGAATGCGCACATGAACAAATGCACAATGTACGCTTCCTTCTTTTTATTTACGTAGGCTCATCTGTGCAATGAAAATGAAGTAGGTGTGAAAGTTTAACTTCATAGAGGAGTTTTCTCTATGTACTTCTGTCGTTTTAAATTTATACTAAACAGGTCTAGAAAAATGCGTGCATTCACCGGTTCCTGAGAGCAAGAGTAAATGCCCACACATGACTATAAGAGGCTTAGGGTGGGGCAACTGCCACTGGCATGCCCTAAAGCTGCTGCAGAGTGTCACACCTCGGGACAACAGAACTAATTACCAAACTCTGGCGGTATGATAACGTGCTAGTCACACCCTGAACAAGATTTATGGGTAGTTAGTCTTGGACTTAAATATGTAGACTAGAGTTATAGCTATGGGATATTTACTTTGTCAGGATATTTACTTACGTAGATATGACATATTTACTTATTAGAGAGTGAGAGGGAGACAAGAGCTTTTACAATTTATTTATTTAGATATGAGATATTTACTTTTTAAAAAATAAATCTTTATTTCTCAGATTATTACAATTGTTTCTCCTTTTCCCCTCATAGCTCCCTTTCACCCAGTTCCTGCCCCACCCTTTTCCCTTACCTTCCCCCCCCCATTATCCTCATCCATAGGTGTACATTTTTAATCCAGTCTCTTTCTGCACCCCCACACCTCTTCCCCCCAGATAATTATCAATCCACTCCCTTTCTTTGCCCCTGATTCTGTTATATTCACCAGTTTATTCTGTTCCTCAGATTTTTAATTCACTTGATCTTCTTCCTCTTCTTAAATAATACCTTTTAGCATTTCATATAATACTGGTTTAGGGGTGATGAACTCCTTTAACTTTTTCTTATCTGTGAAGCTCTTTGTCCTCTCTTCAATTCTGAATGATAATTTTGCTGGATACATTAATCTTGGTTGTAGGTTCTCGCTATTCATCACTTTGAATATTTCTTGCCACTCCCTTCTGCATAATTTCTGTTGAAAAATCAGCTGACAGTCATATGGGTACTCCCTTGTAGGTAACTAACTGTTTTTCTCTTGCTGCTTTCAAAATTCTCTCTTTGTCTTTTGCCCTTGGAATTTTAATTATGATGTGTCTTGGTGTGATCCTCTTTGGATTACTCTTGTTTGGGGTTCTGTGTGCTTCCTGAACTTATAAGTCTATTTCTTTCACCAGGTAGGGAAAGTTTTCTGTCATTATTTCTTCTAATAGATTTTCAATATTTTGCTCTCTCTCTTCTGGCACCCCCAAAATTTGGATGTTGGTACGCTTAAAGTTGTCCCAGAAGCTCCATATTTTTTCGAACCCTTTTCTTTTTGTTTTTCTGGTTGGGTGTTTTTTGTTTCCTCATATTTTATTTTATTTTATTTTTAATATTTTATTGACTTTTTTTACAGAGAGGAAGAGAGAGGAAGAGAGAGTTAGAAACATTGATGAGAGAGAGTCATTGATCAGCTGCTTCTTGCACCCCCCCCCCACACTGGGGATGTGCCCACAACCAAGGTACATGCCCTTGGCCGGAATCGAACCTGGGACCCTTCAGTTTGCAGGCCGAGGCTCTATCCATTGAGCCAAACCGGTTTTGGCTGTTTCCTCATATTTTCGATCTTTGGTTTGATTCTTGGGGTCCTTTGATCTACTGTTGTATTTATGTATATTCTTTATTTCAGACAGTGTATGCTTAATTTCTGACTGGTCCTTTACCTTTTTTTTTTTTTCCTGCATTCTCATTAAGATCTTTAAATATCTCACTAAGTTCCTCAGAGGTTATTTTTAGAAGATTTATGAATAACCTTATACATGTGGTTTTGAATTCTATGTCCAATAGTTTTTTTTCCTCCATTTCTTTCATTCATGACATGTTACTTTGTCTCTGCATTTTGCTGCTTCCCTGTGTTGATGGAGTGGTTTTCTGTGGCAGGTGATATATAGGGCCCAGTGGTTCAGCCTCCCCAATCTCCTGAGGTGGACACTCTTGATACACCCCTTTGTGGGCAGAGTGCAAAGTCTTGTTATAGTTAAACCTTGATTACTGTTGGTACAGTGGGAGGAATGATCTCCAAAGCCAACTGGCTGTAAGGACCCGCTATATCTATAATGGAAGAACTTCTGTGCTGTAGACACCTTTATGAGGCAGGACTTGCTTCAGTGGGGCTTTGGTGCTCACTGAGTCTGCCTCTTGAATGTGTCACTTACGGACGTGAGGAATTGAAATCTGGTGTCGTCTCACACTGATAACTAGGTACACTGTCTTCTGGATCTCCAATGGGGTGCAGGTCAACTACTGTCTGAGGCCACCCAGCAGGAGCTATAGCATGATCTGCAGATTTCTCCTCTTTGCTTGGAGGTTTTGGAGCTGTCTGACCAGAGCTGCAGTTTGTTAGGTTAAGCTGTGATAGGGGCTTGAGTGGGTTTGTAAAATGTTTGGGGGTGGGATCTCAAGGAATCACTAGGCTACGACATGTCAAACAATGATGGCTGCCAGTCAGTTGTCTCTCTGTCTCTGAGTTTCTGCATCACCGCATTCCACACCCCAGCACAGTAAACAATGATTCCTGTGCACACCTCTGCAAGAAAGCCACCCTCACTTTCTGACCCAATGGCCGACAGTCCAGCTTCTCCTCGTAGGGTTTGGGTCCCCAGAATCTTGCCAGAAACTGGAGTTCAGAGTAATTGGGAGCTTGTGTCTCACTTCTGGTTAAAAAAAACAGAGCACCCAGCCACCAGCCCGAATGGTGTGATACACCCACCTCCTATACCTCAGCTTTTCCGCACTTGTGCAGGTCTCAATGCTCTTTTCTCTTTCCTTCTAGCTGTAGAACTTCTACTCAGCCGACTTTCCAGTGGTTCTGGGTGATAGACGTTTTGTCTTTTAGTTGTAGTTTTGGTGTGGTTGTGAGAGGCAGCACATACAGGTGTATACCTTATGCTGCCAACTGTTTTTTAATGGTAAAAAACAAACAAACAAACACAAAACACACACACACACACACACACACACACACACACACACACACACCCCTCACTGCCCTGGAAGAAATGCAAACATTGAAAAAGAAAAAAAAAATACAGTAGAAAACTTACATTTCCTTTCCACCCTGCTTCACAGAGCAAGGAGGGAGGTGGAGAGCTGAGTGGAGTCAAAGAAAACCCAAAATGGAGGGTTTAAAAATTATTTTGGTCCTGGCTGTTACTGTTACCTCAGTGGCTTATAACTTGTTCTGTCTGATTCACCAAGGTCGGGCATTACAACACTGTTCAGGACACATAAAACAATCAACCAATGAATATATACTAAATAAGTGGTAGTACAAATCTCTCTCTCTCGTTCTCTTCCTTTATTAAATTAATAAAAATATTTTTTTGGAAATAAAACACTTTATTTAAGAAAAAGGCAGCTATGGGATGGACAGGCAGCCTAATAAATAACCAATGGCAGCTGCCTTTAGCACATTGATGCCAGTGTCTGTGATAGCAATGAAAACATGACCAGAAGCTGCTTCACTGGAAATCAATCCAACTCAAGCTGAGTGTTGCAAATGTCCCTGTTGGATTGTAGGCTTTTATGACCCATTTTGTTGAGGGACAATGGCCATACAAAAATGCGGGTACATCCCCAGTAGGGGGTGTGCAAGAGGGAGCTGAAGCACCCAAAGAAAGCAACTTGGTGAGCTTGGAGACAAACAGACTTTAATTTTTTATTGAAAATGCAAACAAGGATGTTTGTGAACACATTCTCCGCAGCCCATCCTCTGCCCACGTCACTGCCATGAGACACTGCTGTGAATCACAGGCACGAGACACTGCTGCCTTCCTGTCTCTTCCTGAGAGCAGCTCCAGGGTCTTGCATGGGGGAGAGGATCCCAGAGACTCCCATGCACCTGCAGCCCAGGTCTCACAGGCACCCGGGAGGCAGGAGATCGTGGGAGCCGGGTTTGAGAAGGGTTTTTCCTCATCTTCCCATATGTCCCATGTCCCCTTCATTTCTCCTCTGATCTGGCTGAGACATGGGCCTGCCCGGGCCTAGGCCAGGAGGGTGAGAGCAAGTGGTGAGTTAGACCAGGTCAAGGCAAAGGCAACTCACTGGGGAGAAGCCTGCAGACTGAGGGGGAAGGAGAGAAGCCAGAGGAGGAGAGGGAAGGGGAAGTAGGGGGGTACCAAATACAGACAGGAGGAAGGGAGGACATGAGGGGAGCTTCCAAGTGGCAGAAGAGTAAGACTCCCATGGATTCAGGACCTGTGACTTAGGCTCTGTGCTGAGCGTGTCAATGGCACAACACACTGCATGCAATTCACCCCACAGGCATGGAGAAGGTGATGTCATTACCCAAAGTCCCATGGACAACCAGCTGCCCACATGTTCTTCTGCCAATAGTCCAAGAAGCAGGCTGGCTGGGCCCAGCTCCCAGAGCAGAGGGTGAGGGCCGTGTTCTCCATCTGGGCAGCCAGCTCCCACAGCTCCGATGCTGGCTGTCTCCTCAGAAAGGCGCTGGAATGCTCTGGTGTGTGCTGGGGCCTCCTGTAGGCATGGGATTAGGCTTCTGGCCTTAATGGACATTTTATAGGAACATTAGACTACATGGGACAGGTGCTGTGACATGAGACGTGACCCAAGCTGGGGACACCCCGCCTTTTCTGGTTTTGAGACCAAAAATGTTCTTGAAAGGGTTTCTCCTTTCTCCCTAACTGTCATCTGTCCCTTCTCTGCACCTATATTTCCCCTACTGTGTCCCCTCTCCTGCTCCTCAGTCTCTCTCCCTTGATGCCCCTCCTCCTCCTGTGGTTGTGCTCACCCCTCAACCACAGCCTGTCACATGTCCCTCCAAATCCCTGCTAAGTCTCCCTGTGTTTTGCTGAGGCTGGCCTGGCTAAGAGGATTGGTGCCTTTGCTAAATGGGACCAGGACAGGGTCAGAGAAAGGCTTTGGGAGACTCAGGGGCCAGCGCAGCCACAAGAGGGCAGCAGAGGAAGTTGGAGACAGGAGGCAGAAGGAACATGTAGTCCACGCATGTCAAACTTAGGGCTGACGGGCAGCAGGGGGCCCACAACAAGTATTTTTGCAGCCTAGCCAATATAATGCTACATAAAAAACATTTTACTAAAAATTTCATAACCTAATTTTTACAATATCCTGTTATGCAGAATTACTAATAACTAGTAGCCCATTGCAGGAAGATTCCTGCAATGGGGCTTTCTGCTGCTCTCTCCTCTGGCCCACCTTCTTTCCTCCCTTCTCCCCAGCCCTGCTTGCTTTTTTTTAAAAAAACCCCAAAACTTAAAAAAAAAAAATATTTTATTGATTTTTTACAAAGTGGAAGAGAAAGGGATAGAGAGTTAGAAACCGATCAACTGCCTCTTGCACACCCACTACTGGGGATGTACCTGGGACCTTTGAGTCCGCAGGCAGAGCTCTATCCCCTAAGCCAAACAGGTTTCAGCTGTCCCTGCTTGCTTGCTTCTCCGAATCTTTGCTCCCTTCTGCAGCGCTTGGCCTCTTTCTACACTGTCTTGATATGCAAACTAACTGCCATCTTGGTTGGCTTAATTTGCATACCCTCCCTGATTGGCTGGTGGGCGTGGCTTGGGTGTAGGAAAGTTGCGGTCAATTTGCATATTACCCTTTTATTGGGTAGGATGAACTATAACATTAGCTAATGACTGATTACTATAATCTGGTTGCATTCATTTCCCTTAAGCTCCTTATGCACAGGCACATCATTTCTCTCCTCTAATACTAGCAGCGAATGCCAGGGTATCCTCAGTATCTGGAAAGGTTCAGGATGTGGAAAAAGGGCTGTGCATAAAGGGATGAAGAGGCTAGAGAAGAAATATTAATTTGGAAGGCATTTTTCAGTGGCTAAGCTCCTGAACTATCCACACACTGGGCTTTTTATTCACACCTTTTGCCCTCTAGCAAAGCAAATATACATATCAAAGGTAAGGCCTAATAAACAATAAAAAAGATTATCAGGTTGGGGAAACTGCCTTTGGCTCTTCTAGCAACTGTAGAGAGCCACCTGAGAAGGCACATGGACATTCTTTTAATTCTTATCAGCTGAGCCCAGGGCACTGACAGAATCCTGTTATTTCTTATCTTTATCCATGTGCTTGGAATGAGGAACAAATAGGACCTTGACTTACCCAGATCTTGATATGCTAAATCTTGCACCAAAAAAATGAGGAGCTTTCCCAGATCTTGATGAATAGGATCTGGGCACACCCGAAACTCCTTTTGTCCTTAAACTCCCCTTTGGAAACCAATAAATGTGCTGTGTTGTCTGTGGTAAGTGTGACTGTCTCTCCATCAGAGAGATGGTGCCCACCTAGCGCCCAGCTTTATGAATCTATTTCTGCCTCTTGTCTCTTTCTTTCTCTAATTTCTTAATCCCCAGCTCCTCCACTCAGGAACCTGTCATTTTCCGTGCGGGACCCGGAAAACAGAGAAAATACCCACCGCAAGCAACAGGTAACAACATGCAGATTTTCAGCCCTGGTGAAGGTGTCCATAACCTTTTGATAGACCTCCTGCATTTATTATGCTAACTACTGTTCCTGGCCGCCAACATATCTCCCCCCGCCCCGCCTTTTTTTTTTTTTTTTTTTTTAATAAATTTAACAAGAATGTATGCTATTTGCAGAGCTTCTGTCCTTTTAAGCTTTTTAAATTCAATATAAAAGAGGATTAAGTTTTATCTTGTCCCTTTAAATGACTGCCAGGCATCAAAGAAATCAGTCTATGGTATTTTCCTTTCTGGGCCAACAGTTCTTTGAGTCTCTTTCACTGTCCCTTGTGACACGACAGCAATGATATTCTAGCTCTGGATGGTGGACAAAGAGTGGCAATGCAGGTTTGATGTTTTTTGGCTTGGTCCTGGGCAACCTACAGGGATGCACAACTGCTGATTGCTAACATGGAAAGAATACAAGAAATTAAGACACTGCCTGCTTGAAAATCAGGACTGGCTTACAACACTGAGGAGAAGTGGAACGCAGGCAACTGCAATACTTTCCTGACTGGGAAACAGGCATGCCAAATAGAATAATAGACAAAGTGAATGACCTTCACTACTACACATTTTATTTCTTTCTTTCATCTTTTACTTAAGAAACTAATTTTTTTTTGTCATTTGATTTTACCTTTGTAATGATTACATTTTTATTTTCAACCAGTATTATTCCTATTACTATTTTACCTTTGTTTTAAAAAGGTGTCATTTTATTTCCTCTTTATTTTACTTTGGGATTAGTATTGTTTCCTAATTTTCATGTTTCCTTTAGCACTGTTTTACTCTATCTCCACTCTACCTTTATGCCATCACTCTCTTCCTAACTTGTCCCTTTTGGTGTTCTGTTTTTCTTACCCTTTTCCTGCTTTAGATTTTCCCTATTCTTTCTTTGTACCCCCTGTTAAAATGTCACCCTACTTGTATATCTAGTTTCCAATCCCCTGCTCCAAGTCCATACACACATTTCTCTTCTCTGTCTTAACTCTCCAAAAAATTGTTTTTCTCTCTGTCCTTTTGTTGTTGCTAGCTTGAATGTTGATTATATCAAATTTTTATGATTTTTTGTGAGATTGTTTTGCTTATTCTTTTGTTTGCTTTCTTTTTGTTTGTTTTTCGCTTCTGTTTTCCCTCACCTCGCTTGATATTAGTTGTTTGTAGTTTGTATTAATCTCCAGGTACTTGTTGCTGGCACTCACTGGGATTAGTGGCTGTTCTACTGATATATATATGTTCTACCCATATATATAGATTGTTCCCCTTTTCTTTCTTATTTCCTTTTTTTTCTCTCTTACTTCTTTTTTTTTTTTTTTTCCATTTACCAATTTCATTTTGGCACTGCTTCCTTTCCCCCCCCCCTTCTTTCTCTGCTATCCCCTAACTTGCATTTTTCTGGTGGTCACCTTTATTAATATCGTGAATACATTTCTGTTCAGTGCCTTGTGTGCTCTACCTGATTGTGTTGCATTTTGTGCCTTTCAGTAAATGCCAGAGAGAGAGATCTACATAACCACACAGATGGAGAAGAGAGACCCTGGGGAGTCAAAGAAACAGCCCACATATGAAAGAAAAGCAGGCATCACCAGGAAAGGAAGTAAACTTGTATGTCTATTTGAACGTGAAGCTGATGAAAGTCAATCTTACTTTTTAATACATTTATTATTTTGCAGATCAATTTTCCACAGATAAAAATGACAAAGGCATAATATAAAAACAGGTCATGAGTCATATTGACATAGAATAATTAAGTTCAATGGAAAATTCTATCAATGGAAAATACAAATGGGACAAAGGTTTGTAACACATTCATTGCCTAGAAATAAGAGCAATTCAAATATATTCAGAAAAATTGATAAAAATATAGATACATTATGAGTTCAGTCTTCCTGGAGCCCAACTCTGCGAGTGCAGGGAATGCCATGGGGAAAGCACAAGGCAGCCAGGAGTCACAGATGTGCAGACGGGAGAAGCTCTCCCAGTCCTCCGGGCGCCAGAGCACGCCGCCAGGAGGAGCAAGGAGGCCGGGCTGGGTCCCTTGGGAAGTTCTGGGCAGCAGCTCCCCAGTGGATCCTTCACCACCAGCAGAACAGCTATTGCACTCCCGGCCCTGAGACCACGCCACGAGGTCACAGGATCCCTACTGGGCACAGACAGGAGGCAGAGCAGCCTGAGGTGACACGCATGTGCGGTGGCCACGAAGACAGCAGAGCAAAGGCCACCTCCCCAAGGTGGATGCTCAGAGATGCGCTGACTCTGCACAAGAGCAGCTGGCGTCCAAGACGCACTGACCAGCGCTTCTCCCACCTGCGTGGGCGCTCACCCTGGTCCTCTCTGGCCCAGCGGCAGCTGCAGGACCTGGGGGAGACAGAATCCCTTAGAGATCCAGTAACTTGTAGACGTCCTGTCGCTGCATCTCCAGGTGTGCAGGAGGAAAAGGGCCCCTCAAAAGGGCCTCAGGGTAAAGGCTGCTCTGTGGATTCAGGGGTCACAACAGGGTTGGGAGAGAAATTGAAGACTTAAGGACCCTGAGGCCAAACTTTGTCCTTGGCTGGAGCTGGTGCTGGAGCCTGAGCTGGAGCTGGAGCTGGAGCTGGAGTTGGATTTGGACCTGGAGCTGGAGCTGAAACTGGAGCTGGAGCTGGAATAAGAGCTGAAACTGGAGCTGGAGCTGAAGCTATAGCTGGAGCTGGAGCTGGAGCTGGTCCAGTGAGGATCGTGCTCTGGAGGACCTGCCCAAGGTACCACCGGGACTTCCTGTGGCTGACACGGAGTTCTGTTGCTGGGAAGACTTGCACTGGGCTGGGCGAAGGGGGGCTGAAGGAACCAGGGCCCCTGTGGTGTAGGGGGGCGGTGAGGAGCACAGGGCTGAGAGGGAGCACAGGGCCCTCCTGGAATGAAGTGTTCACATACGCAGGAGCGGGCACAGGGCACACATCCTTAGGATCGGGCCCATGGTACACATAGGCAGGAGCGGGCGCAGGGCACACATCCTTAGGATCGGGCCCATGGTACACATAGGCAGGAGCGGGCGCAGGGCACACATCCTTAGGATCGGGCCCATGGTACACATAGGCAGGAGCGGGCACAGGGCACACAGAGCCAGGAGCAAGCCCAGGCTGAGGGGCGCAGGCTCCGGGTTCCTGGGGCTCAGCGGGGGCTCCCGCGCCTTGCTCCCTGCCCAGTTGCTGCAGCTTGCGTTCTTTGGCCCTGCGGGTCTTGAGCCACCCCTGGGCAGAGAGGGCACAGGGAGCAAGAGTAAGAGAAGCTCTGCGCACCCACCTGCGCCCAGGGTTGAGGAGACTAAGGAAAGAAGGGCCGGCCTCACCCTCTCCCTCCGCCCCCAGACCCAACTATGGCCCCGGGTTGGCGTGGGCTCCAGGGAAGGCGCAGAGGGCAGGAGGCACCCAGGAACCAGAAAGGGGTCTGCGTGAGAGGGTCCCCGTGTTCCCAGCGGCCCGACGGCCTGGGGATGAGCCTGGGGAGTACCGAGGCGTGACCCAGGGCAGCAGTTGGTTCTCTGGTCTGGTCTCCCCCCCAACCTCCTGCAAGGCAGGAGGGCATTCATGGGGCCAGCGGGCAGTGGGAGCGGGTGGGGTGAATCCTGGGGTTGGGGGATGGGGTTGGGGTGGGGGCTGTACCTGCACTTGGTACACCTGCAGGTTCAGCCTGGCCGCCAGGGTCTCGCGTTCCTTAGAGTCCCCGTAGGGATTTTCCTCAAAGAATTCCTCCAGGGTTTGCAGCTGTTCTGCGGTAAACACTGTGCTCCGCTTCCGCGCCGCCTGGGCACTAGGGGCCAGCCCGGAGCCTGGCAGAAGGGGAACACGGGGTCAGAGGAGCTCCAAGGACTGTCCCCAGCCCACCAGGCCTGGCCACGCCATTGTGAGCAGGTGGCAGCCCCGGGCCTGAAGGTGGGCAGCAGTGTTTGTGGGTCAGAGTGAGGCACCTGCCTACCCCAGCCACCCACCTCTCTAGGCCTCGGCGTCCCCATCCCCGAAATGGGCCTGGGACCAGCGCCTGTGTTCTTGTTGCCGGGCCCACAGCTAGACATGGCGGGGGCCTCAAACCCACCCAGACTTCCCCTCTTGCCGCCCTCACCCCAACAGTGTCATCCCACCCCCCCAAAACGCACTCAGCCTCCCAGAGAAGCTGGCCCTGGTCTGGATACCCAGGAGCCTCCAGCCCCCGCCACAGAATCCCACCTACCGCCCCCAAGCCCTCATGGTGGGCCCAGACTCACCGCTGGGAGAGCCAGGTTCTTGCATTCCGGATGCTGCTGGGCCCTCTGAGCTTGTATGTTCCGCCTTCACTACCTCCTAGGACCCACCACACACCGGGCCTGCCCTAAAGGTTCTGCCCAGGACTCTTCCTGTCCTGCCCTCAGGCCCCTCCCCTTGGGCGATGTGGGAGGTGCCATCATTGATTAAGTCTTTGATTGAGAAGTTACTGCACCTGCTCCTTGTCCTGGGAGCTGGGAGACCTCAGGGACTAGGCAGCCTTGGTTCTGCCCTCAGAGGAACCCAGCATGATGTCCGAGTGAAAGGGTCCCTCTGGTCGCCAGCCAGTGCCCAGGGGGTCATCATCTCCCTTCCTGGTTCAGGGAGCTCCACCTCTCCACCACCCAGCTGCCTCCTCCCAGGTCTCCAATGCCTACTCCCACTTCTCCAGTCCATCCTCCACATTTCCTGGAGGTGGGAGACTTCACCCACGCTGGCCCTGACCATGGTGTGGGGTCGGGCTGGTTTCTCTGTGCCCTGAAGGGGAGATGGAGGTGCAGGTGGACAGTGAGCCAACTTCCATTGTGAATGAATGAGCTGGGTCTGGTCTATGTGTCACTGATCACCCAGTCCAGCCCCTCTGAGATGCACAGACCCATGTCTAAACATCCGGCTGGACTCCTTGCTTGTCCAGGCTCTGCTGGGGACTCAGATCTGGAGACAGGACAACTGGCAATGCTCACCCCCAGGAGACTTTTTTTAGAATCCATGGGAGAGACAGTGACCTGAGTGATGGAATGCAAAAAAAAAAAACACACAAAAAACTATGAGATCTCATTCCTCAATTCATCTCACCGTCTAAAGTGCCTCTACCTGTCTCAGGGTGGGGTCTCCTTTTAAATAGACACATCTTCTGCTTCCTGGAAGCACGCTGGTCACCGGGACAATTGATGACTCTGATGTCCACAAGGGATCACCCAGCCATTTATTTCCTTGTTTTATAAATTGTGACTGGACGCTACTTTCTCTCTAATGTATAAAGAAGAACGTGGTGTAACCAACACAATATTAAGTGTAACATTTTGCTGATTGGATGGGCAAAGCTGAGAAGAGGGGCCAGGCCTGGGGTTGGGGGAGGGGATGGGGAACCAGGCCTCTCATGCCTTGGGAGTGTGGGCTGCTTTCTGAGACAGACTTGGAATATCTGTTTAGGCCCCTCAGCCAAAGACCATGAGTAGGACACCAGTAGTTGAGGAAATTCAGGTTTATTTACTTTTTAAGATTTTTTTTTCAGTCTTTAGATCTTTTTTCATGCTGTTGAGCATCTTTGGTATCATGACTATGAACTCTTTTTCAAATACATTTTTTTTTTTTTGAGATATTCTAGTATTTTATCGACCGGCTAGATGTAGATGGCAGAGAGACAGAGGAATCAGGGATGACTCCTTAGAATTTGGCTGGAACAACTGGGTGGGCAGTGGTGCTGTTTACTGGCATGGGGAAGGCTTGGAGGTGAGCAAACCTTTTAGGGGAAATCAAGTGTTTGCTGTTCACCAGGTTAGGTCTGAGGAGCCAGCTAGACCAAGAGGAGATGGTGGGCAGCAGGTTGCCTACATGAACTGGAGTCCTTGGGAAGGGTATGAGCCATACATGAAGATATAAGTCGCATGGCGAGCACTGGAAGCCACAGGACCACCCAGGAGTGGCAAGGGCAGGGATGGATTCTGACCAGTGAAGCAGAGCAGTAGGGTCTTGCAGGCCAGGGGTTCTCACCGATTTTTCTTGTGCACTTTTGATAGCTGCTTTTGGAACAAATAGTCCCTCAAAGCCGCCACATCATAGAAGCGGTCAGCCAGGAGTTGGAGCAGCATCCCCCCCCTTCCTCTGATTGCCCTCAGGGGTCACAGCACTGCTTAGACAATGGCTACCACTGGTGCTCAAATTCCATATGGGGGCCACCAGGCGCAGGCATGCCCTGGGCGCTGCCATCTTGTGGAGATTCAAATACATTTTTTTTTTTTTTTTTTTTTTTATCTCAGCTTCATTGATGTCTTCTTCTGGACTCTAGAGAATTCTCTTTTTTTCTTTTTTTCATTTGGGGGTTGTTTGTCTCCTTATTTTGGCTCTCTGTTTGGGTTGGTCACTATGTTTAGGTAGATCTTCTACAGCAGTGTTTCTCAAACTTCTCTCATGATGAGAAGCACCTGGTGGAGTTGTTAAAATACAACTTAGAGCACTAGTTAAGTATTCAATTTTACCTATATATTCCCCAAAATTCTAGTTTAGCACTTCTTAGTTGGGATTCAGGAATCTGTAGTTTAACAACTCCACCAGGTGATTCTCATCATGAGAGAAGTTTAGGAAACACTGCTCTATAGCTCTGGAGAGACTGCCTCCAGACTGCTAGGATTTGCACTTGAATTTGCCCCTGGCCATCATCCTCAGGTGTGGGCAGTTTATTCAACAGGTTGGGGCCATTGCCTTTGCCTGGGGCTAATTGTTCTTTTCGTCTCTTAAGTAGCCTCAGGGCAATGTATTTCCCATTAGAGGGAGTCAGCTGTCTTCCTTCCACCCCACCAGGCAAGGCCAATGCCTGTGTGGGAAAGATGTCCTTAGCTGTGTGAGGGAATGACTCGGTAGAGGAACCTGGGGGTGTCCGCCTTCTGAGCTCTAAACCCCAAGTCCTAGCCCTGGGTTCTGCTTACACAGCTCCAGTCCACTCCACCCTCTCTCTGCCACAACATGAGATGGAGTTTTGTACATTGGCCCTTTAAGAGGGTCCTGAGTCTCCAGCCGTCTCTCCCTGTCATAGGGCAATACCTCTCCTTTCCACAGCCAGATGTTATGTAGGTACTCATCTCAGAGGTGGTGCTCTGGCAGGGGGCCCCAGCTTGGGGATTAGATCCAAGAGTTCTCAGTTGTAACTCCCCCCGGCCGAGAGAGAGAGAGAGAGAGAGAGAGAGAGAGAGAGAGAGAGAGAGAGATCTCCGGAACAACAGTTGTTGCCTGTGGGCACCTGGCCAGCCCTTGCACCCCTCCACCCCTCCTACCAATCTCTGCAGTCTCCGCTATCTGTCCTCGGGAATCAGGGTTCCATTGTTTATACAGGAAGTTTTTCTGTATTTTAGTTGCAGTTCCAGTTTGTTCCTGGGCGGCATGTTCTTGCAGCATCCCCTTGCTCTTACCACCATTTTTAATCTCCTCAAGAATTTTTTTTGAAAGTAATTTTGTTATATATTGATTTCAGAGAGAGATAGAGAGAGAGAGAGAGAGAGAGAGAGAGAGAGAGAGAGAAAGAGAGAGAGAGAAACAATGATGGGAGAGAAACATGGATTGGTTGTCTCCCCACAAGCACTCTGACTAGAGCCAGGGATAGATCCTGCAACCAAGTATGTGCCCTTGACCAGGAATCCCTTGAGCCAGAATCGAGCCCTTGGCTTTCCCATGCATGACAAGATGCTCTAACCCCCTGGTTGTCAAACTTCGTCATGCAAGCCACACGCAGCTCTTTGGCCCCTTGAGTTTTTAGCAAAGGCCAGCTTAGGAGTATCCTAATTGAGTTAATAACAATGTACCTACCTATATAGTTTAAGTTTAAAAAATTTGGCTCTGAAAAGAAATTTCAATCATTGTACTGCTGATAGTTGGCTCTGTTGACTAATGAGTTTGCTGATCACTGCTCTAACCCACTGAGCCACACCAGAAAGGCTTCATTTATCTTTCAACGGGAGCAAGTCATCCATTTATATTTAAAGGGATTATTGTTATGTATGTGTTCTTTCCATATGATGGTATTCTGATTGTTTTACATATTTGTCCCAGAATGAATATTGTGTACTGGGAGCGATACTGAGTTGTCCATGTAACTCCATGGATTGTCTCTGATGGCCTATGCTTGTGTGGATGTTGACAATGGGACACTGTACGTATGGGGTATGTGGTACATGGGAAATCTGTGGACTTTCTGCTCTATTTTGCCATGAATATAAGACTGCTTTCAAAAAAGAAAGTTTATTTTACAAAAATGAAGGAGGCTGACATTATGACGGATGTTCTGAATTAGCTAGATCCCATGTGGCCTGAGCTTTGAGAGTGTTTCACTCTCTCCCTGGGTGATTCCACATGTGGCCAAGGTCAAGAACTTCTGAATTTAGGACTGTGGGAGAGCTTTACAACCAGACAGGATAATAAACTCCTGAGACAGGTATCCTATACACTGAGTGGCCAGATTGTTATGATCTCTGAATGCATAATAATCTGGCCACTCAGTGTACTTCTCTTGAGTAACTCATTTATTTGATATCCAAGATAGTATAAATTGTGCACCTGACCAATTTTCCCCTTTGCACTGGTTGATAGAAAGCTCAGGACAAATAGGTGGTTTATGTCCAGCAAAAGTCTAGAATACTTTTGGCACCCATTTGAGATACAAATACACTGAGTGGCCAGATTATTATGCATTCAGAGAGCATAATAATCTGGCCACTTGGTGTATAATAAAAGCCTAGTATGCTAAGTGTCCAGTCGTCTGGTCACCCATTCAAACAATCAAAGAGTAATATGCTAATGATATGTTAAGGCCACTCAACTGCTTGCTATGATGTACACTGACCACCAGAGGGCAGACAGTTGACTGGGGGTTGACCACTTGCTATGATGTGCATGGACCACCAGGGGGCAGCCGCTCTGACTGGTAGGTGTAGAGAGCACCTGGGAAGACATTTTGAGCATTTCTTTAATTATTGCCAGATGAGTCCAGTGGTATTGCCAGATACACATCCTGGAGACATACCATGCCAGAGGCAGATATGTCATCAGCCTGTCCCTTCACCAGGTGCCAGGGCGAGGGTTTTATTATCTAAGTTCAGCCAGGCATTAGGAATGGACACAGTTATGTGGGCTTAGCCAGGAGTGACAATTACAAAGAAGCAACAAGAATGAAAAATTACAGCTTCATCTTTAACCATGACTACAGCTTGATGTTTAACTGTGATTTCACATGATTTCCTTTCTTTTGAACTCTAGTAAAACTTCCCAGAATTATAATGTATATTAAACATGCTGTACTGGCTCTGGGTCACTGTCTATCCATCAGAGGACTGCTGTCCCATCTGGTCCCACTTTTCCCCACTGTCTCTGTGTCTGTCTCTTTCATTTTCTCACTCCCCCCCCCCCCCCCAGCATTGCCCCGCTTGCTCTCTAACTGCTCTGGAGGCAATAAAGAGATAAATACTTTATAACTTGTGGCTGGGGTCAGGCCGATCCAACTAGATACTCCTTGGAGCCCTCCCTTGGTCCCATTCCCCCACCACACACACTGACCAACCTCCCAAATCCCTTATTGGCCCTGATAATGCACCAGTGGAGTCCCCTGGCCTGGCCTGCACCCTCGTGCAATCTGGAACCCTTTTGGGGATGTCAGAGGGCTGGTTTCGGCCTGATCCCACAGGCCAGTTCAAGGGAACCTCACTAGTGTATGAATTTGTGCACCTGGACTCTAGTTACTAAATAACAGAATAAACTAAAAAGGAAGCTGAGGTAAGTGGATGGTGGAAAGACACTGAAGAACATCTGGACTGAATGCAATGCATCCAGCTCCTTTGAGATCACACCCAACCAAACCAAACATAAAAAGACATCTTTGTGAATATCAGAGAAACTAAAAATTGGACCAAGGATTATTTGATATTCGGGAGTTACTAGAAGTTTTGTATAATGATCTTCTCTTTATATATACAAAAGTAAAATCTAACCCAAGATAATGAAAAACAGGGCTTAAATAAATATATGTACACAAGTGTTCATAGCAGCCCAACTAACAATAGTCAAAAGGTGGACACAACCCAACTGTCCATGAACTGATGGATGGATAAACAAATTGGGATATCAAGACAATAGAGTATTACTCAGCCATAAAAAGAAACAAACTTTTTGAATGGGTTTGCCGCCAGAACACAGGTGTTGTGAAAACCACCATTAACTCAAGCCCAAGATGGGAAAGGAAAAGACTCACATCAGCCGAAACCGGTTTGGCTCAGTGGTAGAGCGACGGTCTGCGGACTGAAAGGTCCCGGGTTCGATTCCAGTCAAGGGCATGTATCTTGGTTGCGGGCACATCCCCAGTGGGGGTTGTGCAAGAGGCAGCTGGTCGATGTTTCTCTCTCATCGACGTTTCTAGCTCTCTATTCCTCTCTGTAAAAAAAAAAAATCAATAAAATATATTTAAAAAAAAAAAAAGACTCACAGCAACACCATCATCATTGGACACTAGATTCTGGCAAGTCTACCACTACTGGCCATCTGATCTACAAAGGTGGTGGGATCGACAAAAGAACCATGGAGACATTTGAGAAGGAGGCTGCTGAGGTGGGGAAGGGCTCCTTCACGTATGCCTGGGGCTTAGATAAACTGAAAGCTGAATGAGAGTCAGGTATCACCATTGCTATCTCCCTGTGGAAATTGGAGACCAGCAAGTATGATGTGACCATCATTGATGCCCCAGGGCACAGAGACTTCATCAAAAACATGATTACAGCCGAAACCGGTTTGGCTCAATGGATAGAGCGTTGGCTTGGGAACTGAAGGGTCCTGGGTTCGATTCCGGTCAAGGGCATGTACCTTGGTTGCGGGCATATCCCCAGTAGGGGGTGTACAAGAGGCAGCTGATCAATGACTCTCTCATCGATTTTTCTAACTCTCTATCTCTCTCCCTTCCTTTCTGTACAAAATCAATAAAATGTATTTTAAAAAAACAAACAAATAAAAAAAACAACAACAAAAAACCATGATTACAGGCACATCGCAGGCTGACTGTGCTGTCCTGACTGTTGCTGCTGGTGTGGGTGAATTTGAAGCAGGTAGCTCCAAGGGTGGACAGACCTGTGAGCAAGTATTCTGGCCTATACACTGGGTGTGAAACAGCTGATTGTTGGTGTTAACAAAGTGGATTCCACTGATCCCTGCAGCCAGAAAAGATACGAGCAAATTGTTAAAGAAGTCAGCACCTACATTAAGAAAATTGGCCACAACAAAAACTTCTGGTTGGAAAGGTGACAGTAGGCTGGAGCCAAGTGCTAATAGGTCACCCGTAAAGATGGCAATGCCAGTGGAACCACACTGCTTGAAGCTCTGGATTGCATCCTGCCACCATCTCGTCCAACTGACAAGCCCCCGTGCCTGCCCCTCCAGGATGTCTACAAAATTGGTGAGTATTGGTACTGTCCCCTGTGGGCTGAGTGGAGACTGGTGTTCTCAAGCCTGGCATGGTGGTCACCTTTGCTCCAGTCAACGTTACAACTGAAGTGAAGTCCGCTGAAATGCACCATGAAGCTGTGAGTGAAGCCCTTCCTGGGGACCATGTGGGCTTCAATGTCATGAACGTGTCGGTCAAAGATGTTCGCCGTGGCAATGTGGCTGGTGACAGCAAAGATGATCCACCAATGGAAGCAGCTGGCTTCACAGCTCAGGTGGTTATTCTTGAGCCACCCAGGCCAGATCAGTGCTGGATTGTCACACCGCTCACATTGCTTGCACATTTGCTGAAAAAGATAGATCGTCATTCTGGGGGAAAGCTGGGAGATGGCCCCAAGTTTTTGAAATCTGGTGATGTCGTTGATATGATTCCTGGCAAGCCCATGAGTGTTGAGAGCTTCTCTGACTACCCTCTTCTGTGCCGTTTCACTGTCTGTGACACGAGACAGACCGTTGCTGTGGGTGTCATCAAAGCAGTGGACGAGAAGGCAGCGGGAGCTGGCCAAGTCACCAAGTCTGCCCAGAAAACTCAGAAGGCTAAATGAACACTATTCCCAACACCTTCCACCTCAGTCTAAATCAGTGGTGGAAGAATGGTCTCAGAGCTGTGTGTCTTTATTGGCCTCTTAAGTTTAATAATAAAATACTGGTTAGTGCTGAAACTGGTTTGGCTCAGCGGTAGAGCGTCGGTCTGCGGACTGAGTGGTCCCAGGCTCGATTCTGGTCAAGGGCATGTACATTGGTTGCAGGCACATCCCCAGTGGGGGGTGTGCAAGAGGCAGTTGGTCGAAGTTTCTCTCTCACATTGATGTTTCTAGCTCTCTCTCTCTCCCTTCCTCTCTGTAAAAAATCAATAAAATATATTAAAAAAAAAAAGACTGGTTAGTGATGACAATGCATCGTAAAACCTTCAGAAGGAAAGGAGAATGTTTTGTGGACCATGTGGTTCTTTTGTGTGTGTGGTAGTTTTTATGTTATTAGTTTTTAACATCAGTACTTTTTCGTGGAAACAACATGACCAAAAATCTGTCACAGAATTTTGAGACCCATGAAAATAACAAAGTTTAGCCAAAACCGGTTTGACTCAGTGGATAGAGAGAGCCTCAACCTGCATATTCAAGGGTCCCAGGTTTGATTCTGATCAAGGGCATGTACCTTGGTTGCAGGCACATCCCCGGTAGAAGGTGTACAGGAGGCAGCTAATGAATGTTTCTGACTCTCTCTCCATCTCTCTTCCTCTCTGTAAAAAGTCAATAATATATATATATATATTTAAAAATAAAATAACCCCAAACTGAACTCCTCTCTCACCCATGTATTAGTGGCCAGTTTGCAACCAGAAGAGTAGACACAATGAACAGGACTTTGATAAACTTGTATGTCTATTTGAACGTGAAGCTGATGAAAGTCAATCTTACTTTTTAGTACATTTATTATTTTGCAGATCAATTTTCCACTGATAAAACTACAAAGGCATAATATAAAAACAGGTCATGAGTCATATTGAAATAGAATAATTAAGATCAATAAATTCTACTAATGGAAAATACTAATGGGACAAAGGTTTGTAACACGTTCATTGCCTAGAAATAAGAGCAATTCAAATATATTCAGAAAAATTGATAAAAATATAGATACATTATGAGTTCAGTCTTCCTGGAGCCCAACTCTGCAAGTGCAGGGAATGCCACGGGGAAAGCACAAGGCAGCCAGGAGTCACAGATGTGCAGACGGGAGAAGCTCTCCCAGTCCTCCAGGCGCCAGAGCACGCCGCCAAGAGGAGCAAGGAGGCTGGGCTGGGTCCCTTAGGAAGTTCTGGGCAGCAGCTCCCCAGTGGATCCTGCAGCACCAGCAGAGCAGCTATGGTATTCCCAGCCCTGAGAACTCACTGCTAGGTCACGTGAGCCCTACTGGGCACAGACAGGAGGCAGAGCAGCCTGAGGTGACACGCATGTGCGGTGGCCACGAAGGCAGCAGAGCAAAGGCCACCTCCCCAAGGTGGATGCTCAGAGATGCGCTGACTCTGCACAAGAGCAACTGGCGTCCAAGATGAATTGACCAGTGCTTCTTGCACCTGCGTGGGCGCACACCTCTGGCCCCTCGGCATCTGCAGGACTTGGGGGAGACAGAATCCCTTAGAGGTCCAGTAACTTGCAGGAGGAAAAGGGCCCCTGAAATGGGCCTCAGGGTGAAGGCAGCTCTGTGGATTCAGGGGTCACATCAGGGCTTAAGGACCCTGAGGCCAAACTCTGTCCTTGGCTGGAGCTGGAGCTGGAACTGGTGCTGGAGCTGGAGCTGGATCTGTAGCTGGAGCTGGAGCTGGAGCTGGATCATCTGGAGCTGGATCTGGAGCTGGAACTGGAGCTGGAGCTGGTGCTGGAGCTGGAGCTGGGTCTGGATCTGGACCTGGAGCTGTAGCTGAATCTGGATCATCTGGATCTGGATCATCTGGATCTGGAGCTGGAGCTGGAGCTGAAGCTGGAGCTATAGCTGGAGCTGAAGCTGGAGCTGGAGCTGGAGCTGGAGCTGGATCTGGATCTGGATCATCTGTATCTGGAGCTGGAGCTGGAGCTGGAGCTGGAGCTGGAGCTAGAGCTAAACCTGGAGCTGGAGCTGAAATTAGAGATGAAGCTGGAGCTAGAATTGGAAGTAGAGCTGAAATTGGAGTTGGAGCTCGGGCAGCGAGGACCCTGTCCTGGATGGCCTTCAGACCAACCACCAGGCCTGGCTCTTGCTGAAGACACAGAAGTCTTTTGGGAAGATGTAGCGGGGGATGGGTGAAGATGGGCACGAGAAACCTGGGCCCCTGTGGTATAGGGGGCGCGACAGGGAGCACAGGGATGAGAGGGAGCATAGGGCCGTCCAGAAACACAGGCTCCGCATACTCAGAAGCGGGCTCAGGCTGAGGGGCACAGGCTCCCAGTTCCTGGGGCTCATTGGGGGCTCCTGGGTCTTGCTCCCCGCGCAGTGTCTGCAGCCTGCGTTCTTTGGCCCTGCGGTTCTTGAGCCACACCTGGGGAGAGAGGGCCCATGGAGCCAGTGTGAGAGGCGAGAAGCTCTGCGCATCCACCTGTGCTCCCAGCGGTGAGGAGGCTCGGGGCAGAAGGACTGGTCTCACCCTCTCCCTCCGCCCCCAGATCCGTCAACGGGCCCCGGGTTGGTGTGGACTCCGGGGAAGGCGCGGAGGGCAGGAGGGGCAGAGCTTGGGCACCAGGAACCAGGAAGGGGTCTGCGTGAGAGGGCCTCCGTGTTCCCAGAAGCCCGGCGGTCTGGGGGCGAGCCTGGGGAGACGCGGGGGGCTGCATGGTGTTGGCCAGTGTGTCCCACGCAGGGCTGAGTCGGACTCGGGGGCCAGGCCCCGGACCACACGGGGGACCCTGGGCAGCACTTGGCTCTCTGTCTGGTCTCTTCCTCCCCCCAAACTCCTGCATGGCAGGAGGGCATATGTTGGACCAGCGGGAAGTGGGAGCCTGTGGGGTGATTCCTGGGGTGGGGTGGTGGTGGGGGTGGGGGATGGCGTTGGGGTGGGGGCTGTACCTGCACTTGCATCTCCTCCACTTTTAGCCTGGTCGCCAGGGCCTCACGTTCATAATAGGTCCCGTATTGTTTCAACTTAAAGAATTTCTCCAGAACCTCCACCTGCTGTGCGCTGTACACCGTGCGGGGCCGCCGCCTTCCCTTCATCGGGGCGCTTGGGGCCAGCCCGGAGCCTGGCAGAAGGGGAACACGGGGTCAGAGGAGCTCCAAGGACTGTCCCCAGCCCACCAGGCCTGGCCACATCCTTGTGAGCAGGTGGCGGCCCCGGGCCTGAAGGTGGGCAGCAGTGCTTGTGGGTCAGAGTGAGGCACCTGCCTACCCCAGCCACCCACCTCTCTAGGCCTCACGTCCCCATCTCCGAAATGGGCCTGGGACCAGCACCTGTGTTCTTGTTTCGGGGCCCATAGCCAGGCACAGCGGAGGCCTCAAACGCACCCAGGCTTCCCCTCTCACCCCAACAGTGTCATCCCGCGCCCCACCCCCCCAAACGCACTCAGCCTTCCAGAGAAGCTGGCCCTGGTCTGGATACCCAGGAGCCTCCAGCCCCCGCCACAGAATCCCACCTACCGCCCCCAAGCCCTCATGGTGGGCCCAGACTCACCGCTGGGAGAGCCAGGTTCTTGCATTCCGGATGCTGCTGGGCCCTCTGAGCTTGTATGTTCCGCCTTCACTACCTCCTAGGACCCACCACACACCGGGCCTGCCCTAAAGGTTCTGCCCAGGACTCTTCCTGTCCTGCCCTCAGGCCCCTCCCCTTGGGCGATGTGGGAGGTGCCATCATTGATTAAGTCTTTGATTGAGAAGTTACTGCACCTGCTTCTCGCCCTGGGGGCAGGGAGACCTCAGGGGCCAGGCAGCCTTGGTTCTGCCCTCAGAGGAACCCAGCATGATGTCCGGGTGAAAGGGTCCCTCTGGTCGCCAGCCAGTGCCCAGGGGTCATCCTCTCCCTTCCTGGTTCAGGGAGCTCCACCTCTCCACCACCCAGTTGCCTCCTCCCAGGTCTTCAATGCCTACTCCCACTTCTCCAGTCCATCCTCCATGTTTTCTGGAGGTGGGAGACTTCACCCACGCTGGCCCTGACCATGGTGTGGGGTTGGGCTGGTTTCCCTGTGCCCTGGGGGTGCAGGTGGACAGTGAGCCAACTTCCATTGTGAATGAATGAGCTGGGTCTGGTCTATGTGTCACTGATCACCCAGTCCAGCCCCTCTGAGATGCATCGGTCCATGTCTAAACATCCGGCTGGACCCCTTGCTTGTGCTGGGGACTCGAAAAACTAACAATGCTCATCATCCCCAGGGGACTTTTATTAGAATCCTTGGGTTAGACAGTGACCTGGGTGATGGAATACAAAAGGAAACAAAACTATGAGAACTCAATCCTAGATTCATCTCACTGTCTATACTGCCTCTACCTGTCTCAGGGTGGGGTCTCCTTTTAAATAGACACATTTTCTGCTTCCTGGAAGCACGGTGGTCACTGGGATAGTTGATGACTCTGATGTCTACAAGGCCTCTCATGCCTTGAGAGTGTGGGCTGCTTTCTGAG
This sequence comes from Nyctalus aviator, assembly GCA_036971965.1. Lineage (NCBI taxonomy): Eukaryota > Metazoa > Chordata > Mammalia > Chiroptera > Vespertilionidae > Nyctalus > Nyctalus aviator. The sequence continues at coordinate 7,673,027 of CM072936.1, read as the reverse complement.
ACAGACTTGGTGCTATCCGGCCAAGTCCCTCAGCCAAAAAGACCTTGAGGGAGGACACCAGTAGTTGACGAAATTTGGGTTTGTTTACTTTTTAAGATTTTTTTTTCAGTCTTTATATCTTTTTTCATGCTGTTGAGCATCTTTAGTATCATTGCTATGAACTCTATTTCAAATACATGTTTTATCTCTGCTTCCTTGATGTCTTCTTCTGGACTCTAGAGAACTCTCTTTGTTTTCATTTGGGGGTTACCTCCTTGTTTTGGCTCTCCTTTTGGGTTGGTCCCTATGTTTAGAGTGATCCTCTCTAGCTCTCCAGAGACTGCCTACAGACTGCCAGGATTTCCACTTGAATTTGCCCTCGGCCATCATCCTCAGGTGTGGACAGTTTATTCAACAAGGTTGGGGCCATTGCCTTTGCCTGGGGCTAATTGTTCTTTTCGTCTCTTAAGTAGCCTCAGGGCAATGTATTTCCCATTAGAGGCGGTCAGCTGTCTTCCTTCCACCCCACCAGGCAAGGCCAATGCCTGTGTGGGAAAGAGGTCCTTAGCTGTGTGAGGGAATGACTCGATAGAGGAACCTGGGGGTGTCCGCCTTCTGAGCTCTGAAACCCAAGTCCTAGTCCTGGGTTCTGCTTACACAGCTCCAGTCCACTCCATCCTCTCTCTGCCACAGCGCAAGGTGGAGTTTTGTACATTGGCCCTATTTTTCGATTTTTGATTGAAAATATGTAGAGGGCTGCCTGGGAAGATGGGCATTTTCCTTAAATTGTCAGCGGAGTCTGAGACAATGGGCAGAGCCGAGGCTCAGATATGCATGTCTCCAAGATGGCAGAAAGTGTAATCAGCTTGGCCTTCCTATCAAGCCCAGGTGTCGGCAGGGGCGGGTCTAGATATGTAAATCCAGTAATGCTAGGGCCTATTAAAGAATGCAAACAAGCTCCTTTGACCCTATAAAATAAACCTGCTGCGTGGACTCAGGTACTTGCTGCCTCTCTATCAGAGAGAATGGCGCCCACCTAGCTCCCAGCTTTATAAATCTATTTCTGCCTCTGGACTCTTTCTTTCTTTAATTTCTTAATCCCCAGCTCCTCCACTCAGCAACCAAACTGTTTCCTTTTCAATTATGGGTGCAGAAAAGAGAGGACCTCCTTCCCCTCCCCCGTCCCACACACAATAAAATGCAAATGTAACCAAGGATGTTTGTGAACATCTCCTACGAAGACCATCCTCTGCCCACGTCACTGCAGACGAATCGCAGCCACGAAACACTGCAGCCTTCCTGTCTCTTCCTGAGCAACTCCAGGGTCTTGCATGGGAAAGAGGATCCCAGAGACTTCCATGCATCTGCAGCCCAGGTCTCACAGGCACCCGGGAGGCAGGAAATGGTGGGAGCTGGGCTTGAGAAGGGTTTTACTTCATCTGCCCATGTGTCCCATGTCCCCTTCATGTCTCCTCTGCTCTGGCTGAGAGGGTGGGAGAAGGTGGTGAGTTAGACCAGGTCAAGGCCAGGGAAATGCACTGGGGAGAAGCCTGCAGACAGGGAGGGAAGGAGAGAAGCCAGAGAAGGAGAGGGGAGGAGAAGGAGGGGGTACCAAATACAGACAGGAGGAAGGGAGGACATGAGAGAGGCATCCAAGTGGCAGAAGAGTAAGACTCCCAAATATTCAGGACTTTTGATTCAGGCTCCGTGCTGAGCATGTTAGTGGCACAACACACTGCATGCAACTCACCCCACAGGCATGGAGAAGGTTGTGCTCACCCCTCAACCACAGCCTGTCACATGTCCCTCCAAATCCCTGCTAAGTCTCCCTGTGTTTTGCTGAGGCTGGCCTAGCTAAGAGGATTGGTGCCTTTGCTAAATGGGACCAGGACAGGGTCAGAGAAAGGCTTTGGCAGACTCAGGGTCCAGGACAGCCACAAGGGGGCGGCAGAGGAAGCTGGAGCCAGGAGCCAGAGGGAGCCAGTAGTTCAAGCATGTCAAACTTGGGGCTGGCGGGTAGCAGGGGTCCCACAACCAATATTTCTGTGGTGCCGAAAACCGGTTTGGCTCAGTGGATAGAGCGTTCGCCTGCGGACTGAAAGTTCCAGGTTCGATTCCGGTCAAGGGCATGTAACTTGGTTGCGGGCACATCCCCAGTAGGGGGTGTGCAAGAGGCAGCTGATGGATGTTTCTCTTTCATTGATGTTTCTAACTCTATCCCTCTCTCTTCCTCTCTGTAAAAAATCAATAAAATATATGAAAAAATATTTAAAAAATATTTCTGTGGCCCAGCCAATATAACCCGAGGTAAAATATGTCTTATTAAAAAATTCCGTACCCTAATTTTTACAGTATTTTGTTATGCATAATTATTAATAATGAACTACAATGTTCACTAATGACTGATTACTATAATCTTGTTGCATTCATTTCCCTTAAGCACCTTACTCCCAGGCACACCATTTCTCTCAACTCATATCTGCATGGAATATTGTAGCAGCCAATGGCCACGTCATTAGTCCTCTACTTATCTGTTTTGGGTGCGCAACAGGAGATATTTCACTCTCGGAGAACAAGAGAAATAGGTTTGTTTGCATGGTGCTTAGTAATTTGTGCCTGGCAATTTATTGTCTGAGGAAAAAAATGTCAATTTTTATTTAAATGTCCTATTATTTTATGTTACTGGTTTATTTTATGATTACTGGTTTAGTTTAGCCTTTTGCATTCAGCATGTCTCTATCGAAATAAACCTATGTTCCTATGAAAATTAAAGCTCCTGTGTTTTGCGGCCCACATACACTAAAACCTTGTTGATTTGGCCCCCCCGTTTTGGCCTTTGAGTTTGACCCGCTTGCTGTAGGTGGTTAAGTTTATAGATATGTGGATTCAAAAGGCAGTCAACCTCAGATCTGGAACATCTAGAGCAATTTGCATCTCAACCCAGAAAAATGTCCTGTTGTCAGTTTTCCACCCGACAACCCCTTCCAGCTAATACCTCAGCATGACAAAAACCATCTCTCAGACAACAAACAAAGGAGAGAGAGTACTTTTGCTGCTGGGAAATCCACCATTACCACATTTTCAAAAGATAAAGAGGCCATTAAGCGTGCTGACATTGTTAAGGGTGTGAAAGTGCTCCCAACACCCTAATCCAGGCATTTGAACAGATAGAAACCCTGTTGTTGATTGGATAAAGGAAAGCCCTTAGGGCTAGTAGGGTGTGGGTCGACACATTTAAGAAAAGAAGTGTTTATGTACACAAAGGTTAATACCTTTTTATCAGTTGGCAGTCTGCAAGGGATGAATTCAATTTACATAATTTCTAATGGGGGCAGGTGGGGAATGATTGGGTATTCAAACAAATTGCTTCTCAAACAGCCTTCTAGAACTAATTACAATTGAGAAAGGAGGTTCTATTACACAGACTTTGCAACACAAAGTAATATGTCAATTGACCCTTGACTTACTGTTTATTTATACATGATTGTTTTTTAAAAAATATATCTTATTTTTTACAGTGAGAAAGGGAGAGAGATAGTTAGAGACCTCGATGAGAGAGAATCATTGATGTGCTGCCTCCTGCACGCCCCTAACTGGGGATGTGCCTGCAACCAAGGTACATGCCCTTGAGCGGAATCGAACCTGGGACCCTTCAGTCCTCAAGCCGATGCACTATCCACTGAGCCAAACCGGTTTGGGCTACATGATCCTTTTTAACAATTAATTTTACAGAGAGAAAGGGAGAGAGAGAGAAAGAGAGAGAGAGAGAGAGAGAGAGAGAGAGAGAGAGAGTGAGAGAGAAACATTGAAACATAGATCCCTTGCCTCCGGAATGCGAAGTGACTGGGGATGGAACCCAAAACCTGGGTCTGTGTCCTCATTGGAACTCAACCTGCCCCATTTTGGTGTCAGGTCCAAGGTTCCAGTCAACTGAACTACACCTTCCGGGTAACTTATTATTCCTTTCATTGAAAAAAAAAAAAAAAAAGACTTTCAATTAGAGTTGACATTCAATACTATATTACTTTCAGGTGTACAACATAACGATTAGACATTTATATAACTTGGGAAGTGATTCCCCTGGATACGTGTAGAGGCCACCTGGCACCATGCAGAGCTATTATTATGTTCCTGAGTGTATTCCCCATGCTGTGCTTTCCATCCTATGACTATTCCACATATGTCAACTAGTACATCTCCATCTCTTCACTTCTCACACCCCGCCATGCCAATCCCTCCCATCTGACGACCATCTATTTGTCCTCTGTGTTTGTGAGTCACTTTCTGCTCTCCCACCCTCCCCCCACCCCAGATTTTACATATAAGTGAAATTATATGGTGTCTGTACTTTTCTGTTTGACTTATGTCACTTATTATCATAATATTCTCTAGTTCCATCCATGTTGTTGCAAACGGTAAGATTTCATTTTCTTAGCTGTTGTTGTTCATCTTAACCTAGGATATTTTTTTCCCCATTGATTTTTAGAGATAATGGAAGGGAGGGAAGCTGGTTGCCTCTCACTCCCACACCAATAGGATGGAGAATCAAACCTGAAACCCACGGAGTGCCTTTGATCTGGATTCAAACCCCATCCGGCTCACTGACTAGAGCACAATTTCCTTTATATATAATTGAATTTTTACAGAGAGGAAGAGAGGGATAGAGAGTTAGAAACATCAATGAGAGAGAATTATTGATCAGCTGCCTCTTGTGCACCCCCGACTGGGGATGTGCCTGCAACCAAGGTACATGCTCTTGACCGGAATCGAACCTGGGACCTTTCAGTCCATAAGCTGACGCTCTATCCACTGAGCCAAACCGGTTTTGGCAATTTCCTTTCTTTTTATGGCCCAGTAATATTCCACTGTCTGTGTGAGCCACACCTTCTTTATCTATTCGTCTTTCTAGTGGAGTGGTTAATTCAAAGTCATCATTGTTGCCCTAGTTGGTTTGGGTCAATGGACAGAATGCCAGTCTGTGGAATGAAGGGTCCAAAGTTCGATTCTTGCTTAGGGCACATGCCTTGGGTTGAAGGCATGGTCCCTAGTAGGGGCTGTGCACTAGGCAGCCAATCAGTGATTCTCTCTTAAATCAATTAAAAAAATATTTAAAACCTAATAATAAATAAAGTCATCATTGTTAGCCCTAGCTGGTTTGGGTCAGAGGATAGACTGTTGGCCCAAGGACAGAAGGGTCCCCAGTTAGATTCTGGTCACCTACCTGGATTGTAGGCTTTATTCCTGGGCCTAGTTGGGGTGCATGTGGGATGCAGCCAATTGCAGTGCGTTTCTCACATTGTTGTTACTTTCTGTCCCTAAAAATTAATGGAGAAATATCCTGGGATGAGGATTAACTATATATATATATATATATATATATATACCCAATGCACGAAATTTATCCCTGGGCTGGAATGTGTCCCTCAGCCCAGCCTGCACCCTCTTCAATCTGTGACCCTTTGAGGGATGTTCGGCTGCCCGTGGGATCGGGACTAAATGGGCAATCGAACATCCCTCTCACAATCCAGGAATGCTAGCTCCCAACTGCTCGCCTGTTTGCCTTCCTGATTGCCTCTAACCGCTTCTGCCTGCCAGCCTGATCACTCCCTAACCACTCCCCGACAGCCTGATTGATGTTTAACTGCTCCCCTGCCAGCCTGTTTGCCCCTCGCTGCCCTCCCCTGCTGGCCATCTTGTGGTGGCCATCTTGTGTCCACATAGAGGCAGGATCTTTGACCACATGGGGGACAGCCATCTTGTGTATTGGAGTGATGGTCAATCTGCATAATACTCTTTTATTAGATAGGGTAGAGGCCTGGTGCATGGGTGGGGGCCAGCTGGTTTGCCCTGAAGGGCATCTCAAATCAGGGTGTGTGGGGGGGTTCCCTTGGGGTATGGGGCAGCCTGAGCAAGGGGCCTGAGGTGGTTTACAAGCCAGCCACACCTCCTGGTGACCCAAACAGAGGCCCTGGTATCTGGAATTTATTTACCTTCTACAATTGAAACTGGAGCGAAGCCAAGCCTCCTGCTTACTCTGTGGCCTGCAGACATTTCTGTTGGAATTTATGTATCTTCTATAATTGAAACTTTGTAGCCTGGAATGGAGGCCTGGGCCAGCCAGGGTGTGTGGAAAGCTTTGCTTCCTCCATTCAGGGGCAACCCTAGCCTCCCGCTCTTTCCAGATCCATGGCTGCCACCATTTCTGTTTGGATTTGTTTACCTTCTATAATTGAAACTTTGTAGCCTTGAGTGGGGGCTTAGGCCGGCAAGGGCAGGCAGAAAGCTTGGCTTCCTCCATTGCTTGGGAAATGCAAGCCTTCCTCCTGCTCTTTGTGGCTGTGGCCATCTTGGTTGGGTTTATTTGCATATTTGCTCCTGATTGGCTGGTGGGTGTAGCTTGTGGGTATAGCAGAGTGAAGATAATTTGTATTACTCTTTTACTAGGCAGGATTTCTTTAAAAAAAAATATAAAAGTCATTGGTATTCATGTAATTCTTGTCATTTTTTCTGGTTGTTTTTTATTTATCTTTTCCCCCTTCCTTTTTTATTCTACTGCTTCTACAAACTTGTATGTCTATTTGAAAGTGAAGCTCACAAAAGTCATTCGTAATTTTTAATACATTTATTATGTTGCAGCATCAGTTTTCCACTGATAAAAAATGACCAAGGCATAATATAACACCAGGCAATGATTCATATGGAAATAAAATACATTACAATCAATAAATTCTACCAATGGAAAATACAAATGGGAAAAAGGTTTGTAAGATGTTCATTGCCTAGACATAAGGACAATTCAAATATGTTATAAAAAATTAATAATAAAAATACAGCAATTCAAATGTTACAAAAAATTAATAATAAAAATACAGATACATTATGAGCTGAGTCTTCCTGGTGTCCAATTATGCCGTGAGAAGGGGTCCATTCTGCGAGTGCAGGGAATGCCACAGGGAAAGCACAAGGCAGCCACGAGTCACAGATGTGTAGATGGGAGAAGCTCTGCCAGTCCTCCGGGCACCAGAGCACACCGCCAGGAGGAGCGAGGAGTCCAGGCTGGGTCCTTTGGAAAGTTCTGGGCAGCAGTTCTCCAGGGGTTCCTACACCACCAGCAGCTATTGTGCTCCTGGCCCTGCAAACTGGCAGCGAGGTCATGTGCGCCCTAATTGGCTCAGCCTGGACCACCGAGCAGCCCCACAGGACGTCCATGAGTGATGGCCAAGAAAGGGGCAGAGCAAATGCTACCTCCCCAAGGTGGATGCTCAGAGGTGCACTGACGCTGCATAGGAGTAACTGCCATCCAAGACGCACTGACCAGTGCTTATCGCACCCGCATGGGCGCACACCCTGGTCCCCTCTGGTCCCGCAGCAGCTGCAGGACTGGGCGGGGATGGACTCCCTTAGAGATTCAGATACTCACAAGTGTCCTCCTCCTCCTCAGGCCAAGGCTGGCAGGAGGAAATGTACCCCTCTAAGGGACGTGGGCGCAGCTCTGCAGGAATCATAACAGGGGCGGCATTGACACTGACGTTGTAGGGGAGCTGAGGCAAGACTCCGGCCTGAGCTGGAGCTGGAACAGGTGCAGCGGGGGCCATGGCTGGGTAGCTCTGCGCAGGGCCCCAGCAGGCCTGGTTGTAGTTGAAGACACAGGATTCTGCTTCTGGGGAGACTTGCAAATGGGTAGGTGGAGGGGGGCTGTAGAAACCTGGGCCCCCGTAGTGCTGAGGGTGGTTGGGGAACACTGGCTCCTCAGGGAACACAGGTGTGGGGGGGAGCTCAGGCCCCCCCTGGAACGCAGCGCCCGCAGGCATGGGCACAGGGGAAGCTGGGTACATACCCCTGCCCTGGGGCTCAGCAGGGGCTCCCGGGCCTTGCTCCTCGCGCAGTTTCTGTAGCTTGCGTTCTTTGGCCCTGCGGTTCTTGAACCACACCTGGGGAGAGAGGGCACAGGGAGCCAGTGTGAGAGGCGAGAAGCGGAGAAACCAAGATGGCAGCGTAGGTAAACAGCTGGTCTGCCGCCTTGCACAATTTCAAAATTAAACTGAATATACAGAATATCTATCACCCAAAACCACAGGAAGGCTGGATGAAAGAGAAAGGAGCGCAAGTGATGAAAAGCTCCGGAGCCTAGGTACGGAGGCCCGTGAATTGGGCTGGTGGTAGGCGACTGGGCGGGAGGCTTTTTTTCAACCCGAAGGGAAACAAACTCCCGATCACTTTGTAATCCAGTCTCTGGGGTGACGTGGGGGACCCAGACGCCTACAGGGAGAAGCTAGTCTGTCGCCCATCAGATCTGAAAGTGAGGGTGACTCTCTAGCCGAGGTGTGCAAAGCAATCATTGTTCACTGCGCTGGAGCACGGGGACTTGGAAACACGGAAGGGCAGAGAAGGCTGACGGCAGTCATTGCTGTTAGCCATGCTCCAGCCTAGTGATGTCCTGAGACCCCGCCCCACCCTGCACATTCTACAGACCCATCCAAGGCACCACACAGCTGCTTTTGCATATAAATGGCCTGTATTGTGGCAGCTTAATGAAATAAACTGTAGCTCAAGCATAGAAGCCCTCCTAGCTGAGACACTGCCGATCCTCACAGCCAATTGGTTTAGAGATCAACACATCCCAGTGATACCAACAACAAGCAAGGCTTAACAACAAGACTGAACACACAGCCCACAAAGGGCTGCACCAAGGCTGTGCTACTGAGCTCTACCAGGACACCTAGCAGACAAAACTATCCTGTCAAATCAAGGAAGCAGCGAAAATGCTGAGAAAAGGAAATAGATCTCAAACGAAAGTGTTGGAGAACAAAAGACTGGATATAGAGTTCAAATCCACGGTTATAAGGTTTTTCAAGAATTTCCTAGAAAAGACCGATAAAATAAACGAAACCTTTAAGGATACGAAAAGGGATTGACTAGAAATAAAGAATACATTGTCTGAAATAAAAAATATTATACAGAGTCCTAAAAACAGAATGGAAGAACACAAGAATCAAGTCAAATATTTGGAACATAAAGAGCCAGAAGACACTCCTCCACAGAAGCAAGAAGACAAGAGAATCCATAAAATTGAAGATAGTGTAAGAAACCTCTGAGATAAAGTTCAAGCAAACCAACATCAGAATTATGGGGGTCCCAGAAGAAGAGAGAGAGCAAGATACCAAAAGCCTATTGGAAGAAATTGTGACAGAAAACTTCCCCCACCTGGTGAAAGAAATAGACTTACACGTCCAGGAAGCCCACAGAACCCCAGAGAAAAGGAATCCAAAGAGAACCACACCAAAACACATCATAAGTAAAATCCCAAGAGCAAAAGACAAAGAGAGAATATTAAAAGCAGCAAGAGAAAAGCAGGTAGTTACCTATAAAGATGCACCCATAAGATTGTCAGCTGATTTCTCAACAGAAACCATGCAGGCCAGACGGGAATGGCAAGAAATATTCAAGGTGATGAATAGCAAGAACCTACAGCCAAAGATAATCTACCCAGCAAAGCTATCACTCAGAATCGAAGGCCAGATAAAGAGCTTCACAAATAAAAAAAAGCTAAAGGAGTTCATCACCCCCAAATCAGATTTATATGAATTGCTGAAGGGGGTTCTTTAGGAAGAGGAAGAATAATAGATAAAAAATTATGAACAACAAATATGTAATTATCAACAAGTGAATCTAAAAGCCAAGGGAATTAAAAAATCTGAAGAACAATATTAACTGGTGAATATAATAGAATCAGAGGTACGGAAAGGGAGTGGACTGACGATTCTCTGGGGAAAGGGGAGTGGGGGGGTGCGAGAAGAGACTGAACATAAACTGTGCACCTATGGATGGGGACAATAGCGGGTGGGGAAAGGGAAGAGGGTGGGGTGGGAACCTGGTGGAGGGGAGCAATGGGGGATGGGGGGGGGGAGAAACATTTGTAACAATCTGAACAAAAAGAATTTATTTTAAATAAATGAGGAGAATGTATGGGGTGGGGGGAAGAGGGGAGAAGCTCTGCGCTCCCGCCTACACCCAGGGGTGAGGAGGCTCAGGGCAGAAGGGCCGGCCTTACCATCTCCCTCCGCCCCCAGATCCGACAACAGGCCCCACGTTGGCGTGGGCTCCTCAGGAGAAGGCGCAGAGAGCAGGAGGGGCAGGGCTTGGGCACCAGGAACCAGGAAGGGGTCTGCGTGAGAGGGTCCCCGTGTTCCCAGAGGCCCGGCGGCCTGGGGAGAAGCGAGGGGCTGCGTGGTGTTGGCCAGTGTGTCCCACTCAGGGCTGAGGCGGACTCAGGGGCCAGGCCCCGGACCACACGGGAGACCCTTGGTCCTTCTGGCCGGGTGTTCCCCTTCCCACCCCCTCCGTCCTTCTGCATCGCGGTGGGGCATGGATTGCGCTTGTTTGCAGTGGGCGGGGTGATTCCTGGCTGGGGGTTGGGGTTGGGGTGTGGGTTGGGGTGTTGGGGCTTTACCTGCACTTGATGCTCTTGCAGATTCAGCCTGGCCGCCAGGCTCACGCGTTCGTCATAGGTCCCGTAGTGTTTCCTCTTAAAGAATTCCTCCAGCTCCGTCAGTTGCGCCTCGGTGTACACGGTGCGCTTCTGCCGCTTCTTCTTCGGACGGGCTGGGGAAGGTGGAGCGCCTGGCAGAAGTGGGGAGACGGGATTAGAGGAGACCCACAGACAGCCCGCAGCTCACCAGGCCCTCAGGGCAGCCACCAAGCAGTGGATAAGAGCGTGTCATCTGACCCACACCCCGGAACCGCGACCTCTCTAGGCCTCGCGTCCCCATCCCCGAAATGGGTCTGGGACCAGCGCCTGAGTTCTTCTTGCGGGACCCACAGCCAGACGTGGCGGGGACCTCAGGTTTCACCATGCTTCCCCTCCCCCTGCTCTTTCCTCGAGGGTGCCATCCCATCCTCCAATCCACTCAGCCTCCCAGAGATGCTGGCCCTGGTCTTCAGGTTCCTGGGCATCCAAGTCCCGTGGCAGCCTCTCCTCACGCCCAGCCCTCTCTGCGGGCGGACTCACCTCGGGGGAGACCGCGGTTCCTGCATCTTCGACGCTACGGCACGCTCTGCACATAAGACCACACAGCCTGGAGCTTAAATAGCGCTTCCTAGGGATCCTGAGACCCACCTTTCTTTGCGTGGCATTCAGCCCCTCCCTTCTTAGCCTGGCATTCAGCCCCACCCTTCTTAACCTGGCATCCAACCCCGCCCTACACAGAAGCCTCAACGCTTCGGTCCTTTTATTGGGCCGGTCGGTCCTTTTATTGAGCAGTTGCTGCACGTGGGCCCTCTCCTGGCAGCTGGGAGACCTCGGTTTGAAGACGGCCTCGGTCCTGCCCTCAAGGGGACGCTGCATTGTTTCTGTGGGGGATTCCCCATCTCAGAAAACAGTCCCTCGAGTGGACCAGCCAACTGCCAGTAGGTCCCTTCCATGTGGGAAGCCACCCCGATGGCGTCACTCCGTCCCCAAACCCACTCAGCCTCCCAGAGAAGCTGGCCCTGGCCTGGACGCCCAAGAGCCTCCAGCCCCGGCCCCAGGACCCCACCTGCAGAGTCTGCTTGCATTTCCCCCCTCCCAGCCCTTCCTGTTGGCACTCACCCTTGGGAGACTCCGGTTCCTGCATCCTGGATGCCGCTGGGTTCTCTGGGCTTGAAGCTCTCGCCACCAGCCCTGCGAGTGTCCCCTTAAATACCTGATAGGCAGCCGCAACCCACGGGCCCACCCAATGGTTCCGCTAGGGACTCTTCCCCGTCATCAGGCCCCGCCCCCAGGCCCCGCCCCTGGGAGAGGGAAGGCACAATCCTTCATTAGTTTTTTGAGCAGCGACTGCACGGGTCCCTGTCCTGGGGGCTGGGAAACCTCAGGGGCCAAAAAGCTTTGGTTCTGGCCCCAGGGGGACACAGTATTGTGTCCGGGTGAAAAGGTCGCTCTAATTGCCAGCCAGTGCCCCGGGGTCATCCCATCCCTTCTCGGTCCTGGGAGCCCCACCTCTCCCGCCATCCAGCTGCCTCCTCCCAGGTCCCCAACACCTAGTTATTTTTCCAGTCATTCCTCCACGGCCCCCCGCCCTCCGAGTCCCCTTTGGAGGTGGGAAACTTCAGACACACTGGCCCCAGCCATGGGGTTGGACTGGTTTCCCTGTGCGGTGAAGGGGAGATGGGGGTGCAGGTAGATGGTTAGCTAGTTTCCCTTGTGGATGAATGACCTGAGTGTGATCTATGTGTCATTGGTCAGCCAGTCCAGGTCCTCTGAGCTGCACTGGCCCGTGTCTCATCGTTGGGCTGGACTCCCTGCTTGCCCAGGGTCTGCTGGGGACTCAGATCAGGAGATAGGACAACTGGCAATGCTCATCCCCAGGGGTCTTTTCTTTAGAATCCATAGGAGAGACAGCGACCTGGGTGATGGAATGCAACAAGGAAAGGAAAGTATGAGATCTTGTTGCTAGATTCAGCTCACTGTCTGGAACTGCCTCTTCCTGTCTCAGGATGGGGTCTCCCCTAACTGGCTGTGATTTCTGTTTCCTGGGAGCACGTTGGTCACCGCAACAGTGGATGGCCCTGATGTCCACATGGGACAACCCAACCAATTCCTTGTTTTATAAATTGTGACCAGACGCCCCTTCTCCATGACGTCTAAAAGAAAAACAGGGTAACAAGCAAAATGGTAGGCGGCACATGCTTCTGATCGGATGGGCAAAGCTGAGAAGTGGAGCCAGTTGGGCTTGGGGGAGGGGATGGGGAACCGGGCTTTTCCTGCCTTGTATGTGGGCTGCTTTCTGAGACAGACTTGGTGGTATCTGTCTAGGCCCCCCAGCCAAAGACCATGAGTAGGACACCAGTAGTTGAGCAAATGTGGGTTTATTTATTCTTATTTATTTTGGGCAGGGGAGCTACTTATTTTTAATAAAATTTTTTAACTAAAATTGACTTAAGAGAGAGAGGAGAGAGAGACATCGATTTGTTGTTCCACTTATTTATTCATTCATTGCTTGATTCTTGTATGTGCTCTGACTGTGTATCCAACCCACAACCTTGGCATGGATGGACAACTCTAACCACCTGAGCTACCCCGTCAGCCAATGTAGGTATACTGTCTCATTGCAATGAGGAGGACACAACCATGAAGACCCTAGAGGCATCTCAGTAAGAGAATGTTTGAAAATACCTTTATAGGATTTAGGTTTATATGGGACGGTTTGGGGGAAGGTTCAAAGGTGACTTTTAGGCCCACCAAAATTATAGTCAGGAGCACACACAGAGACTTTCGCACCTACACTCATGGCAGTATGGTTCACAACAGGCAATAAGTAGACACCTACTGTTTTGGTTGTGTTCGAAGTCTGAGTGTTGGGAAGCCCTGGAGGTCCTTCCCATTGTCAGCTGCTTGTCCTTGGGCAAAGATTAAGGTGACCAGATGTCCCAATTTTGGCGGGACAGTCCCGATTTTTAACAATTTGTCCTGCGTCCCTTGGTGTTTTAAAAAATTAGCATTAGTAGAAGGACTTATGTCTTTTCATGCTATTAACATATAGACCAAATTTTTAATCAAAAACGCCCTCCCCTCCCCCCAGGTCAATGGTGTCCCGCTTTACCAATGTTAAGATATGGTCACCTTAGCAAAGATCCTCCCAGACCGGCTTGGCTTTCCCCACCCTTACTATGGATTAAGTCTGCATCCGGCTTCACACCTACCCGGAAGCTGATATCAGCTCAGGAGAGAAAGGGTCCCAGCAGCTGAGAGAACTTCCCTTGCCTCCCAGGTTTGTGCCTGGGGAAAAGGCAGAGCTTCTCCACCCTGCAGGAGAAGTTGAACAAACATTAATCCAATCTCTCTCCCACCACAGTAATTTTCACAGGCCTGTGGGTATCAGAAACCCCCAGACGGCTTAGGTTTAGGGTGGGGCTCCAAAATTTGCATTAAAAAATATATATTTTATTGATTTTTTACAGAGAGGAAGGAAGAGAGATAGCTAGAAACGTCGATGAGAGAGAATCACCAACCAGCTGCCTCTTGCACACCCCCTACCAGGGATGTGCCTGCAACTAACGTACACGCCCCTGACCAGAATCAAACCCGGGACCTTTCAGTCCATAGACCGACGCTCTACCACTGAGCCAAACCGGTTTCGGCTAAAATTTGCATTTTTTTTGAAAAATATTTTATGTATTGATGAGACAGAGAGAGAAAGAGAGAGAGAGAGAGAGAGAGAGAGAGAGAGAGAGAGAGAGAGAGAGAAGCATTTTTCTTAAGTGTGAGGCACTATTCTAAGTGTTTTATAATTATTCACTGGGGTCTCACTAGCTGCACCCCCTACCCTAAGGTCCTCCCTCTATCACGACACCCTCTATGGACAGGCTCTCTCTCAGAGATTCTTGTGGCCCCATCATTCTATTCCACATCAATTTTCTTTCTACTTTTGCGCTCTCCGAACTCTTCCCTCCTGTCCTCAAACTATCTACTCTTCAAATTCCAATATTGGTTTTAAGATCATTCTTCCGTCCTTCCATCCATCCATCCACATATCTTTACACTATCTACCCATCTGTCTATCTCCCCATTAGTCCTGAGAACAGAGGTTTCTTGAACCAAACTTGAGGAGCAAAAAGAAAAGCAAGGATGAGTAGAAGCAAAGATGTTACCACACAGGGGACCTGGCCCTGAGCAAGTCTGCTCAGGGCCAGCAGTAGCATGGACTTCGTGCAGGAAAGATTCACAATACGAGCCCAGGTGGTTATGAGAGTTTGTTTATTAAAGATGGTGGACAGTGAAACAAGGAAAAACTTAGCATAGAAGCAGCAGAAGAGCCTAGGCTGGGATGCTTTGCTTCACTGGGAAGTCAGAGAAAAGGGGTTCTTGGAGTTAGGTTCAGTGGATTAGCCTGGGACAAGCTGGCACTGCCCACTTCTTCCCTGGTTGCAAGTCTTGTGGGGTCCTTTAGAGTTCAGGAAGAGCACATCAGTGTGGGAAGAGAAGGAGAATGGAAAGGAAAGGAGAGTGTTTAGGGGAGGTCTAAAGGGAGGTGTGAATAGAATATTCATTAGCTTTTCCAGGTGTGCTCTTGCAGGATCCTGGTCTCCACTGATTGGTCAGTGCCAGAGCAGGAGGTCATTAATCATTGCAACCGGTGATGGCTGCTTTTCTGGGCCTACAACTGAAATACAACTGAGGCCTAGATGTTATTTCTAGGGAGGTGACCTTCTGGATCTGCTATAAATTACTCCACCAGCTGAAGCCGGTTTGGCTCAGTGGTAGAGTGTCGGTCTGCGGACTGAAAGGTCCCGGAGTCGATTCCGGTCAGAGGCATGTACCTTGGTTGCAGGCACATCCCCAGTGGGGGGTGTGCAAGAGGCAGCTGGTTGATGTTTCTCTCTCATCAATGTTTCTAGCTCTCTATCTCTCTCCTTCCTCTCTAAAAAAATCAATAAAATATATTTTTTAAAAAATTACTCCACCAGTTTTTTTCAGTTATCTGTCTTTCCCCATTCCACTTGCCAAGGAATTTTCCTAGTTTCTTTCTTTCTTTCTTTCTTTCTTTCTTTCTTTCTTTCTTTCTTTCTTTCTTCCTTTCTTTTTTTTTTTTTAAATATATTTTATTGATTTTTCTTACAGAGAGGAAGGGAGAGAGATAGAGAGTTAGAAACATCCATGAGAGAGAAACATCAACCAGCTGCCTCTTGTACACCCCATACCGGGGATGTGCCCACAACCAATGTACATGTCCTTGACCGGAATCGAACCCAGGACCTTTCAGTCCGCAGACTTTGCTCTACTGCTGAGCCAAACCGGTTTCGGCTTTCCTAGTTTCTTACTATCCTGCCTCACAAAGAGGACATGGGTACAATTTTGCTCCTAAATGCACAGTATGCATCTAGGAGAGCATCCGAGAAGCTAAGAGAGGTAGCCCTGTGGGAGGACAACTGTAGGCGGGGAGAACTTTCACAGCTTTCATGACTAGTTCCACACAGTGAGGTTATTAATGATCAAATCTATATTAAATAAAACAAGGCCTATACTCTTTTTTTTGAAAATGGGTTCCACTTTCTGATCTCTCTGGGAATAAGGCACTCTTCCCCCCAAGTTCATCTGTGCCTCCGGTTGACACCATGGAAATTAACCCCTTTTCCATGTACTGTTCTGTGCTTCAGGTTTTCTCTGAAAAATGGCCCACCCATCTGGGCCTCTTTTTGTTCTCCATGGAAAAATTGGCTTCAGCCTCATCTTCAGAGAAACGTAAAATAAATAAATAAATAAATAAATAAATAAATAAAAAGGGCTGTTGCTGGGTAGCTCAGATGGTTAGGTCATTATCCCTATATATCTAGGTTTCAGGTTTGATCCTAATCAGGACATATATAAGATCAACCAATGATGTATAAATAAATGGAACAACAAATCAATGCAATTCTCTCTCCCCTTCCTCTTTCTTTAAAAAACAAAACAAAACAGCAAAAAAAGTAAACAAATAAATAAATATTTCCGTGAAGGATAACATTGCTTGAGAAAAATGCACAGATTGATAGGTTATCAGAGAGTGAGCACAGAATATTTCCAGCAACACCAAAGCTCCTTCATGGTAGCTTCCATTCTTGACCAAAGGTAATAATCATTATCCTGTTTTCTAATACTACAGATTTGTTTTGCCTGTTTGTGAACTTTACATGTATAGAACCACAGACAGTGTCTTCCTTTGTGTTTGCTTTCTTTCATTCATCATGGTTTGTAAGAGTCATCCCTCTTGCCTTAGCAATGGTCTGTCTGTGTTCTGATGCCAGTGTAGTTTGCCATTGCATGATATAGCACCATTAATCTATCCAGTCTCATTGGTTCTGGTTTGGATTATTATAAACAATGATGCTATAAACATTCTGACACACACACAAAATATGTATACTAGAGACCTGGTGTACAAAATTTGTGCACGGGGGAGTGGGGTGTCACTCAGCCCAGCCTGCACCCCCTCCAATCTGGAATCCCTTGAGGAATGTCCCACTGCCGTTTATGCCTGATCCCGAAAAGATCAGGCCTAAATGGGCAGTTGGACATCCCTCTCACAAACAAGGACTGCTGGCTGACAGCTACTCACTTGCCTGCCTTCCTGATTGCCCCTAAACGCTTCTGCCTGCTAGCCTGATCACCCCCTGCCAGCCTGATTGATGCCTAACTGCTCCCTTGCCAGCCTGATTGCCCTTGACCGCCCTCTCCTGTAGGCCTGGTCACCCCTAACTGCCCTCCCTGCAGGCCTGGTCAACACTAAGTGTCCTCCACTGCAGGCCTGGTCTCCCCCAACTGCCCTCCCCTGCAGGCCTGGTCACCCCCAACTTCCCTCCTCTGCCAGCCTGGTCACCCCTAACTTCCCTCCCCTGCAGACTTGATCACCTACAACTGCCCTCCCTTGTAGGCCTGGTTCCTCCTAACTGCCCACCCCCGCTGGCCATCTTGTGGCGGCCATCTTGTATTCACATGGAGGCAGCCATCTTTGACCACATGGGATCAGCCATCTTGTGGTGGCCATCTTGTATTCACAAGGAGGCAGCCATCTTTGACCACATGGGGTTGGCCATCTTGTGTGTAGAAGTGATGGTCAATTTGCATACCACTCTTATTAGATAGGATTTCTGTTGGTATATTCTTGGAATTTCTAGGAGACATTTGCTCAAATTTTGTAGATAATGTTTCATAGATTTCTAAAGTTATTTTACTTCATATCCTCATTAAAACTTAGCAGTGTCTGCCCTTTAATTTTAGCCATGTGGGTGGGTATGTAGATGAAGATCATTGTGGGCCTGTATTTTCCTCATAACTAGTGGAATTGAACACCTTTTCCATTCATTATGGTCTACTTTATTCTATTTATTTCCCATACCCACTCAAACTAAAAAACTAAATATGTGCCCTGACTGAGATTCAAATCCGAAAATTTTTTTGTGTACTGGACGAAGCTCCCAGCAACTGAGCCACCTGGCCAGGACATTATAATCTACTTTAAATATCCCTCCACCCTCCGTTATATTGTAAAGCTCTCTATGTAAAGATTACATACAGATTTTGTTAAATTCCCCCCCAAAAAATTATTTGATATTATTATCAACTAGGAGCCCAGTGCATGAAGATTTGTGTATGGGGTGTGGGTTCCTCAGCCCAACCTGCACTCTCTCCAATCTGGGAGCCCTCAGAGGAGCCCTCTCCAATCTGCAAGTTTCTGTCTGTCTTTGCAATCATATGAGCGAATTATCTGAGACCCCAACCCAGGGGTTTGCTGCTCACAGAATAATAGAGGCTTTCTTTTTCTTTGCTTCATTGGTGGAGATTTCCTGGAAGTTTTAGGATATCCTCCCTTTAATTTTTCCCTGACACTCTGATTTTACTTATGTCTCTCATCTTTGCTTTCCCTCCATCCCGCATCACAACAGAAACTTGCTACAGGCTCTCTTTGCTCTAGTGTCTAGGAGATCTGTCTGCCACCAGAACTACGATTCCCAGCATTCCTGGTGCTCCCCCTCCCCTCCTCTGGGCTTCTGATTCAGGTCCTGGGACTGCCACCAGAACTACTACCATACTCCCAGAAGTCCTGGTGCTCCTTACTGCTCACCTGCCTGCCTGCCTGATCACCCCTAACTCCACCCCCCCTACTGGCAGGTCACCCCCAACTCCACCCCCCCACCAGCCTGGTTACCCCTAACTGCCCCCCATGCCAGCCTAGTCACCCCAACTGCCCCCCCTCCTGCTGGCCTGGTCACCCCTCACTGCCACCCTCTGCCAGCCTGGTCACCCCTCACTGACTCCCTGACAGCCTGATTGCCCCCAACTTCCCCCCTGTGGGCATGGTTGCCCCATGCAGTCTGCTGCTCAGTTGCTTGGTCACCCCTCACTAACCCCCACCCCCTCAGGCCTGGTCACCCCATGCAGCCTGTTCCGTTTCGATGGTTGCTTAGGTTTTTATATATGTAGATTGTATCAGTTTTTTCAAATTTGTTTCCTGGAGTATAGAGTATAATAAAAATAATAATAATAATCTGTTCTTGTTCTGTTGACTTATATCCAGTAACCTAGTCAAATTTTTTCATTATTGTTAAATAATTATGCATCTATAAATTCTTTTGAGTTTTCTACCTAAACAGTCATGTCATTTGTGGGGGGAAAATGATAGTGATAGTTCTTTTTCTTTCTTTCTAATCCATATACCCTTTATTTCTTTTTATTTCTCGATTGCATCTTTATTTCCTTACTAGAGGCCCATTGTATAAATTTGTGCATGAGTGGGGTTCAGCCTGCCCACCTACATTGGGGCCGATCGGGCTGGGCTGGCCAGGAAGAGAGGATGCGGGAGGTTGGTGGCTGATCCACTACAATTAGAGTCTGTAGGGGGTCTATCAGGGTAGAGCCAGCCCAGGGGTGGAACTCCAGGGTCGAGGGGACAATTTGCATATTACCCTTTTATTATATGGGATTGAATGGACCTTACCTATAGTGTTGAAAGAAGTGGTGAGAACTAGATGGTTGTCTCATTCCCAGTAACAGAAGAAAATCTTTCAATATTTCAACATTAAACATTTGTTTCCTATAGGATTATTCTGCAAATACCCTTCATCAAATTAAGGAATTCACTCTCTTCCTCATTACTTTTTCTTTCTTTCCTTTCTTCATTTTTAAAAATATATTTTATTGCTTTTTTACAGAGAGGAAGGGAGAGGGATAGAGATTTAGAAACATCAATTAGAGAGAAACATCAATCAGCTGCCTTCTGCACACCTCCTACTGGGGATGTGCCCGCAATCAAGATACATGCCCTTGACTGGAATAGAACCTGGGTCCTTTCAGTCTACAGTCTGACACTCTATCCACTAAGCCAAATCGGTTAAGGGTCTTTCTTTCTCTCTTTCTCTCTTTCTCTCTTTCTCTCTTTCTCTCTTTCTTTCTTTCTTTCTTTCTTTCTTTCTTTCTTTCTTTCTTTCTTTCTTTCTTTCTTTCTCTCTTTCTCTCTTTCTCTCTTTCTCTCTTTCTCTCTTTCTTTCTTTCTTTCTTTCTTTCTTTCTTTCTTTCTTTCTTTCTTTCTCTCTCTCTCTTTCTTTCTTTCTTTCTTTCTCTCTCTCTTTCTCTCTTTCTTTCTTTCTTTCTTTCTTTTTTCCTTTCTTCCTTTCTCTTTTTCTTTCGCTCTTTCTTTAGAGAAGTGACCTTCTTGAGTGGGGTTCATACATCATTAACCTCGATACAAACAGCTCCTGGCATCTGCCTGCCCTTTCTTTCCCTACCTAATACCGTTCCTCCTTGGAATGTGTGTTCCCCTCCTGCTCCCCATCTGGGTTTTTCTCCCTTGCTCATCAACTCCATATTCTGAGTGTCCTGGAGGCTTCATCTTTGAAGTCACCAAACAGGAGTGGCCATCAAGGATGGTGTCCCCAAGGTCATTCCAATCTCACCCCCAGGCCTGAGATGCCTGGAAAGCTGGGACTGGATCCTGTTTGTCTTGGGAAACTCACTTAACCCCTCGTGATCCATGAAATAGAGACCAGGGAGATGGCGCCTCCCTCACGAGGTGTCTGAAGAGGTAGAGAGAGAAATGACAAGGCCTTGCTAACAGTGCCTGGTGCATGGCAAGGGCCTCATTTTCTTTTTACCGTGTGTCCCAGGCATGATTTCACCAGGAGAGGGTGGGACTGGGTGGAGAGGGTATCTGATGGTGGAAACTCAGATGTCTCTGCAAAGCGTCTCCCCTGAGGTCTGGAGTCTAAACCTAATCCCTGCTAATTCCCTGTGGTGTGCTGAGGCTGGGCCCCCTCCTAAGCGGATTAGAGCTTTTGCTAAATTAGTGCTGTTCAGGGAGAGGAAACAGCCAGGGAGGGTCTCGGAGATCTGGGAGGGGCGAGAGGGAGGATAAAGATAAGGGGTGAAGGGAGAGATGGAGAGAAGAAAAGAGAGCAGAGAAAAACCCAGGCCTGTGGTAAGTTTAGGAAGGAAGAAACAGGGAGGAGAGAAGCAGGATTGAAAGGCAGGATGAAAAATGGGGGATTGGTGGGGGACGGGGGAGAGAAGAGAATTGCCAGGAAGGACTACATCCCAACAAAACACACAGAAATCCCAATTCTACCTCTTCCTAATCATGGACTTGGGGCAGGTTACCTACCTAACCTGCCTCTGCCTCAAGTTCTCATCTGGGAAATGGGGATAATGAGAACATACATCTGAATATAACAGCACATGTCTAGTGGGTTGTTCTGAGAATTAGGATTTAGGATTGGCTTTCACCTGAGTCTGGAAAATAGCTCAGTACATTTCCCTTTTTGTTTTTAAATATATTTTTATTGGTTTCAGAGAGGAAAGGAGAGGGAGAGAGAAAGAGATAGGAACATCAGTGATGAGACAGAATTACTGATCAATTACCTCTTGCCTGCCCCACTCTGGAAATCGAGCCCCAAACTTGGGCTTGTGCCCGTGACTGGAATCAAACCTGGGACCCTTTAGTCCACAGCTTACACTCTATCTACTGAGCCAAACTAGCTAGGGCTTTCTTTTCTTTTCTTTTCCATTGATTTATTGAGATGAATAATATATACTACACAATCCGCCCATTTGTCCAGCCGGTGTGGCTCAGTGGTTGAGCATTGACCTATGAAACCAGTAAGATTTCAAACAGTTTGATTCCCTTGCCAGGGTTGCAGGCTCAATCCCCAGTGGGGGATGTGCAGGAGGCAGCCAATCAATGATTCTCTCTCATCATTGATGTTTCTATCTCTCTCCCTCTCCCTTCCTCTCTGAAATATATATATATATATATATATATATATATATATATATATATATATATATATATATATATATATATATATATATATAAAATAAAAACAAAATCCACCCATTTGAAGCATACTGCTTGTCCAGTTTGGGCAGCGGCAAATAGTCATGGAACCACCACCATAATCAAGTTATAGGACATTTCTAGCCCCCAAAGGTTCCCAGCTGGTGACTTATGCCTGCTGACCCTCAGCTCCCAGCAACCACTGTTTGCTCCCTGCCACTGCAGCTCCCCCTTTTCTAGAGTTTCATGAATGTGGGATCACACGGTATGGACTGCTTTGAGCCTGGAGTCTTTCCCTCACTGTTGTTCTATTCACCATGCTGTTCTGTTGGCCAGTGCATTGCTTTTTACTGGTGAGGAATATTCCATTGCCTGGACGCACCTCAGTTTGTTTATCCACTTACCAGTTTGAGGCCATTATGCATGGAGCTGCCATGAATGGTGCAGCTGCCATGAATGGTGCAAGTTCAAGTTCAGTTTAAAAAAAAAAGTCAGGTTAAGATAAACATTTAGACTTGACTTGGGGTGGTGAACACGCAATTCAGTTTGCAGCTGATGAGTTATAAAATTGCACACCTGAAACCTGTATCATTTTGTTCACCAGGGTCACCCAAATAAATTCAATAAAAAGGGAGGAAAGATAAGCATGTAGCATGATGTTTTCAAGGTCCATCCATGTTGTAACAGGTGTCAGAGCTTCATTTCTTCTCCCCCACCCCCAACTCTGCCATTGATTTTTTAGAGAGAGTGGAAGAGCAGAAGGGAGGGAGGGAGGAGGAGAGGGAAAGAGAGAAAAACATCACTGTGAGAGAGACACATGGGTTGGTTGCCTTCCAAACCTGCAACCCAGGTATGTGTCCTGGACCAGGAATCGAACCCAAGGCCCGTCGATGCACAGACCAACACTCTAACCACTCAGCAACACTGGCCAGGGCAGAATTTCTTTTAGAGACTGAGTCATATGCCATTGTCTGGATCTACCACATTTGTGCATTCATTGTTGACTGACAGTTGGGTTGTTTCCATATATTTTGTGTGTACACGTTTTTGTTTGCATACCTGTTTTCAGTTTTTTGGGGTATATACTTAGGAGTGGAATTGCTGGGTCACTATCTTATGTCAGACCTTTTTTGTCACCCAAATAGAAGCCTCATACCCATTAAGAAGTCCCTGCCCTCCTCTCCCCCTCCCCGCAGCCCCAGGCAACCACTAATCTGCTTTTCATTTCTATGGATTTGCCTGTTCTGGACATTTCATAGAAATGGAATCCTACACTAGGTAGCCTTTTGAGTCTGGCTTCTTCTGTGAATGTACTTAATACCTCTGAATGGCACACTTCAAAATGGTAAGTTTTACGGGATGTGTATTTTAACCACAAAAAGAAATGAAGGAACATGTATAGGACCTGTCTTCAGGACCACCTACTTAATATAATCATCTCATTGAATTCTCTCAAAGTAGGTCTTCTCAATGCCCCCAGGTGGGGAAACTGGCTGGGGAAAATGGATCAGCCAGGGTCATGTGACCAGCAGTCTGTCTCATCCCCATCAATCCCGTGTTCAACCCACATGGGACTTAGCACTCGAGAGGGACGGAAACAGAAAGGGTGACAGAAGTGGAGAAACAGAAAGGTAGAGGCAAAGGGAAGGAGAAGAAAGAGGAAGAAGGAGAAAGACAAAAAATACAGCAAAAAGAAACAGACTCGGGAGCCTGGGAGACAGTTCAGATGGAGTGAGATGGAGAAAAGAAGAGACTGGAGAGAAATGGTGGGACATGAAAGTGACCCAAGAACAAGAGATGGAAGGAGAAAGGATGAAGCCACAGAGGTTGATGGGGAGGGCTTCATTCTCTGGGCCGCTGAGGCAGGATGCATGGGGGGTCCCACGAGGCCCTGGCAGGTGGAGGCTGGTCATCTGGAGCTCATGTCCCTGCGTCAGTGGTCTTGGGGACGTGGCAAGGGAAAGATGAAGGAAGCAGGTGGATGGGCCCTTGCCCCTGGAGACAGAAGGTCGGGGAAGAGAGCATGGACAGAGCAATCCCTGTTTCTACCATTTGGGCCTGCCCTTCCATGGAAATTTTAAAAACCACTAAGCCGAAACTGGTTTGACTCGGTGGATAGAGCATTGGTCTGCAGACTGAAAGGTCCCAGGTTCGATTCCAGTCAAGGGCTGGTTGCGGGCACATCCCAGCAGGGGATATGAAGGAGGCAGCTGGTCAATGTTTCTCTCTCATTGATGTTTCTAGCTTTCTGTCCCTCTATCTTCCTCTTTGTAAAAAAATCAATAATATATATTAAAAAATAAAAATTAAAAAATTAAAAATCACCCAGACTTTAAGTGGGATTCAACATTTTAATCATTTTCATTCTGCGAGGGGCCAGGGAAGGGGGATCTAGAGTTCCAGGGAGTGGTAAAGGGGAGGACAGAGGGCCTGGGGTCCCTTCCTTCTGTCCCCACTTCCCTTGTCACTCTTCCCAGTTTTGGAAAGTAGATCCTTTGACACCTGGAGAACCAGAGGCTATCCCAGGAACGGCCTGAACAGATCGACCCTGACTCTTTCCAACGCCTTGAGAAGTCTTGGGAGACCCCAAGAAAGGGATCCTTGTGTCCCCAGCCTCTGTGGCCTTCCAGCCTCCTTCAGAACATCATGTCCACCCATCGAGCCCTTCCCAGACCCTCTTATCACTCTGCCTTTGAATTGTGTGCACAGACACACCTTCCCCGTGGATGGGGGAACTCAGTAGTTTACACCCAAGATCCCAGCCTCCTGCACAGAACATGGGAGTGTCTACAAAATGAATAACTGACACAGCATTCTGGTCCCCGCGTAGGGCACCAGTCCGGAGCACAATGTCGCCTCTGCCGCACCCTCCCTTGTGAATTTTGCCTGGATCCCCCCATCCTGCACCCCAACATGTGCCACCCTCCTCTGCTTATCGGTGTCTCCCACTCTGGATTCTAACCTCTCCTGGGTTTAATGTCACAGAGCCCAGCAGGGCTCAGGCCCACAGAGAGGACAAAGTGTTGTGTTGAGTAAGACATTTCTGTGGGTTCTGGTGATCACACTGTGTTCCTTGCGGGGTTCAGGGCTAGGGACCTCTCTTGGCCTGAACCTAGAAAAATCATCGGATGCCTCCCAGCCTGTTTTCACACTGTGGCTTCCTCCTAATAACCCTTCCTGCTCTGGGGCCTGGAGCCTGTTCTTGCCAGGTCAGGAGTATAGGTGACACTTGTCTCTTCCCAACTCTAAGTTCAGTGACCTCAGATTTGTGCAACTCAGCCACAGTGGGAGTATTTACACCACAGTAATTGGCAAACACTAGAAATCAGGGCTCTTCCTCTTCCTGGAGAGCGAGTTGTTAGCCATCTACCATTCATATCACTGGCTTCCCACCCCACTCTCTTTCACCGTGTACCTGAAACCCACGAGGGACAGGCTCCCAGCTCCTGCCTCTCCCAAGCTAGGAATGAAAGAAGTCAGGTCAGGAGGAAGAGGCCAAAGCATCCAGCTTCCAAGAATGTCAACATGCCCGACACTTTCCTAAAATTCTCACAGGCTCTCTTTGCTGTGAGTCAAATTATATTGAAAGAGATAGGGTGGTTGTCCCAGGGAAACATCCTCAGGCCAAACACTGCCCGTCCAGCCAATCAAACTGCGAGCAAACAGCCTTAAAGGGGAATTGTCTATTTTAAACGTGGGCCTCCCTCCAAATCCGGTTCTCACCCTATCCCAACGTTTGTGTATTGATAGGTCGGGAAGCCTGTCCACCTCTTTTTCTCTATGAAATACCCACAGCTAGAGCTGGTCCATCCCTGGAAACTACCTCAGTCCCTCCCATGTCTGGGTGAACTTCACCTTTAGACAACCCTACAACAAAAGGAAAAAATATATAGACAAGGAGCAGGCAACTTGCCTTCCATTCTCCTACCAAAGGTGCCCATGCCTGTTGTCCAAATGAATGAATGACTGAAAGACAAAGCATCTTTATTTTTTATTTTTTATTTTTAATATATTTTATTGATTTTTTATAGAGAGGAAGGGAGAAGGATAGAAAGTTAGAAACATCGATGAGAGAGAAACATCAATCAGCTGCCTCCTGCACACCCGCCACTGGGGATGTGCCCGCAACTAAGGTACAAGCCCTTGACCTGAATCGAACCCGGGACCCTTGAGTCCACAGGCCGACTCTCTATCCACGGAGCCAAACTGGTTTTGGATGACGAAGAATCTTTAAGAAGAAACTAAGAAATAGATACTAGATACATAGCAAACAGCCCCCTGTAACTGTCCTTTGTGGAGTTGGTTATAATCGCCAAATACATGGTCTTGTATAGTTGGCCTAAGGTTCCACGGTGGGGCCTCTTAAAGCCTGTCTTTGGAAGTTCTAGAAGGATCCCTAGTCACGTGATAAAGAAGAGCTTAAAATGGAAAGTTATGGAATTGAGCCTCCCAGCTGGTGTGTTCAAGAGCATCTCAGTTCCCACCTAAACATTTACCCCCAAATCCACAGCGAGTTTGGTTTCATTTAAATCTCGGGGCAAGTTCTCCGTGCCCGTTTCTGGAGTCTGGGGCTCGTGTTTGAAAATGCCAGTTAGGATCGGCGTGAGGTCATGCTGGGTTGAGAAAACTATCGAGCCCTGCTGAAGGAGCTCCGCTCCCAGGGAGCAAAGGGGTGGACTGTGGTGTGTGAAGCTGCTCAGGAAGTCCACGTGGCCACAGCCTTCGACAGGATAGCTGGCCCCTGCTGCTTTCTCAGAGCTGCTGTCCAGGTACCTAAGCTTCGGGGAGGAAACATACACAAGAAGTGGAGAAGCCGCTTCTATAAGATCTGGAACTTCCAGGCACTCTGATCTTTGTAGTCCAGAGGGTCCATGGGGTTGTAGGCAAATTTCCAGGTGCCTGTAGGGTCCTTGAATTCCAAGCTGTCCATCGGGCTGTAAGCGCTGTAGCTCTGGCCTGACAGGGAGGTGGGCGACTGAGCCAGGGAGGGTCCCATAGAGGGCCCAGAAAGGGGGCTGAGAGCCGGACCCCCCAGCTGGGGCACCATGGGAGAAAGGTAGGGATCCAGGCCACTGAAGAAGGAACTGGGAGACCCATAGGGTGAGGGAGAAGAGCAGAAAGCAGAGGCTGGGGCATAGGTCATGGCATAGGGTGCTGAGGTCAGAGAAGGCCCTGAGGCCATTAGCCCGGCCCTCTGGGCCTCGGGCAAAGGGGACTCTGAGGCTGGACTCCAAATGGACACAGTGGCCACTGCTGTGGTGGGGGAGCCTGAGGGACCGGGCAGAGGGGGGCTGTAGGAATCTGAAATGCCCAGGGGGTCTGGACAGACATCAGTGGAGGGCCTCGGGGACGTGCCCGCCTTCCTCTTGGCAGGACGGGCCTTGGCCTGCGCGCCTGGGGGCTGCTGCTGCTGCTTCTGCTGCTGCCGCTGCTGTCTGCACTTAGCCCTGCGGTTCTTGAACCAAACCTGGGGGGGGAAGAGGAGAGCACAGGGGGGCAGGAGTGAATGTGGGGGGAAGCCCAAATGGTTCTCAGGAATGATGCTTCTTATTGGTGAGACAAGCCAGAGTCACACCTCTTCACTTTGCAGTCAAATATGGGCCACACCATCCATCCATCCATCCATCCATCCATCCATCCACTCATCCATCCATCCATCCATCCATCCATCCATCCACTCATCTATCCATCCATCCATCCATCCACTCATCTATCCATCCATCCATCCATCCACTCATCTATCCATCCATCCATCCATCCATCCATCCATCCATCCATCCATCCATCCATCCATCCATCCATCCATCCATCCATCCATCCATCCATCCATCCATTCACTCATCCATCCATCCACTCATACATCCATCCATCCATGCATTCACTCATCTATCCATCCATCCATCTATCCATCCATCCATGTATCCATCCATCCACTCATCCATCCATCCATCCATCCACTCATCTATCCATCCATCCATCCACTCATCTATCCATCCATCCACCCATCCATCCATCCATCCATCCACCCATCTATTCATACATACAATTATTCATATACTAGAGGCCCAGTGCATGAAATTTATGCACTGGGGGAGGGGGGCTCCCTCAACCTGGCCTGCACCCTCTTGCAGGGCTGGGAGCCCTCGGGGATGTCCGACTGATTCCCAAGAGACCCTAAGCCATCAGTCAGACATCCTTAGTACTGCTGTGGAGGCGGAGGCTCCCGCTACTGCCACCATGCTTGCCAGATCAAGTTTCAAATTGCCCCAACTTTCTCAAAAGTAATTTACTGTTGGTTTACCAAAATCAGGATTCAAACAGGATCCACAGATTGTGTTTACTTATAGGTTTCCTGAAGTTTCTCAAATCTCTAACAGTTTCCCGGCTTCTGGCTGAGAGGTGCTCCTACTGTGGGATCGAGCTGAAACTGGCCCCCCTACATCCCCTGAGGGGCCCCAGATTGCGAGAGAGGCCAGGCCAGGCCAAGAGACTACACCAGTGCATGATCAGGGTTAGGGAGAAACACAGGAGGTTGGCCATCTGGGGAAGGGACCGTGGACTGTAGGGTCCCTTTAGGACGGTGGTGGTCACTCTGGGACCTCTCCTTCCTCCCTTCACGCTGGGTACCAGGAAGGGCTGGGAGAGGCCCCGGGAACAGAAACCCCACCTGAACCCGGGACTCAGGCAGATTGATCTTCAGGGCCACCTCCTCGCGGGCGTACACATCCGGGTACTGGGTCTTGGCGAACAGGGCCTCCAGCTCCTCTAGCTGGCTCCGGGTGAAGGTGGTGCGCTCCCGCCGCTGCTTTCTGGGAGCACCTGATAGGGGGGCGGGACAATGGAGCTCATTGGTTGGAGCATCATCCTGTACAACAATCAGGTGACCGGGCCCCCCATTCTCTCCTTCAGCCGGTGTGAGGTCCTGAGGGTGCGTGAGCATGGGCATTCATAGGCCCTGACCTTCCAGACCTCCCTCTGCCCCTGGGAATGGGGCCTCTTTTGCCTGCCATCTTGGGGCTCAGGCCTCACCCCAAGGAGAACTGGCATTAGCCTTGCAAGGAGGTGTATGGATTTATTTTTTTGTCCCCTTTCCAAAATTCCTCAGGCAGTAAGACACAACAGTGTGGGTATCCAACCATGCCTAGCCTATCAAGGTTCATCATGTTCAATTTAATGGGGTGAAAAAAGCCCAGCTAATGCCAAAACCATTTGGCTCAGTGGATAGAGAGTCGGCCTGCAAACTGAAGGGTCCCCGATTCGATTCCGGTGAAGGGCATGTACCTTGGTTGCAGGCACATCCCCAGCGAGGGGTGTTCAGGAGGCAGCTGATTGATGGTTCTCTCTCATCGATGTTTCTAACTTTCTATCTCTCACCCTTCCTCTCTGTAAAAAATCAATAATAATAATAACAAAAAGCCCAGTTAACAAATATTGGCAAAGAATGGAGAGCTCACTTCCTTAATGGATTGGAATCCCACTGGGTCCCCCATCCAGATCGCTCCCTGCTCCCCCACCCCATAAGGAGCCGCTGTCCTCCATCCTAGAAATGTCCATATACTTCCCTCCAAGCAGAGTGGAATAGTGTTTGCATTTGCATATGGCCCTGATGTCACCCCTGTGGGTGCCCATCCTCTTCCTAAGGGCGAGGGATCCCAGAGGCCCACAAAGAGGGGCCCAGCCCTGGTGTCGGGGAGGAGGGCTGTACTCACTCGGATAAGACACGGCCTGGTGCATCAGGTCCACCCCGGGGCTGCTCAGAGCCAAGGCGTTGACGGAGTAGTGGGGCCCCGGGTTCATGTATGCCATCATGATCTCCGCAGACACGGGGCCCCAGGGAGTGGGCCTGCAAGAGAAGGGGCAGACAGGGCTCAAACTCTCCTTTGCTAAATAGAGGTGACAGGAAGGCTTGGGTTCAAATCCTGCCCTTGCCTCTGTGCCTCGGTTTTCTCTCTATAAAAATGACCCGCTGCCCTAACCGGTTTGGCTCAGTGGATAGAGCGTCGGCCTGTGGACTGAAGGGTCCCAGGTTCGAATCTGGTCAAGGGCATGTACTTTGGTTGTGGGCACATCCCCAGTAGGTGGTATACAAGAGGCAGCTGATTGATATTTCTCTCTCATCGATGTTTTTAACTCTCTATCCCTCTCTCTTCCTCTCTGTAAAAAATCAATAAAAAAATATTTTTTAAAAAGTGACATGCTACTAATGGTCCCAAAGTTTCATGAACCCTGGTCGGTGTGGCTCATCCTATAACAAAAGGTGGAGGGTTCCATTTCTAATCAGGGCACATACTCAGGTTTGGGGCTGATCCCCAGTTGGGGCACGTGTAGGAGGCAACCAATCCATGTTTCTTTCTCTCTGTTTTCCTCTCTCTAAAATAAAATTTTAAAAATACTGGTGTCCTGGCTAATGTGCTAGGTGGTTAGAGCATTGGCCCTGTGCACCTAAGGGTTGAAGGTTGGCTTCCCAGCCCTGGTTGGGGTGTGTGCGGGAGGCAGCCAATGGATGTGTCTCTCTCACATCAATGTTTCTCTCTCTCCTCCTCCCTCAATGGACAAAAATATCATCAGATGAGGATTAACAACATCAAATAAAAGCTCTTCTTCTCCCCACCCAGCATGGCTCAGTGGTTGAGCATCAACCTACGAACCTATGAACCTATGAACCAGGGGGTCATGGTTCAATTCCCAGTCAGGGCACATGCCTGTGTTGCAGGCTTGATCCCCAGTGGGGGACATTCAGGAAGCTGCCAATCAATGATCCTCTCTCTTCTCATTGGTGTTTCTATCTCTCCGTCCCTCTCCTTTCTTCTCAGAAATCTAAAAATATTTTTAAAAAATACTTTTATTGATTTCAGAGAGAAACATCCATCAGTTGCCTTCCATATGCCCCTGACCGAGGATCGAACCCACAACTTAGGTGTGTGCTCTGACCAGGAATCAAACCTGCAACCTTTCCGTCTACAGGATGATGCTCCAACCCACTGAGCCACCGGCCATGGCTGGATAACTTCTTAACCAATTTATACAGGTAACCTTTTCGAAAACACAAGCAACCATAAACTCTTAAACAACAAAAGAAAGAAAACACCCATGAGAACCTTCCGAGGGCCTTATTGCCCTCATTAAGGTTACCTCGCAGATTCCCAGGAACAGTGCGTGTGCTGTTCCCTGATCCAGGAATGCCTGTCCCCAGCTCAAGCCCCCTCAGCATCGAACCCCTCCTCCTCTCGTTCCAGCTCAAACATAACATCCCAGGGAGGCCCCCACACCCTCAGCTGGATGTTACACACACACACACACTCTCTCTCTCTCTCTCTCTCTCTCTCTCTCTCTCTCTCTCTCTCTCTCTCTCTCTCTCTTTCACACACACACACACACACTGTCAGAGGCTCGTTTCTCTCCTGTTGCTCAGGACTTTGCACGTATGAAGTATAATACACATACGTTCTGTCTCCCCCAACTCTGTCAACCACCCGAGTGCAGGGACGAGATGTATTTCCGTCCCTGCTGTGTTCCCAGTCCCCCCGCTAAGTACATGTTTTTAAAATATGGAACACCACGAATTTGCGTGTCACCCTTGCACAGGGGTCATGCTAATCTTCTCTGTGTCGTTCCAATTTTAGTGTATGTGCTGCCGAAGCGAGCACCCCAATAAATATTGGAAAAGCAAGCGTATTCATCATGAGGGATGCGATAAGACACACAGCCTCTCTGTTCTCATAGGAGTGAACTTTCAGGTTCCAGTCAGGGAAGTGGGCAGGGAACAAGGAAGTAGACCCCCCCTCACCCCCCTGAAAATCAAAACGCTTTCAGAGAGTCTCAAGAACTCCGAGGAAAATTAGACGGGGGTGATATCATCATGGCGGGGTGTGGGTGAGAGCGAGGCATCTAATTCAGAGCAGGGAAGACCTCTCAGTAAGGTTGTGACCTTGGCGCTGCTGGCCATGGCCAGACCTCAGGGCCCAGGCTTTGCCAGGCAGAGGGAATAGCAGGCGCAGAGGCCTGTAGTCTGGGATTGGTTCTCTTTCTTGGAGGAGAAGCAAGGTGTCCAGAGTGACTAGAAGGAATAATCAAAGGGGAACATGGGCTGAAACCTATTTGGCTCAGTGGATAGAGCGTTGGCCTGCGGACTGGAAGGTCCGGGGTTCGATTCCCGTCAAGGGCATGTACCTTGGTTGCAAGCACATCCCCGGTAGGAGGCGTGCAAGAGGCAGCTGATCGATGACTCTCTCTCATCGATGTTTCTAACTCTCTATCCCTTTCTCTTCCTCTCTGTGAAAAATCAATAAAATATATTTTAAAAAAATAAAATTAAAAAATTAAAAAATTAAATAAAAAGAACATCTGCAGGCTCAGGTGCCAGGACGCACCCAGGCTGTGCGTGAGGCCCCTGGATTCCTGGGGAATTCCTGACGTCCCTGTTCTCCCAGCCACCCCCATCCAATCCCACCCCACCAGCTTCCTGTGTCCCCTCTCTCTTCTCCAGAGAGCAATGATGTTCCATCGGAACCTCTGGAGAGAGTGAAAACAGGGAGAATCGTGAGCGTGTCTGCTCCAAACAATTTGCTGAGCCCAGAACAAGAGCATCCACCTCTAGTGTCTTCGCCCTGGAATCCCCACCGGGTTATTGAGCCAGCGGCTGGCCTTCCGGGAAGCCTGGGATTCTCTCCCTGGCTGATTCCCGTCGTATGGGTAAGGAATGTGAGCCTCCCTCCCCACCCAGCAGCTGATAATGATAATGACCTCCCAGATGTAGGGTCTGCCCACTCCTCAGACAGCAGACAAGATTCGAGCAAAGAATAATAACAACAAGCCCTGGCCCGGTAGTTCAGTGGTTAGAGTGCCGTCCTGATACGCCAGTGGCTTCGAATCCCGGTGAGGGTACATACAAGAATCAACCAATGAATGCATAACTAAGGGGAACTGCCAGGCCGGCATGGCTCCGTGGTTGAGCATGGACCTATGAACCAAGAGGTCAGGGTTCAATTCTCAGTCAGGGCACATGCCTGGAATTTGGGCTCAATCTGCAATGTGGGATGTGCAGGAGGCAGCCAATCAATGATTCTCTCTCAACATTAATGTTTCTATCGCTCCCTTTTCCTTCCTTTCTGAAATCAATCAATCTGTATATATAAAAATAAGGGTAGCAACAAAATTCATGTTCCTCTCTCTTCCTATCTCCCCTCTTCATATTCTAGTCAATACATAAAATTTCCAAAAAAAAATAATGACAATGCTGAAACCAGTTTGGCTCAGTGGATAGAGCGTCGGTCTGCGGACTGAAGGGTCCCGGGTTCGATTCCGGTCAAGGGCATGTACCTTGGTTGCGGGCACATCCCCAGTAGGGGGTGTGCAAGAGGCAGCTGGTCTATGTTTCTCTCATCATTGATGTTTCTAGCTCTCTATCCCTCTCTCTTCCTCTCTGTAAAAAATCAATAAAATATATTTTTAAAAATAACAACAAAAATAATAGTGGACACACATTGAAGAATCCGGGTTTTGGCAATGAGGCAGCCGATGCTCTCAGGATGTCAGGGCTGCTTCCCTCAGCTGCCACCGGGCGGGGGCTGTGGGTCTGGCCTGAAGGAGCTCAGACAACAACATTCGCCTTTTGTTAGAATGTCCACGAGCCTGGCAGCAG
Source organism: Nyctalus aviator (assembly GCA_036971965.1). Classification (NCBI taxonomy): domain Eukaryota; kingdom Metazoa; phylum Chordata; class Mammalia; order Chiroptera; family Vespertilionidae; genus Nyctalus; species Nyctalus aviator. The sequence continues at coordinate 7,639,625 of CM072936.1, read as the reverse complement.
CCCCGTGACCAGCCTGCCGGGTGGATGTCAAGACCATGATGTTTCAGAATCCCAAAGAGAAGGGAGAGGGAGACGGTTGTCCCTGCCCTGGGGACCCCCCTGCGGGTGCTCGGAGCTCCTGAGGTTCAGCAGCCACTGGGCCCAGGCTCCTACCTGGAGGCTCACGCGCCCCTTGTGGGTACTCACGGAGATCATCCTATTCTACAGGCGGGGAAACTGAGCCTGCGGGCGGGGAGGAACGGCCTCCCAGGCCAGGCAGCCACAACCAGGTGACCTCCAGAGGGGGTGCCCAACGGCTCGGACACAGCAGCCAGGGCCTCAGAACGAGATCTTGGGACCAATAACTCCGGCGGAAACTTCCCTATCGTCCCACTTTGCAGAGGGAGACATTGAGGCTTATGGAAGGCAACCAGATGTCCCGCTTTTGGTGGGACAGTTCCGATTTTTAACAATCTGTCCCGCATCCCGCGGTGTTTTTAAAAAAAAGTCCAAAGGATTTAAAATAATCTTTCCAAAAATTGGGACTTCTTTAAAACATGGTGGGATGCAGGACAATATGTTAAAAATCGGAACTGTCCCACCAAAAGCGGGACGTCTGGCCACCTTAGCTTAGAGGAGAGCCCCGGTCCCGTCTCACACATCGGCGGTGGCAGAGCCAGTGCTGAGCCAGCGCCTGTCCCCTGAGCCTGTGCCCTCCCAACCGCCAAGCTACGCGGCCTCTGAGGACCCTCACCGCCACCCCACGGAGCTTGAACATCCAATTCTCTAATGAGAGCGCTGAGGCTGAGTGTGGTTCTGCCCGTTCTCAAGGTCACACACGGTGTGTATGGCACAGCGAGGAGCAGAAAGGCGCCAGAGCCCTGCCCTTGACCCTCAAATCTACCGGGATGCCCCCAAAGCAGGATAAGGCCAGTGGTACGGGCTTGCCTTAGTTCATCGTACTGAGGCCCAGATGTCTGCACAGTGAGAAAGCATAGGCTTTCCATCCAGACTCAATAGCTCCATATCATCCTTAGCGGGACTCCCCCCGCTCGGCCTCATTCAAGGTCCTCCCTCATCAGATTTCTGTGGCCTGTGAGCTCCGCCACCCGTGGGACCAGGACCTGAGGTGCATGTGCCACTACCCAAGAGCCTCTGGGCTCCGTGAGGTCCCCACATACTCAGTTCACCAGCACTGTGACTCCCACATCGTCCCCTTCCCCTTGGACATTCTCTCAGTCTCTCCTCCCTCCTTCCTGCAGCCCGGACACCTTGGCCTTCTGTGCTTGGCCTCAGTTCTACTTGTCTTTCATCCATCTACTCAACAAACATTGAGGCTTCCCCAGCACAGGCCAGGCATGGCAGGAAATCCAGTTTCCGTGGGAGACAGGCGGTCAGTGGGCACACGCACAAAGGATGAGAGAGTTTCAGGCGGTGATGAGTTTTTAAGGCAAGGCCACAGGGAGGGGCGCTAGGTGCCGTCAAGCGGGCGAGAGGCCCCAGCATTGGAAACCGAGAGAGCTTGGAGGGGTCATTGCCCCTGACTCTTCTATTGTCCCCAAGCCATGGACTTCCCCCCCACCCCCACCCCATCCACCCTCATTCTCTCCGGCTGTAGTCACAACCCAGTGGGGTCCCCGACCTTCAGGATGGAACTTCTGTTCCATGTGGGATTCTGCCATCAGACCTGGAAACAGTCTGGAGTACAATGAGCCCAACTTCTGCCCGTCCCTGCCCCCTGTCTCACACCCATTCCTGCTCTCTCGGGGCTCCCACAGACATTTACCTTCAGAAAGGAGGGACAGGGCCCACGTCCGCCCGGGACAGCTGTCAGATGGCAGAGGCTGAAGGAGACGGGTCCCCTCACAGGGGGAGACTTTAAGCCCCGGCTGGCAGTGATGTCATTTGCCATGTGGCCTGGATCTCGGAGGGTAATCCTGGCCCGGGTGGGGGACGGGGCGCCGGGAGGTGACATTGGTTGGGAGGGGGAGGGGCGCCCATCTGCCTAATCCCCGCATCGCCCCACAGTGACATCCTGGCAATTAGGGTTGAAGGGACAGGGGGCCCCAGCTCCTGCCTGTGACCCGGAGCCCCCACTCCCCGGGGGAAGTTCCTCCTTAGGCCTCGCCGGTGAGAGAGGAAGGAGAAAAAACGCTGGGATTCTTGAGAGATCCTTTGAAAAATGAGGAAGCAGGGCTTTCTGGGGCCCTCTCCTGGGTCACCCAATTGTCTGTCTGCCAATGAATCCATCTCTGCTCTGCTCCATTGCTCCCTTGCTCTGCCTCTGTTTCCCCTTTTTTGTCCTCAGCCCCCACCACTCTCTCTTTTAAAAATATATATATTATTGATTTTTTTTTTTTTTTTTACAGAGAGGAAGGAAGAGGGATAAAGAGTTAGAAACATTCATGAGAGAGAAACATTAATCAGCTACCTCCTGCACACCCCCTACTGGGGATGTGCCCGCAACCAAGGTACATGCCCTTGACCGGAATCAAACCTGGGAACCCTTCAGTCCGCAGGCTGACGCTCTACCCATTGAGCCAAACCAGTTAGAGTTTAAATATATTTTTATTGATTCAGAGAGGAAGGGAGAGGGAGAAAGAATCAATGATCAGCTGCCTCCTGCACACCCACTACTGGGGATGTGCCTGCATCCAAGGTACATGCCCTTGACCAGAATCGAACCTGGGACCTTTCAGTCCACAGGCCGATGCTCTATCCACTGAGCCAAACAAGATGTGGCTGCCCCCATCACTCTCATCTCTGACGTTCCTGTGTCTTCATCTCCCGACATCAACTTCTCACACTTGCTTGTTCTCTCTCTCCCTCCCTTTCTTCCTTCCTCCCTTCCTTTCTCCCTCCCTCCCTCCATGCCAATAGTCTTTGTTTGGAGTCTCCGTGCCTCAGTTTCTCTTTCCTTTGGGCCTCGGATTATACCTCTGCCAATTTGCATGTGTGCCCCTCTCTCATTCTCCATTTCTGGTTCTGTCCCTATCTTTATCAGTTTTACCTGCATTTCTATCTTGGTCTCTCTTAGGCTCTTCCTCTCCTTCTAGTTTTCTCTCTGCGACTCCATCCGTTTGCGTTTTGGTTTTGGCATCTGTGCATCTGTCTCTCTCAGCCTCTGTGTCTCTCTAGGCCTGCCCCCTTGTCTGTCCACCTCTCCCTGTAGCTCCAGCCTATCCTCAGTACCTCCATCCTTCTTTATGCCGCCTCTTAAGATCCAATCTTTCTTCCTGTTTCTTTTAAAAAATATATATATTTTATTGATTTTTTAAAGAGAGGAAGAGAGAGGGATAGAGAGTTAGAAACATCGATGAGAGAGAATCATCGACCAGCTGCCTCTTGCACACTTCCCACTGGGGATGTGCCCGCAACCAAGGTACATGCCCTTGACCGGAATTGAACCCGGGACCCTTCAGTCCACAGGCTGACGCTCTATCCACTGAGCCAAACCGGTTTTGGCTCTCTTCCTGTTTCTTTCTCTCTTCCCTGACTCTTCCTCTGATTCTTGTTCTTTTTCTCTAACTTTCTCTTCATTTCTTTTAATTTTTAAATTTTTATTGATTTCAGAGAGGAAGTGAATGAGAGAGAGAGAGAAATTGATCAGCTGCCTTCTGCATGTCCCGCACTGGGGACTGAGCCCACAACCCAAGCATGTGCCAACCAGGAATCAAACCGTGACCTCCTGGTTCATAGGTCAATACTCAGTCACGGAGCTCTCTTCATTTACTTCTCCCTATCTAGGCACCTCTCTCGTTCTCTACTCCCGATTGTCCTTGTCTCTACTGCCCTTTGTTTTCTTCTTCTCTGTGCCCCTCTCCGTCTCTCTCTTTGGATATTAATATCTCCCTGAGCTCCTGGTCCCCACAGGAGTCTGTGCGACGTCCCCATGCACCCAAACATGCACGTTCATACAAACATGCTCACACACACATACGTGCATGAGATCGTGGTAATCCTGCCTGGTGGCTGGGACCTTGTGTCTCACCATAAAGGGCCCTTTCTTTCTTGACCTCCCCCAAACCTCCTGCCAGGAGAGATTAAGGCCAGCAGCCTGGCTGGGGAATCAGGGCAGGTCTCATTAGCTTGAGGAGCCTGGACGACAGGGAGAGAGGGAGGGGCGCCTGACCCACAGAGGCCAGTTAGGAGGCTACTTGGTGGAACAGTCCTTCCCCTAGCAGACCCACCTGGCCCGCAGGAGCAGGGAAGGGCAGATGGCCATGCAGGAGGAGGGAAGAGCTAACAGGTCTTTGCACGCTCATGGGAGAACGTGTCAGCTCCTCTATAGCACCTCCTCCTGGAATGTTGGCACTCATTGGCTCTGAGGCCCAGAGTCCCCCCAGGGTGGAAGGGTGTGGAGAACTGGGTTTCAGAAGGTCTTTGCATGCACTTGGCCCTGAGGTCAAGTATACTGAGGCCAAAGGCACGGTGCTTAGTCTGGAGCAAGTTGCTTTCTTTTTCATCTAAACCCAGTGACTCAGAAGGAAATCTTAGCATTTACCATTGCTCACTCCATTTCCCCCCCACCTCACCTCCGACATCCAACCCATCTATAAATCCTGTCATCTCTTCTTTCAGAGAATGGTCCTATTGAAATCTATAAAACGCAGCTGGGAGAAATTTTAAAGGACCTAAGTCAATGAGGAAATATACCATGTTCGTGAATGGGAATAATTAATATTGATTGTTAAGATGTCCATCCTTCTCAAACTAATCTTCAGATTAAGTGCAATACCAATCAAAATCCCAGCAGGGTGTTTTCATAGTAATTGACAAGCTGATTCAAAAGTCTATATGAAGCTCAGCCAATGTGGTTTAGTGGTTGAGCATCTGTCTCATATCAATCTTGTTTTCTCTCCCTCCCTTCCTCCCTCCTTCCCTCCCTTTATCCCTCCCTCCCTTCCTCCCTCCCTCCCTCATTCCTTCCCAGCCACTCTAAAAACCAATGGAAAAAATATCCTTGGGTAAGGATTAACAACAACAAAAAGGTACACAGTTCAATGTTTTATAGTTTATTCAGAGTTGTGTATCTATCACCACAATCAATTTGAGAGCATTTTTGTCACCACGGATAGAAACTCCACACACACATATAACCAGTTATTCCCAGTTTTCCCTCCCCCCAATTCCTGGCAACCACCAATCTACCTCTGACTCCGTGGATTTGCCTATTCTGGAGATTGCCTATAAATGGAATTCTACAATATATTACCTTTTGTGCCTGGCTTCTTTTACTTTGAGTAATATTTGAAGGTTCGCCCATGCTGCAGCTGGGGTCAGTACTTAATTCCACTTTATGGTTAAATAATATTACATTGTATGAATATGTGATGTTTTGTTTATCCCTTCATCATTTGACAGTGGTTTTAGTTTGTGTGTTTGAACTTGAATTTTTGTGAATGGCCATGAATTTTGTGTGAATGGCCATGAATTTTCCTGTATTGTAATGTATCCTATATAATAAAGAGGGAATATGCAAATTGGCCACACAAGATGGCTGACCCCATGTGGTCAAAGATGGCTGCCCCCATGTGAACACAAGATGGCTGCCACAAGATGGTTGGCAGGGGAGGGAAGTTGGGAGGGACCAGGCCTACAAGGGAGGGCAGTTGGGAGTGACCAGGCCAGCAAGTGAGGGCAGTTAGGGGTGACCAGGCTGGCAAGGGAGGCCAACAGGGGAAGGCAGTTAGGGGCAAGGAGAATTTAGGGCTCAAATCAGGCTGGCAGGGGAGTGGTTAGGGGGTGATCAAGAGGCAGGCAGGCAAGTGGTTGGTAGCCAGCAGTCCTGGATTGTGAGAGGGATGTGTGACTTCCCATTTTGCCCAATCATTGAGGGGACCCAGATTAGAGAGGGTGCAGGCTGGGCTGAAGGACACATATCCCCCATGCACAAATTTCGTGCACTGGGCCTCTAGTATTCTCATAAAATAGTATCAGTGACCTTGTCCAGTCATTTAAGCTTCTATTGGCCAAATATGTTGCTACACTCCCAAATTCTTGAGGGCAGGGATCATGGCTTTCCTGGTCCCCACTGCTTTCCCAGCATTTTTTTTTAAAAGATTAAAATTAAAACACAACATTTTGAGAGAAAGAAACATTGATTTGTTGTTCCACTTATGTATGCATTTATTGATTGATTCTTTTTTAAAAAATATATATATTTTTATTGATTTCAGAGAGGAAGGGAAAGGAAGAAATAGAAACATCAATGCCTCCTGCACGCCCCCTACTGGAGTCTGAGCCCAAAACCCAGGCGTATGCCCCTGACCGGAATCCAACATGACCCTGAAGTCCACAGCCCAGTGCTCTATCCACTGAGCCAAACTGGCCAGGGCCATTGGTTGATTCTTGTATGAGCCCTGACCAGGGCACATATCGAGTCTTCCCATCCATGAACATAATATATTTCATCACTGACTTGGGTCTTTTAAAATTTCTCCCAGCTGCATTTTGTAGACTTCAACAGGACAATTCTCTGAAAGAAGAGATGACAGGATTTATAGATGGGTTGGATGTGGGAGGTGAGGAAAAAATGGGGAGAACAAAGCTAAATACCACGATTTCCTTTTGAGTCATTGGGTTTAGATAAAAAAGAAAGCAACTTGCTCCAGGCTAACCTTGACCTCAGTGTGATTGACCTCAGGGCCAAGTGCATGCAAAGACCTTCTGAAACCCAGCTCTCCACACCCTCCCACCCTGGGGGGGGGGGGAGACTCTGAGCCTCAGAGCCAATGAGTGCCAACATTCCAAGAGGAGGTGATATAGAGTAGCTAAAATCTTCTTCCATGAGCCTGCAAAGTCCTGTTTGCTCTAACCAATTGAGCCACACAGCAAGAGCTGACTTCCCAGCATTTATAAGATATTTAAACCTGCTAGATGATAAGAGTTGATGGACTGTGGTATGTTTCACTACAGAACATTAAGTAGCAGTTCAAAATGAAGAGCTAGACATAAATAAAAATATCTATATGTTTTATTTGATTTCAACCTTTCAGGTAATTTCCAGCTTGCTGGATGGTGAACCTTCTCAGCCAGGCTTACCCTGACCCCTAACCCCTGACCCCTGACACCACAAGAGTCCTGGCCCAAGAAGATGAGGTCATTTAGGAATCTGGACAGAACAGATTCATCTCCAGCGTCCTTCTGATGGTCTTTGGCTGAGGGACCTGGACAGATATCACCAAGTCTGTCTCAGAAAACAGCCCACGCCAAAACTGGTTTGGCTCAGTGGATAGAGAGTCGGCCTGCAGACTGAAGGGTCCCAGGTTCGATTCCGGTCAAGGGCATGTACCTTGGTTGTGGGCACATCCCCAGTAGGGGGTGTGCAAGAGGCAGCTGATGGATGATTCTCTCTCATTGATGCTTCTAACTCTCTATCCCTCTCCCTTCCTCTCTGTAAAAACTCAATAAAATATATTTAAAAAAAAAAAAAAAAGAAAGCAGCCCACACCCCAAAGCATAAAAGACCAAGTTCCCCATCCCCAGGCCTGGCCCCCCATTCTCAGCTATGCCCCTCCAATCAGTGCGAGGGCAGGGCAGGGCGAGGATGGGATCCTGACTCCACTGTGGGGCAGGGCGGAGTTATCCTCCATTCTGTAATTGAACCTTAGCCCTCACCCAACCAATCAGGGTTAGCCGAGGCAGTGACATCACCACGACCGGAGTAAAACCCCTGGACTGGGCGAAATTCTCTCTCTTTTCTGCCATGCTGCCAGCGTGAGTGGGACAGAGCCCATGCTAGCATGGAAAAGGCTCTTTTGTTTATTGCATCGGACTCGGCTCCCTGGTGGTCCTTGGGGATCACGAAGTCTGGGCGTAACAATCAGCAGCATGTGACAACTAATATTTTATTTGTTACACCTTGGTTTTCTTTTAGACGTCATGGAGAAGGGGGCTTCACCATTTATAAACCAGGGAATTGGTCGGATGATCCCTTTGTGAGCATCAGGGCCATCCACTGTCCCAATGACCAACATGCTCGCAGGAAGCAGAAACACTGTCCAGTTAGGGGAGACTGGGTCTGGCCCGTGAGTGTGTTGCTTATGGAGGTGAGGAGTTGTAATCTGGTATGGTACGGTCTGACACTGACCGCTGGGCACACTGGCTCTTGCGTCTCCAGGGTGGTGCAAAGTCAGCCACTGCCTGGGGCCACCCAGCAGGAGCTACAGAGAGATCTGCAGATTCCTCCTCTTTCTGTCGGGTTTGAAAGTTCCCAGATGAAGCCCAGCTATGAAGCAAGGCAGGCTAGTGCTGGTGCCAGGTCTTGGGCCTTTTATTGACAGATTTGGGGCTCCCTGTCCTAGCTGTGCTTGTTTAACATGTTTTAAGCACATGTTAAGGACAGACCATTCCTATGCAAAAGCTGCTGCACACAGCGTGGGTGGGGTTGTAAGTTGGATGAGGCGGGGTCTCAGGGAATCACCTGGGCGGACCAAACGGAAATGGCCGCCAGTCAGCCCTGCTCCAGGGAGGTCCCAGCATGGGAGCAATGATGCTGCAAGCACCTCTGTCTGGAAGAAAGCTGCCCCCTCGTTCCTGCTGCAATGCCAGACAGTCCAGTTTCTCCCCGTATGTGTCTGGGTCCCCCAGAGCCTCGCCCTGGTGCTGGCACTCAGAGGATATGGGACCTTGTTGGTGGTGCTGGCCTTTTAAGAGGAGCAGCTGGGTCTCCAGCAGCCTATCTGTCACTCAGCCCCAATCCGCACTGGTTTTTACAGTCCTTAGTTCTTATGACCCATAGGGACTTCGTTCCCCAGCTCTGGGACCCTGGACTGGGGGGCTGATGTGAGGCTGGGACTCCTTGCTCCTCCAGGCGGCCTCTACTGAGGCCATCTCCCTCCGGATTAAAAAGGCGGCACACCCAGGTGTCGGATCAGCCTGTTTTGTGCCTCCACACCTCCCACCAGTCTCAGTGTGCTTTCTTCATTACCTCTCTAGATGTAATACTTCCATTCAGCCAGCTTTCCCAGTTCTGGATGATAAGTTGTTTTGTATTTTAGTTGCAGTGTTGTTGTTTTTTTAATTTAATATATTTTATTAATTTTTTTACAGAGAGGAAGGGAGTGGGGTAGACAATTAGAAACATCGATGAGAGAGAAACATCGACCAGCTGCCTCCTGCAAACCTCCTACTGGGGATGTGCCCGCAACCCAGGTACATGCCCTTTGACCGGAATCGAACCCGGGACCCTTCAGTCCGCAGGCCGACGCTCTATCCACTGAGCCAAACCAGTTTCGGCAATGAAGTGTTATTTTAATTCTAGAGGCCTGACGTACACATTTTTGTGGGTTTATTTCTAGTACTTTTTTATTGCCTAACATTTTGGATGGTATTTTAAAAACATGTAGTGTTTATAGGATTCGCTTGACATATTACTTTTGTTATCTGTTGATTCTTTTTTTTTAAAAAAAATATATTTTATTCATTTTTTACAGAGAGGAAGGAAGAGAGAGAGCTAGAAACATCAATGAGAGAGAATCATCGATCAGCTGCCTCTTGCACACCCCTACCAGGGATGTGCCCGCAACCAAGGTACATGCCCTTGACCAGAATTGAACCCGGGACCTTTCAGTCCACAGACTAACACTCTACCACTGAGCCAAACCGGTTTCGGCTATCTGTTGATTCTAAAGTTTGAGCCAAGGACCTGACTCAAATTGTTCAAACTCCATTAACCTTTCTGGACATTGTTTGGGGCTTGATCTTTTGAAATTTAATAAAGTGCATGGTCGCCTTGTTTCCTGCAGGGTCTGGGAGGGTTGCCCTTCCTTTGATACCCCCACCCCACCCCAGTAGGGTAGAGCTCTGCTCACCCCTTCTCCATCATGGGCTTCCGCTACTGCCCTCTGGTGGCCATCCTGGCCCCTGCGTCTCCCACAGCTGGCTCTCTGACCCTGTCCTGCTCCCATTTGGCAAATGCTCCAATCCTCTTAGGCCCTGCCAGCCTCCCCAGAATAGAAAGAATTAGATCCGATTTGGGGACCTGGCGGGGGGGTTGGTGTACTCATGGGAATGGCTCCAGAGGGGGGCGCTGGGGCCGGGGAGGGGAAGACAGACCACCAGGATGGAATGAAGGCCACTCCTGTTTATCTGAGGTTCAAACCACTGAAACCACAACTCCATTCAGACAGACCCCCGCACTGCAGGAGGGGCAGGAAGAAATGGAAATTTCCATCTATCTCCGGAGAGGGAGCTGAGGTGGGGAGGAAGCAGGAGATGAGATTCTGGGTCACACTCTGGGCAGGGAGCAGGGAGGGTGGTGCCCCTGGGGTCCTGTAAGCATCCAAGGACATTAGCAAATGGAAACGGAATTAATGTTGTTGTTGTTTTAAATATATATTTTATTGATTTTTTTACAGAGAGGAAGGGAGAGAGATAGAGAGCTAGAAACGTCGATGAGAGAGGATCATCCATCGGTCAGGTGTCTCCTGCACACCCCCTACTGGGGATGTGCCCACAACCAAGGTACATGCCCTTGACCAGAATTGAACTTGGGACCCTTCAGTCCGCAGACCGACGCTCTACCACTGAGCCAAACCAGTTTCGGCAGGAATTAATGTTTTCACGAATGGAGATAGAGTTTGGCTTCATCCTGACTAGCTGAGTAGAAAATGGCTGGGTTAAGTGAAACGGGATCCCTTCTCTTCCTCATCTTTTCAGAACTATCTCATTTCTTCCCCAGCAGGACCAGCCCCCCTTCCCAACCTCCTCCTGAGTTCTCCCATCTCCTAGGAGGCTCCACCCACCTCTCATACAAGCCCTGCTGGGCCCCGACCCTCCTCCAGGAGAGCATCCAGACTGCCCCTCAGCTCAGGAAGAAGCAGTGTGGGGACTTCCTGAAGTCAGGTCCCCATATCTAGATCCTCCAGGTTAGTGCCAGAGCAAGAATTTCCTTTTGTTTGCATACCTGTAGCAAAACTAATAATAATAAATAAAAATTCTTAAAAATTTGCCAAAACTGGCTCAGTGGATAGAGCATCGGCCTATAGACTGAGGGGTCCCAGGTTCCATTCCAGTCGGGGGCATGTACACTGGTTGTGGGCACATCCCCAGTCGGGGGTGTGCAGGAGACAGCTGATCGATGTTTCTAACTCTATATCCCTCTCCCTTCGTCTCTGTAAAAAAATCAATAAAATATATTTTAAAAAATTGTTGCACCACCAATCACATGGCTGTGGATAGCACTGTTGATCTTATTGGGATCTATTGTGAGCCCTACAATCCCTAGTGACCCATCTTTGGTGGTTTCCATGGTGACCCTTGTAGATCTATTGGTCTCCATGACATCCATGGTAAAGATGTGAGTCTGTGTGTTTTGCTCTGGAGAAGATGGACCTTTTAGACTCAGCCACAGCATTTGTAAGAAAGGACTCATGCCAAAACCGGTTTGGCTCAGTGGATAGAACGCCACCTTGCAGACCGAAAGGTCCCAGGTTCGATTCCGGTCAAGGGCACGTACCTTGGTTGCAGGCACACTCCCAGTAGGGGGAGTGCAGGAGGCAGCTGATCAATGTTTCTAACTCTCTATCCCTCTCTCTTCATCTCTGTAAAAAAATCAATAAAATATATTTTTTTTAAAGAAAAAGAAAAGGACTCAGGATATATAACGAGACTTTATTGTACCTTCATCAAATGTGTGAAGTTCAAGCTTAATTCCATTTTGGTTGCTATGGGGTGGAGAAGGCAGGGGTGCAGGTGGAAGTGTCCTGATCTTGTGAAGACTGGAGAGAGGGGAGAAGGAAGTCTGGAGCCCAAGCATGAGGGGGCCCGAGGGACCCGAGGTCTCAGAACTCAACAGGTGTCTGAGTCGCAGGAGACACCCAGGGAACAGCGTGGGTCATGAGGACCCAGCGACACGGGATGTCCCACTGTCCAGGAGGAATGAGCGTGGGACAGACACTGAGAAGGCAACCACATACAAGGGGCTGGAGGAAGAGGCAGGCAGATGATCAGCTTCTTGTTTTATTTTATTTTTTAAAAAATTATATTTTATTAATTTTTATCAGAGAGGAAGAGAGAGGGATGGAGAGTTAGAAACATCGACGAGAGAGAAACATCAATCAGCTATCTCCTGCACATCCCCTACTGGGGTTGTGCCCACAACCAAAGTACATGCCCTTGACCGGAATCAAACCCGGGATCTACTGAGCCAAACGGGTTTCAGCTTGTTTTAGTTTTTATGGGCCTCTGTTTCTAAGATGGAAGGATGGGAATTGGAGAAAAGGGAACAGGTAAAGCATTCCCCAATGGCAGCCAAGGGAGTCTGAGAGGCACAGAGGATGGAGCGCTGCTCAGGTTAGGCAGATTCACCACCTGCGTCCCAGGGGTGCCGGTTCCTCGGCCTGGCAAGAGGGAAGGTGGGGCATGCACCTCACCGGGAGCCTGCTCACAGGAGCCCTCCCTGCACCCAGACATGTGCCCTGGCTCCCCCAGACTCCAGGTCTGCCGGGGCACGTCAGCTCCCTACAGGGTACGCCCTGCAGGGTACGCCTCTCGGTGTAGCCACCTGCTTCATCCCAGGTCCCATGGTTCTCAAAACTTTGTCACCCGGAGTTCCGTTTTGCTTTTATAATATAACGAGGGGCCCAGTGCATGCATTCGTGCACCTTGAAAGGAACCGGGGGCCACGAGGCTGCCGTGGGCACAAGGGCCGGTCTTGGCCCATCCTCTGTGCCCCCCGCCTGGCCCCTCCCAACGCGGCCCCAGTCCCCTGTCTGCTGGCAGCCCCGCTCCCACGTGCTGATGGCAGCAACCCTGCTCGCACCTACTAATGGCATAAAGTGATTGGAGCTGGCACCGTCCGCATGTGCAGGCGGCAGCTGCAGCCCTGATTTCCACTCAGGAGCAGGAGGAGGAGGTGAGAAGCCCTCAAGGGGGGATCGGGGTCAGCAGGCATTGCTCACACCTGCTGATGACGCCGCGCGATGGGGACCAGCGCTGGGCACCGGCAGCGGGTGCAAGCAGCAGCTCCAGCGCTGGCAGTGGATGTGAGTGGGACCATGCCAGCAGCAGGTGCAGGAGGCGGCTGCCGGCCCTGATCTCCCCTCAAGAGCAGGGGGAGGTGGAGAAGCCCCGAGGGGCCACTGGGGTTGGCGGTCACTGCTCGCACCCGCTGATGGCACACAGCGAGTGGGGCCCACACCAGCAGCAGGTGCAAGCGCTAGGCAGGACTGAGGTGCGTGGAAGCAAAGAATTCTCAGTAACCACCAGAAGCTTGCCCCGTTGGCAGCGACTGGCACCCCCCTTGGTCTGGTGCCCCCGGCTCACCTGCTCCATCATCCCACCATGGCTGACACCTGCCATGTTCTGCACATGCCCCCTGGTGGTCAGTGCCCATCATAGCAACTGGTTGTTCTGTTGTTCCCATTGTTCTGCCTTTTGGTTTATTTGCATATTAGCCTTTCATTATATAGGATTTTTTTTTTTTTTTGAGAAGAAGAGAGGGGGAGAGAGATAGAAACATGAATGATGGGAGAGAATCATTGACCTGCTGCCTCCTGCATGCTCCCTACTGGAGATCAAGTCCACAACCTGGGGATGTGCCATTGGTCAGAATTGAACCCAGGACCCTTCAGTCCACAGGCCAATGCTCTATCCACTGAGCCAAGCTGGGGTGATCACCTGGAGTTTTAACGTTCTTATGCACCAGGCTAGACAAGCAGTGTCTCTGGGTGTGGGATTTGGGCACCAGTGTATTTAAAGCTCCTAAGGGACCCTGACTGGTGTGGATTAGTGGTTAGAGCATTGTCCCAAGCTCCGAAGGGACGCAGGTTGGATTCCCAGTCAAGGTCATGTACCTGGGTTGCAGGTTCAACCCCCTGCCCCAGTTGGGGTGTTTGTGGGAGGCGACCGATCAATGTGTCCCACACATAGATGTTTCTCTCTCTTTGCCCCTCAATTCCTTACACTCTCTAAAAATCAATGCTAAAACTATCCTCAGGTGATAAGTATCAACAACAAAAAGCTCCCTAGGGATTCTAAGGTGTAAATCTCGAGCAAATTTCTGCTGAGGAGTAGGTGGACTCAGATAATATGTTGCTGTCATTATTGAGACCAGGCATAGACTCTATTTCGTGAAAAGAAAATTCAAACTCACCGTATCTTAATCCACCTAAAAAAAATCAGGTGTTATAAAAATATATTTTATTGGTTCTTTTAAAGAGAGGAAGGGAGAAGAATAGAGAGATAGAAGCATCGATGAGAGAGAAACATTGATCAGCTGCCTCCTGCACACCTCCCACTGGGGATGTGCCCACAACCAAGGTACATGCCCTTGCCCGGGATTGAACCCGGGACCCTTCAGTCTGCAGGCCGACGCTCTATCCACTGAGCCAAACCAATTAGGACAAAAGAAATATTTTTAAATGGTCACCATTGTTTTTATAGTAAATGAATACAGTATCTGCCTATAATTTTGCTTGTAAAATTTTTTAAAAAAAACTATTGTTTGACTCTATACTTGAATTCCTCTAAATAAAAAGCCTAACATGAAATACCCTTAATCTAATGCCATTTTAAAATTGTTATCACAGTAAACAACTTGCAAGAGACACAGTTGGGTCAGATTAAAGATGGGGTTCATTCATAGGACTGGGAGAGAGACTGGGTGTCCATATACCTGTTGTGATGTCTTCCGGCCAGCAGGGGGCACCAACACACCACTACTCCAGAGCTGTAGACCTTGGATGAGATGGGAGAGAGCTGTTCCACATTTAAGCGGGAGAAGAGCGGAGCAAAGACGCGGAGGTGACATTATCCTAGTATTTGTTTCCACTGGTATCATTTAAAGCTAAAACCCAAACAGCTGGGACATGCTAACGTGGCAAACATTTGGAACCGTGGCAGGTGGGAATCTAAATAGAAACAACCCCTTTGGTTTGCAACACTGAACAAACCCTGACGCACACACGGCTTTATGAACCCGCCTGGGCACCTACCCAACAGCAATGTTCACCAAGAGACATACGAAAAGGTGCATCCTAACGTGCATTACGCGTTATGAGCCCAAACTAGAAACTCCCCAAATGCCCATAAACCATGTAACGAACCAAGTAAATTTTGGTGCCATCACCCAATCAAAGACTCTATGTGAGCACAGAACGCTTAACACGAAATCTACCATCTTAACAGATTGGAAATGCACAACACGGAATCCTTAACTAAGGGTACAGCGTGGGTAGAATTCTACAGCAGCGAACTCTACAAGTTTTCATCTTGCATGACTGGAAGTTTGTACCTTTAAAATATATATATATATATATATATATATATATATATTTGATTTTTTACAGAGAGGAAGAGAGAGGGATAGAGAGTTAGAAACATCAATGAGAGAGAATCATTGATCAGCTGCTTCTTGCACACCCCCTACTGGGGATGTGCCCAAAACCAAGGTACAAGCCCTTGGCCAGAATTGAACCCGGGACCCTTCAGTCCGATGCTCTAGCCACTGAGCCAAACCAGTTTCAGCTGCATTAAATATTTTTAAAAGCTGGGATGCCGTTCAGAGAATTAGAGATACTGGTAATTACCCTGGTAAATTTTTTTATATTTTATTTTATCGATTTCAGAGCAGAAAGAGAGAGGGAGCGAGAGAAACATCAATGATGAGAATCATTGATCAGCTGCTTCCTGCACGCCCCCTGGGCATGTGCCCTGGCCAGGAATCAGTGGTGACCTTCTGGGTTATAGGTTGACGCTGGACCACTGAGCCACACTGACTGGACTACCCTAGTAATTTTTAATAGTGATGTCATCAAAGTTCAGAAATGTGATAATTCAAAGCTCCAGGATGAAGTAACAGGTTTTATGCAGTTGCCACCAGTCCTTCTCATGTACACAGGCAGGAGAACAAATATTTATCTCTGTGAGCTCTAAACATCTTTGAGCATTATTCCCATGGGAACAGCTCTGGAGGGAGGTCCGCCATCTTCTCCCGGAATATTCTGTCAAAGGCTTCAGCTTGGGCCACTGTGAAGTGATTTTTCCAGTCTCCAGAAATGCCTGGCCAACATAAAACAGAGACTCATGTCAGATGTAGCGGTAGGTCCCAAGACCCCAATACATCTCCTTCTGGATCTGTTCCTCTGCCCCCTTGACATGGAAATCGCAGCTACCATAGCAGAAAGGCCAAGTGTCTGCAGCCCACATCAGTACTCTGAATAGAGGCTGCCTGGTAAGAGCATGAGAGACGTTCTCTGGGTGATGAGAGCTAAAGTTTGATACGTTCAAACACTCCCTAGTCCCAACTGCTAGTGTCCTGCTGCAAGCACAAGAATGCCCTCTCCATATTCCGAGACCTCCTGAAGCCGGACCATTTTCTCTTACCTTTTCTCATAAGTGACCCATTCTTATCCTCGATGAGCCAGCCGCGCAGGAGCGTGTAGTTGGACATCTTGTTTTCCTTCATGACCTGGAAGGAGCTGTGTGTGAGGAGCGAGCTCAGCTCTTCCGGCTCTAATGTCTTGCCCAGGAAGTGGCAGATCTTCAGAACAGCACTTCTTGTGTCCTAGAAGAAGAAGAAAGAGCAAAAGAGAGGGTATGAAAGACAAAGGGCACAGACAGGGAGATGAGAAGGAGGGAACGAATGGCAGGATGAGGGAGAGGGAGAGAGGAACAACACAGAAATGAGAGTGCTCAGTTGAATGTGATCAGGATGAAGAAAGGGAAGAAGGTGAAACGAAAGAGCAAGCGTCAAGGTTGCGGGTTCAGTCCCCAGTTGGGGTGTACGCGGGAGGCAACCAGTCCATGTTTCTCTCTCTTTCTCTCCCTTCCTTTTCTTGCTAAAATCAATGCAAACATTAAATAAAAAGGTATCAGAGGAAACAAAGAACACATGAAGAAGCAGAGCATGGCATTTGGAGGTGCCAACCAGAAGTGGGACAATGGAGACCAGGGGGCTTCGTTCACTCCTAAGGACCCTTCACAAAGCTTTCCTTTGGCTGAGAAGGTGGACTAGAGGCACAGAGGAGCAAATGGAAATTAGAGGGAGCGAAGACGGTGACGAGACTGTGTGCTAACCACAGGAGCAATAGTTACCTGTTTTAGCTCTTCGTAACTCACTATCAAAACGTTCCCCTGCCCTCTCATGGACAACCAGCCACGGGTGTGGTCAAACCATGATCCAAAAGCCACTGCGAGGGGGAGGCAGAAAGAGCCGGGGGTTACAGACTGTGACAGCAGGGACCCAGCTGTCACGTTCAGTCTCGTGGACATGCTTGCTTACACAATGTGTGGCACGTAACTATTTGCTGAATTATTCAATGAGTGCGGAGATGGAAAATTATCATCCAACACCAGGCATTTACCTTTATGAGCCTACTTCGTTTAGAGCAGACTATGTACCCAGTTTTCCTATTTTAAAAAGGTTTTGGAATTGATTTTAGAGAGACAGAAGAAAGGAGAGGGAGAGAGAGAGAGATCTGTTGTTCCACTTATTCGTGTACTCGTTGGTTGATTCTTTTTTTTTTTAATGTGTTTTTTAAAAATATATATTTTTATTGATTTTACACAGAGAGGAATTGAGAGGAACAGAGAGTTAGACATCGATGAGAGAGAGTCATCGACCAGCTGCCTCTTGCACACCCCCCACTGGGGATGTGCCCGCAACCAAGGTACATGCCTCTGACCGGAATCGAACCCGGGACTTTTCAGTCTGCAGGCCGACGCTCTATCCACTGAGCCAAACTGGTCCCGGCTTAATGTGTGTGTGTCTTTTCTTCTTCTTCTTCTTCTTCTTCTTCTTCTTCTTCTTCTTCTTCTTCTTTTTTTTTTTTTTTTTTTTGTGTGTGTGTGTGTGTGTGTGTGTGTGTGTGTGTTTTAGACGGAGAGGGAGAAAGAGAAGACATTGATTGGCTGCCTCCTGCATGACGCCTACTGGGAATCAAGCCTGCAACCGTGGCCTGTGTCTTAACCTAGAATTGAACCAGCAACCTCTTGGTGCACAGACAACACTCCACCAACGTTGCCACACTGGCCTCCTTGGTTGATACTTGTATGTGCCTGGACCAGGGATTGAACCCACCGCTTTGTGAATCAGGATAATGCTCCAACCAACTGAGCTAGCTACCTGGCTGGGACTGTACTGAGATTTCTTTTCTTCTTCTTTTCACTAATCCCCACCTGAGAATTTATTTTTAGAGTGGTAGTGGGTTTGGGAGGGAAAAGACAGGAAGAGAGAGTGTGTGTGAGAGTGGGAGAGAGAGAGATTTGTTGTGCCATTTATTTATGCTTTCATTCATTGCCTTTTGTATGTACCCTGTCTGGGGATTGAACCCACAACTTTGGTCTATCAGGAGGAATGCTCCAACCAACTGAGTTACCAGCCAAGGCTGTACCCCATTTTCAAGAGTCTCCAAGTAGATCTTGCCAGAGCCATGTGGCCTAACAAGAATGGGGCAAGAAAGTGTTCTTGCTGCCCCAAATCTGTTCACCATGGAGAACTTTGGGCTGCTGTTGTAATTACTGTTCCTTTGAAAATTATCTGCCTTTTCTTTGGTTTAAGATTTTCTTTCCTTTTGCCCCACTGCAGCTTTCCTAGAGACCAGGTGAAGATTTCATTGTCATAATTCTTTGTAAAGCTTGGTGTGGTTCTTCAATTTGAGATGTCATCAATGCAGGAAATTCTCAGGCAAGTCCCCTTGAAAACTGCCTTTCCCTTTATCAGCTATCTTCTCAGGAGGTAAATCTTCTCACTCTGCCTTCTATATCTTAACTATTTTATACTTTTTAATGGCTGCCTACCATGCCTAACCCCTTCTTAGACCCAAAGTGTACTGGGGAATTATCAACTGAGAATTCTGCTCAGTTAATCTATCACTCAAAAATGAGCATAGCGCTGGCCAGTGTGGCTCAATGGGTTGAGTGTCATCCCGTACACTGAGAGGTCGCTGGTTCAGTTCCCCAGGTTGTGGGCTTGATCACTGGTTAGGGACATGCAAGAGGAAGCTGACCAAAGCTCACATTGATGTTTTTATACCTCTCTCTCTCCCCTTTCCCTTCCTCCCTCTCTATAAAATCAATAATAAAAACATTTTTAAAAATCTTGAATAAAATATTATCAACTTGGAGAGATCAACCAAAGGACTTGTATGCATGCATATATGCCTAACCAATGGACACAGACAACAGGGGTGAGGGAATGAGTTGGAGGATAATGAGGGGATAAGGACACATATGTAATACCTTAATCAATAAAAAAATTTAAAATATATATTATCAACTTGAGTACAATAGTATATTGAAAGAATTATACACCATGGGATGCACTGCTATTCAATATTGTCCCAGAGCCCTGGCCAAGAAGATAAGACAGAAAAAATAAAAGCAATATACAGGTATTAGAAATGAGGATAATAGTCATTACTTTAAGGTTACAATTATGCTTCCTAGAGAACCAAAGTTAGAATTAAGAATAGGGTTTGTTCAGATCAACATTTAAAATAAGTTACATTCCCCCCCCCTCCCCAAATCAGGTACAAACAACTGGAAAATCTTATATAATAAAAGAGTAATATGCAAATCAACTGAACAACAGAATGACCAGTCTCTATGATGTGCACTGAACACCAGGGGGCACACACTCAATGCAGGAGCTTCCCCTCTCCCCCCGCCCCCAGTGGTCAGTGCACTCCCATAGCCAGAAGCTGGGCTCACAGCGGGAGAGCACAGCAGCAGTGGCGGGAGCCTCTCCCGAGGCAGCGCCAGGATGAGCAGGCCTAAGCCGCCAGCCAGACATCCCCCAAGGGCTCCCGGACAGTGAGAGGGCTCTGGCTGGGCTGAGGGACATCCCCCTCACTCAGTGCACAAATTTCGTGCACCAGGCCCCTAAAGTAACATAAAGATGTCATAATCTAAGAAGAAATGAAATGTGTCCAAAAGCCGAGACCGGTTTGGCTCAGTGGATAGAGCGTCGGCCTGCGGACTGAAAGGTCCCGGGTTTGATTCCAGTCAAGGGCATGTACTTTGGTTGCGGGCACATCCCCAGTAGGGGGTGTGCAGGATGCAGCTGATCGATGATTCTCTCTCATCGATGTTTCTGACTCTCTATCCCTCTCTCTCCCTCTCTGTAAAAAATCAATAAAATATATTTAAAAAGAAAAGAAAAGAAATGTGTCCAAAAAAGAGTTGAGGCTCACTCTCCTTCCCAGAAGCATGCCTGTGCCTTTCCCTTCCCTCCTTTTTCTTCTCCACCACAGGCCTGCATATCTCTCTCTCTCTCTCTCTCTCTCTCTCTCTCTCTCTCTCTCTCTCTCTCTCTTTTTAAATATATTTTATTAATTTTGTACATAAAGGAAGGGAGAGAGATAGAGAGTTAGAAACATTGATGAGAGAGAGTCATCAATCAGCTGCCTCCTGCACACCCCCTCCTGGGGATATGCCCGCAACCAAGGTACATGCCCTTGACCGGAATCAAACCCGGGACCTTTCAGTTCCCAAGCCGACGCTCTATCCATTGAGCCAAACCGGTTTCGGCAGGCTTGCATCTCTTAAGCTCCAAGGGTCCCCAGGAGACTTGCAACCAGGGCAGCAATGGGCTCATCCCAGGCTAAAAGGGGCTCATCCCAGGCTAAAGGGGCCTTGAAGACAGAGGGGCCCCTGTCTTCAAGGCCCCTTTTCTCTGGCTTGCACCATTGCGTTTCACTGTTGCCTTTTTATTTTTATTTTATTCTTTCTCTTTTTTTCTGAAAGAGTAACCTGAAGCTAAGCAGGAGAGGGGGTTGACGAGCTCAGCCAGGACCAGCTTGATGAGAAATACGACCGTGGACTTTGAAGATTGACCTTCATGCCGAGCGAGGGCAAACACTTCAGGGAATGTATACTTGTCCACACGTAATAGAGGATTGCCACATAGCCTAGCAGGACCAAAGGGCATGCAGGCGAGGACACCACCACGTCTGTCCCATGAATCTAGGCGGGGAGTAATAGTGACAGGGAGCGCAAATAAATACTCATTATTCAGCGGAGGTGTGTCAGCTGCTTACCGCGTGGCAAGCACCGCTGGAGGCCCTGAGGTCAACAATGAGCAACCCAGAGAGCTCACATTTCACTCGGGGCGAACAAAGAGTTGGAATACATACTCACTGGCCAAAACCGGTTTGGCTCAGTGGGTAGAGCGTCGTCCTGTGGACCGAAAGGTCCCAGGTTCGATTCCGGTCAAGGGCATGTACCTGGGTTGCGGGCACATCCCCAGTAAGAGGTGTGCAAGAGGCAGCTGATCGATGCTTCTCTCCCATCGATGTTTCTAACTCTATCTCTCCCCTTTCCTCTCTGTAAAAAAATCAATAAAAAATATTTTTTAAAAAAGAATACATACACATTGGTGATGAGTACTAAGGGGGGGAAAATAGTAGTATAGAAATGGGGAGGGGGCTATTTTATATGGTGTTGAAAGGGAGATTTCTTTAAATATGGAGGCATTTCAGCAGAGACCAGGATGAAGACTTTACTCAAAGTTATGGGATTTGAGTAAAGGAAAGAGGTGAGGGGCCTGGGGAAGTGAGGCGGGGAAAAACATGACACTTGTGGATGTCAGACTCATGCCCTTGGATGTGAGGTAGTTTTATTTATTTATTTATTTATTTATTTATTTATTTATTTATATTTTATTGATTTTTTACAGAGAGGAAGAGAGAGGGGTAGAGAATTAGAAACATTGATGACAGAGAAACATTGATCAGCTGCCTCTTGCACACCCCCACCTGGGGATGTGCCCACAACCAAGATCCATGCCCTTGACTGGAATCGAACCCAGGACCCTTCAGTCCACAGGCCGACGCTCTCTCCACTAAGCCAAACCGGTTTCGGCAGTTCTACTTATCTAATGAGATAAATATGCAGTGGGAACCATTGGGGGCAATGCCTTCTGTGTTGAACATATGAACCAGCGGTACCTGTGGGTCTCCAGGCAGATGTCCGAAGGCTTCAGAGAAACGGGTCTGAAGCCAGGGAGACATGTCACTGCTGAACTATGGGACTCATCATACAGTTTTGGGGGGAAAGTGTCAAATCTCACTTATCTGAGAAAGCCTAGAGACTCTGCACAATGAAAAAGATGGAAATCCGAGGGTGACACATACCCTGGTACACTTTGGAGACCCATAAGACAAGAGGATAAGGCGAATTGGATAAGGATGCCTCTGAAAAAAATGGCGGCAAGCCGAAACCTGTTTGGCTCAGTGGATAGAGCATCTGCCTGTGGACTGAAAGGTCCCAGGTTCGATTCTGGTCAAGGGCATGTTGTACCTTGGTTGTGGGCACATCCCCACTAAAGGGTGTGCAGGAGGCAGCTGGTCGATGTTTCTCTCCATCAATGTTTCTAACTCTCTCTCCCTCTCCCTTCCTCTCTGTAAAAAATCAATAAAAATATATATATTTAAAAATGGTGGCAAGTCAGGCTTGTGTTGTTCAGGCCAATGAAAAGCTGACTCTTAGAAAGCCACACATGGGAAGAGAGAGGAGGAGAAGCTGAGTGCTCCGTATTAGTATCAGACAGCTGGGACGCGGGGAGGGGCAAGCTGCAAGGCCGGCTGGGTTCTGACTGGAGAGAAGCCGTGGAATTAGAAGCCTTGGGTTCCCATGGGGATGGGCCCAATCCCACCGGTGAGTGAGCTGTGGAGCAGCAGGTGGGCTGTGCCGGGAGGTCTGATGAAGAACTCGGACGATCCCCCAGCTGCCATATTTTACATATTTTTTTAAAATATATATTTTATTGATTTTTTTACAGAGAGGAAGAGAGAAGGATAGAGAGTTAGAAACATCGATGAGAGAGAATCATTGATCAGCTGCCTCCTGCACTCCTCCTACTGGGGATGTGCCCACAACCAATGCACATGCCCTTGACCGGAATCGAACCTGGGACCTTTCAGTCCGCAGACCGATGCTCTATCCACTGAGCCACACCGGTTTCGGCATATTTTATATATATTTTTTACTCACCGTGTCCTTGGATGAACCATTCAAAATATTGTTCCAGCGACTCTGGTCTCTTCACGAACCTTGAAATAATCCAGAAAAAATAACCAGACACGAGAATATCCCTGGGATTTCGGATCAGGTAAATAACCTGGAAGAGAAAAGTGGGACGATGATAGTTTCCCATCCTTCTCATCTTCATAAAGATGGAGAGAGAGAGAGAGAAAAAAAGCCAATTTCTAGAAAATTCCTATTAATTATCAATAGGTTATTTATTATTTATTTATTTATTTATTTATTTTTTGCTAATCTTCACCCGAGGATATTTTTCCATTGACCTTTAGAGAGAGTGGGGGGGAAGAGGAGAGACAGAAAGAGAAAAACGTTGATGTGAGAGAATCACGTTAATTGGTTGCCTCCCACACATGCCCGGACCAGGGACAGGGATCAAGTCTGCAACTGAGGTACATGCCCTTGACTAGAATGGAATCTGCGACCTTTCTGAGATTTGCTCTAACCACTGAGCAATTAGCTAAGGCTCAATGGGTTCTTTTTAAAAAATATATATTCATTGTTTCCAGAGAGGAAGGGAGAGGGAGAGATAGAAGCATTAATGATGAGAGAGAATCATTGATCAGCTGCCTCCTGCACGCCCCCTACTGGGGATCGAGCCTGCAACCTGGGCATGTGCCCTGACCAGGAATCAAACTGTGACCTCCTGGCTCATCCGTCAACTGACTCTCAACCACTGAGCCACACTGGCTAAGGCTCAATGGATTCTTTTAATAAGTTATTGCATTCGTTACTCAAATACATATTTTAAAGGTCCTGGGATATTATCAAGAATATACTAATGGGCCAAAACCAGTTTGGCTCAGTGGATAGAGCTTTGACCTGCGGACTGAAGGGTCCCAGGTTCGATTCCGGTCAAGGTCATGTACCTTGGTTGTGGGCATATTCCCAGTGGGGAAGTATGCAGGAGGCAGCTGATCGATATTTCCCTCCCATCGATGTTTCTGGCTCTCTATCCCTCTCTCTCCCTCTCTGTTAAAAAAAAAAATCAATAAAATATATATTTTAAAAAAGAATATACTAATGGAGGAAGAAAGCATCATCCCTTGCTTCTGGGACACTATGTCTACACACCTTGGGAAGCAACCGGAGGCTTTGAAGGCGAGTGGTATATTTATTTTCTATCGCTTGAAGATTACTAAGAGGAGGAAGGACTAAGAAATCGTGCTGCATTCACAGATACTCAGCAGACGTTTGAACGGTGTACGTGTATTTAAGTGACGTTGGAGAACGAGCAAACTAATCTACAGAGTCAGGAGTCAGTGGGTGGTCGCTGCCGTGGGTGGGCATTGGCTGGGAAGCGTGTGAAGGAATTCTGTGGGGGAGTAACAATATGCTACATCTGGATCTGGGAGGCAGCCACTCAGCTGTGGACATAGGCAAGGTTAGTACACACGCAGGCACACAGGCGCAAGAGTCCGGATTCCGCACCAACTTTGTCTGTGATGTGATCCCAGGCCCCAGCTCTCCCCAGGCCTCAGTTTCCCCACATGGGGACTTAACAAGCACAGAGAAATGACGATGCGAATGTGCTTAACACTATTTATTTACTTATTTTTATATATTTTATTGGTTTCATTACAGAGAGGAAGGGAGAGGGATAGAAAGCTAGAAACATCAATGAGAGAGAAACATCAACCAGCTGCCTCCTGCACATCCACCACTGGAGATGTGCCCACAACCAATGTACATGCCCTTGACTGGAATCGAACCTGGGACCCTTCATTCCACAGACTGACGCTCTATCCATTGAACCAAACCGGTTTTGGCTTAACACTATTTATAACCAGTGTGTCATAAACAAGTTTGAGAAGTGACAGGTTTTTTGTTTTTTTGTTTTCTTTTGTTTTTCTTTAAAAAAACAACAACAGCCGAAACCGGTTTGGCTCAGCGGTAGAGCGTCGGTCTGCGGACTGAAAGGTCCCAGGTTCGATTCCGGTCAAGGGCATGTACATTGGTTGCGGGTACATCCCCGATAGGGGGTGTGCATGAGGCAACTGGTCGATGTTTCTCTCTCGTTGACGTTTCTAGCTCTCTATCTCTCTCCCTTCCTCTCTGTAAGAAAAATCAATAAAATATATTTTAAACAACAACAACAACACTTAATTTCCTTTATCCAATTGCCTATTGAAGGACACATGGGTTGCTTCCATGTCTCGGCTATTGTAAATAATGCTGCAATGAACACGGGGATACATATGCCTTTTCAAATTAGTGTTTTAGATTTCTTTGAAAATGTGAAGTACACAGCAAAGGGAATATATAGTCGAAATATTGTAGAAATATGCTTGGTGCCAGGTGAGTACTAGACTTAGTGGGCATCACTTCATAAGTTATACAAATGTCTAACACCATGCTGTGCACCTGTTGACTAGCAACTGCAATTGAAAAATAAAAGTTTTTATTAAAAAAGCTTTATGGTGCTGTCACACATTGTGAACTCTGCAAGAGGAGAGAACATTATTCTAAGCTTCGAAGTCTAATTTAAGCATAAGACATATTTTAAAATCACAAATCAATGAGCACCTTCCAGGAAGGGGTGTTTCTAAAAGCCATCTGAGATATGCTAGGTCCTGGATTTCCACATCCCTTCTGGTGATCATCCGTTAGCCCATGAGAGATTCGTGTGGCTGCTAAGCCCAATAGACAGCTAGACATAGGAAGACACAGCAATCATGATGCCCAACAGGCAGCGGTTAGTAAAACAATCAATCGTGATGCCTGAGCACTCACCCCGGACTCAACCTTGAATTATGAATTTCCTGCTTCCTTCATGGCCAACTCGGTGTCTGCTGCTTCTACCGAAGTGGCAGGAGGCATTTATTTAATTAAGGTCGGCTAATTATTATTTTTAAATATATTTTATTGATTTTTTACAGAGAGGAAGGGAGAGAGATAGTTAAAAACATCATTGAGAGAGAGTCATCGATCAGCTGCCTCTTGCACACTCCCTACTGGGGATATGCCTGCAACCAAGGTACATGCCCTTGACCGGAATCGAACCCGGACCCTTCAGTCCCCAAGCCGATGCTCTATCCATTGAGCCAAACCGGTTTCGGCTAAGGTCGGCTAATTATTTTTTAGAGCAACAAAAGGGGAGTCTTCTAACATGTAACAGTTATAAATTAGAAGCCTTGGGTTCCAAAGGTGATGGACCCTGTCGCACAGGTGAGTGAGATGTGGGTTTAAAACGTGGTTTTCTGAGATCTTGGCATCACCATTTCACTTTGCATCTAGCTCAAGTCTGGGCCGTGGCCTTGCCCAAATGTGCACTCTCAGCCCCACCCCAGACCTACTGGGTGGCATGGCAGCTCAGCCAGGTCTCCGGGTGATTCCCAGGCATGCTGCATGCTGACGTTGGGAAAGCAGTCATCAAACACATCTCGACCATTGTGCACTGACCTTGGTCTTGGACTTGAAGATAGACTTGGGGAAGAGGTGGATGGGGACGTGGGAGGTGATGAGGCGTGGGCCTTCCTTATCCTTTAGGATTTGGTACCCACGCGTGTTCTCCACCCAGGGAGAGCGTTCCCAGATGGGCACAGATTGGACCCACGTGGGATCCCCTTTGGAGTAGATCAGGCAGAGGATTTCAATCAACCAGTTCGTTCCTGGATAAAAAAGGAAAAAGAGGGTGGTCACTCATTCTTATAATCTGTCTTTTAAAAATAGTGTGATAAAATGCAACATAAACTGCACCCTCTTAACTACTCTCTGTTTTAATTTTTTTTATTTATTGAATGAATTTAGAGAGAAGAAGAAGGAGAAGGAAGAGGAGGAGGAAGAGGAGGAGCAGGAGAAGGAAGAAGAGGAGAGGAGGAGGAGAATGAGGAGGAAGAGGAGAAGGAGAAGGAAGAGGAGGAGGAGGAGGAGAAGGAGGAGGAGAAGGAGGAGGAGGAGGAGGAGGAGGAGGAGGAGGAGGAGGAGGAGGAGGAGGAGGAGGAGAAGAAGAAGAAGAAGAAGAAGAAGAAGAAGAAGAAGAAGAAGAAGAAGAAGAAGAAGAAGAAGAAGAAAGGAAACATTTATTTAGTGTTCTACTTTTTTACGCATTCATTGGCTGATGCTTGCATGTGTCCTGACCGGGGATTGAACCTGCAACCTTAGTGTATGGGGACGATGCTCTAACCAACTGAGCCGCCCAGCCAGGGCTGACCATGTTTGAGTGCACAGTTCACTAGTGTTAAGCCTAGTTACATTGTTATGCAACCCATCTCCAGTACTTTCTCATCTGGCAAAACTGAAACTCTGTCCCCATTAAGCAACAACTCTCCATTTCCTCTCCCCTCCAGTCCCTGGCAACCTCCACCCTACTTTCTCTTTTAGAGCTTGATTACTCTGCACAGCTCCTGGAAGTGGGCTGTACAGTATTTCTCCTTCTGTGACCGGCTTATTTCACTTAGCGCCATGTCCTCACAGTTCATCTGTGGTACATCGTGTGTCAGAACTTCATTCCTTTTTAGGCTGAATAACATTCCGTTCTGTGTATATACCATACTTTGGTTATCCACTCATCCGCCAATGGGCATTTGCCTAAATCCTTTGAACATGTTCCCATTGCCCTTGACTTTTCACAACCAGGCCTTTTCCAACATCTTCAGCCTCAGTCTTTGCCCAAGATGCTGTCCCATAGAAATACAGTTCATATCCTTTCATTCCCTTGAATTTTCCAGGCTTTTTTTTTTCTTTTCCTTTTTAAAATATATTTTTTTCTTGATTTGGGAGAGAGAGCGAGAAACATCAATGAGAGGGAAAGATCAATCAGCTGCCTCCTGCATTGGGGATCGAGTCTGCAGCCCGGGCATGTGTGCTGACTGGGACTCCAACTAGAGACCTCTTGGTGCATGGAACAATGTTCATCCAATTGAGCCACACTGACCAGGGTATTCTTTTTATTTTTAAATTCTCACTTGAGGAAAGGTTTAGAGGGAGAGAGAGAGGGAGGGAGAGAGAGAGAGAGAGAGAGAGAGAGAGAGACTGATGTGAGAGAATTGCTTCCAGCACTTGCTCCAACTGGAACCAGTATCAAACCTGCAACCAAGATACATGCCCTTGACCAGGAATCAAACCTGAGACCCTTCAGTGCTTGAGCTGATGCTCTCATCATTGAGTAGCACCAGCCAGGGCACGTTTCCTTCTATTTTTTCTGTAAGGGCGTCACTGTTCATCACCCTCACTTCTCCTTATAAGCACCTGAATCTGCTTTAGGATTTGTTCCTATTAGTTCCCCTAAGGCGTTCCATTACCCCCTCCAAACACTCATCCTCCTGTGTAACTGCCTGGCTGCCTCCTCTTCTCTGGAAATCGTTGGTATCTGGGCCCAGCTATGTGCCCCCAAAGCCTTATGCCTTGGCTGGCAAAGAGAAAACTCTCCATGCACCTAGTGAATGGCTGAGGGACTAGGCCCAGCCAGTCTCTGTATCTGGTCCGGTGTCCTTACCTGATTTGGGGAAAGACACTGTTAAGACATCTTCATCCTTAAACACAAAATTCTGCATTGCTCTCAGGTGTTCAGGTGTGTAGTCCACCAGTGGGAACGGTATGCCTTCAAACCACACATACCCGTCTGACATCACCGGGAGCTCTCTGTACCGGTGTTAGAGTCCCAGCCGTAGCCACGGTTAGAGGCAGCTGTGGCGAGATCACCTTTTATAGTAAAGCCAGAGCAATCATTAACCTCTCCAGTGTGTTGGGGAGTTGCCTGCTGATAGAGAGAAGCAGATGTTGTAGCTGATAGATGACCACACGTGTTGATGATATTGAGCAACTGTGAAGTCATTCAAGAACACTGTTGGGTAATCTGAGTTTGAATTCTTGGGAGAGAACCAGGAATTCAACAGCAAGCTCACAGTAGAAATGTGGGTGAATTAAAAATGTTTAGTTGCTCCATTTCCTGGGGAGGAAAGATGGCGGAAGAACAGAAGGGAGGATTCTGAGCCCGGTCCTGAAGCAGAAAGAGAGAGCAGCTGATGGTGTTGAGCTGTGTTTATTAACAACCTGGGAGACAGCGAACCCCAGAAGAAACGGCTGGGGGGCCGCTGACAGAGGTACCTCGCACAGGGAGGCACCCACGCGGGCTGCATCCCTTCCCGGAGCTACCTGCCGGCTTGGACGGGGAAACCTCGCCATCTTGAGAGGAAGATAGGATCTTGTCAGAGGCCTGAATATCCACAGCCGCACTGACCACCAAGCAGCTGTGATCCCCAGAACACGGATCCCAGGCAGCGCGAACACCCGGCCCCACAGGAGTGCCCCACTGCTCGGCGAGAAGGTCAGTTTTCCCCGGAGAGGGTGGAGAGCGCTCCCGGCGAAGACAAAGGGCTGTGCGCGCACAGGGCGCGCGGAAGCTGGAGACAAGGGCGGTGATTATAAGTGGAAGCCCCAGTGTTGGGCGGGTATCACCCGTAAAAGTGGACGGGGCTCCTAACAGGGGAGATATCTAAAGAGCAACACATTTGGATCTGCCGCGGAGGGATATCGGACAGTTGCGGGAGATTGCAGTTGCTCGACCTGCCCCTCCCCCCTCCGTAGATCCTGCTTCAAAGAGGACAAAAAAAAAGCAAAAAAAAAAAAAAAAAGCTGAGAGGCTCTAGAGTCCGGGAAGTCAACCTAGAAACACTGCCCCCAGAGGCTAATTTACAAATTGACTCTAGTGTAATAAAAACAAAGCAAAACCTCCCTGAAAATCAGGACTGGATCATAACAATAGAGGAAGCCAACGACCTTCATTACTGCAAATTTTATTTAAATTTAAATTTTTTTTTTTTTTTAATTTTTAAATTTTTGTTTTTTATTTTTGTTCTCATTATTTGCAACGTTTACTCAAGAAACTTTTTTTTCTCACTTGATTTTATCTTTATAATTACTACATTGTATACGTAATCAACACTATTACTGCTACTAATTTACTTTTTTCATCTTATTTTCTTTTGTTTATTTTTATTATTTTTATTTCATCATATTATATATATATATTTTTTTTTTATTTCAGGATTACTGTTTATCTATCTTTCCTTCTCCAACGCTTTATTCTATCTCAACCCTACCTTTATGCCTTCACCCTCTTTCTGATCTTTTCCTTTGGTACCCCGTTTATCTTAACCCTTCCTGCTCTAGATTTTCCCCATTCCTTCTGTCTACCCCCTCCTAAAACTTCACCCTACTTGTATATATCTAATTTCCAACTGCTCCAAGCCCATTCACACCTCCCTCGCAGTTGTCCTAAAAACAAAACAAAACAAAACAAAACAAAAAAACAGTCTTTCTCTCTAACTCTTTGAAGTTGTATGTTAAATGGTAACTATACTGAAGTTGTATGCTTTTTTTTTAAATAAGATTAATTTGCCTATTCTTTTGGTTTGATTGTATGTTTATGTTAGCTGGGTTCTAGTCAACTTTATTGGTGGTTATTAATATTACAAACACATTTCTATTCAGTGCCTTGCGAGTTGTACCTGGTTGTGTTGTATTTTGTGCCTTTAAATCAAAGCAGAAGAGAGAGAACTACACAACTAGACATCCTAAATAATGGGGAGACCCAAAACCAGCCCGCATATGAAAGAAAAGCAGGCTTCACCAGAAAAGGAAGTAAATGAGCTAGAAGCAAGCAACCTATCAGAGCAAGAATTCAGAGTAATGATCATAAGATGGCTAAAAAGAATGGAAGACAAATTTGATAATATGAGTAAGAACCAAGAGGAAATGAAAAATGACATCGCTACTGTAAAGAACTCAATAGAAAGCATCAAGAGTAGATTAGAAGAAGCAGAGGACCGCATCAGTGAGCTAGAAGACAAGATGGAAAAAAATACCCAATTAGAACAGCTTCTGGAGAAAAAAATTAAAAAACAGGAGGAAAGTCTAAGGGAACTTTGGGACAATACAAAACAAAACAATATTAGAATAATAGGGGCTCCAGAAGGAAAGGGAATTGAGGAAGACATGGAAAACGTATTTTAAGAAATAATGACAGAAAACTTTCCTGAGATAGAGAAGAAAAAACCCACACAAATCCAAGATGCTCGCAGAGTCCCAAGCAAAATGAACCCCAGAAAACCGACCCCTAGACACATTATAATTAGCTGGCAAACACCAATGACAAAAAAAAGAATTTTAAAAGCAGCCGGAGAGAGACAGAAAGTTACATATAAAGGAACCCCCATCAGACTAGCAACTGACTTCTCCACCGAAACTTATCAGGCCAGAAGGGAATGGGATGAATTATACAAAGTCATGCAAAGGAAGGGTCTGAATCCAAGAATACTGTACCCAGCAAGGCTATCAATCAAAAGTGAAGGTGAAATCAGGAGCTTCACAGACAAAAACAGACTAAGGGAATTTATCTCCACCAAACCAGCAATGCAAGAAATGCTAAAGGGTCTACTGTAAAATTAAAGAAATAGAAAGCAAAGAAGGAACACAGGGGTATAGAATAAAGATGGCGTCAAATAAGTATCTATCAATTATAACCTTAAATGTAAATGGACTAAATGCTCCAATCAAAAGACATAGGGTAATGGATTGGATAAGAAAACAAGACCCATATATCTGTTGTCTACAAGAAACCCACCTCAGGAAAAAAGATGCACACAGACTGAGGGTGAAGGGTTGGAAAAAGGTTTTCCAGGCAAATGGAAATGAAAAAAAAAGCTGGGGTAGCAATACTTATATCTGACAAATTAGATCTCAGAGTGAAGGACATAACAAGAGATAATGAAGGCCACTTCATAATACTAAAGGGAGCAATCCAACAAGAAGAAATAACCCTAGTAAATATATATGCACCCAATACGGGAGCACCCCAATATATAAAAAAACTGCTGGAGGACATTAAGGGAGAGATTAATAACAATACAATCATAGTAGGAGATTTTAATACCCCACTGTCACCCTTTGACAAATCATCTAAACAAAAAATCAGCAAAGAAATATCAAATCTAAATGACTCGCTAGACCAGATGGAATTAATCGACATCTTCAGAACATTCCACCCCAAAGCCACAGAATATACATTTTTCTCAAGCGCTCATGGGACATTCTCAAAGATAGACCACATTTTGGGACATAGGCAAAGTCTCTTCAAATTTAAGAAGATAGAAATCATATCAAGCATCTTCTCAGATCATAGTGGCATAAAACTGGAAATTAACTACAATGAAAAAAATCCAAAGAAATCAAACACATGGAGACTAAACAGCATGCTATTAAACAAGGACTGGGTTACCAGAGAAATCAAGGAAGAGATTAAAAACATCCTGGAAACAAATGACAATGAAAACACAGCTATCCATAATCCATGGGACACAGCAAAAGCAGTTTTGAGAGGAAAGTTCATATCCCTACAAGCCTATTGCAAGAAACTAGAAAAAATGGTAACAAATGATCTAACTCTACAACTCAAAGAGTTAGAAAAAGAGCAACAAGAAAACCCCAGTGTAAGCAGAAGGAAGGAAATAACAAAAATCAGAGCAGAGATAAACGACATTGAGACCAAAGAAACAATACATAAGATCAACAAAACCAAGAGCTGGTTCTTTGAAAGAATAAACAAGATAGATGGTCCTCTAGCCAGGCTAACCAAGAAACAAAGAGAGAGGACCCAAATAAACAAAATCATAAACGAAAGAGGTGAAATAACAACAGATCCCACCGAAATACAACGGATTGTTACAAAATACTACGAACAACTCTATTCCAACAAACTGAACAACCTGGAGGAAATGGACATATTCCTAGAAAAATACAAACTTCCAAAACTCAATCAGGAAGAATCTAAAAATCTCAATAGGCCAGTGACTTGGGAAGAAATTGAAACAGTCATCAAAAAGCTTCCAGTAAACAAAAGCCCAGGACCAGATGGCTTCACAGGAGAGTTTTACCAAACATTCAAGGAAGAACTAAAACCTATCCTCCTCAGACTATTCCAAAAAATTCAAGAGGAAGGAACACTTCCAAACTCCTTCTATGAAGCCAGCATCACCCTAATACCAAAACCAGATAAAGACAACTCAATGAAAGAGAATTACAGGCCAATATCCCTCATGAACATAGATGCCAAAATTCTCAACAAAATTCTAGCAAATCGGCTCCAGCAGAGCATCACAAAGATCATACACCATGGCCAAGTCGGATTTATTCCAGGAATGCAAGGTTGGTTCAATATCTGCAAATCAATAAATGTGATACATCACATAAACAAATTGAAAGATAAAAATCATATAGTCATATCAATTGATGCAGAAAAAGCATTTGATAAAATCCAACACCCTTTCCTGATAAAAACTCTCAACAAGGTGGGAGTACAAGGATCATACCTCAACATAATAAAAGCTATATACCATAAACCCACAGCCAACATCATACTCAATGGGCAAAAACTAAAACCATTCCCTCTAAGAACAGGAACAAGACAGGGATGCCCACTATCACCACTCCTCTTTGACATAGTACTGGAAGTACTAGCCATTGCAATTAGATAAGAGGAGGAAATAAAAGGCATCCAAATTGGAAAAGAAGAAGTAAAGTTATCCTTATTTGCAGACGACATGATATTGTATATAAAAAACCCAAAAGACTCCATTAAAAAACTAATTGACTTAATAAATGAATTTGGCAATGTAGCAGGATACAAAATTAATGCCAAGAAATCTATGGCATTTCTATACACCAACAACGAACTTATAGAAACTGAGACTAAAAAAGCAATTCCATTTACCATCGCACCAAAAAAAATAAGATACCTAGGAATAAACTTAACTAAGGAAGTAAAGGACCTATATGCGGAAAACTACACGACACTGAAAAAAGAGATAGAGGAAGATGTAAACAGATGGAAGAACATACCATGTTCATGGATTGGTAGAATCAACATCATCAAAATGTCCATACTTCCTAAAGCAATCTATAGGTTCAATGCACTCCCCATTAAAATACCAACGGCATATTTCACTGACCTAGAAAGAACTCTCCAAAAGTTCATTTGGAACAATAAAAGACCCCAAATAGCCACAGCAATTCTGAGAAAGAAGAGTAAAGTAGGAGGAATCTCAATACCAGACTTCAAACTGTATTACAAAGCCACTGTTCTCAAAACAGCCTGGTACTGGCACAAGAACAGATATATAGATCAATGGAATCGAATCGAGAACCCAGTTATCAACCCAAATCACTATGCTCAATATTTGACAAAGGAGGCATGAATATACAATGGAGTCAAGACAGTCTCTTCAATAAATGGTGTTGGGAAAATTGGACAGATACATGCAAAAGAATGAAACTAGATCACCAACTTACACCATACACAAAAATAAACTCAAAATGGATACAGGACTTAAACATCAGACGGGAAACCATAAAAATACTAGAAGCATCCACAGGCAACAAAATCTCAGACATATGCCAAAAGAACTTCTTCACTGATACTGCCCCTAGGGCAATGGAAGCTAAAGAGAAAATAAACAAATGGGACTACATCAAAATAAAAAGCTTTTTTACAGCAAAAGAAACCATCAACAAAACAACAAGAAAGCCCACGGTGTGGGAGAACATATTTGCAAATGTTACCACTGATAAAGGTTTAATCTCCATCATCTACAAACAGCTTATACATCTAAATAAAAGGAAGATGAATGATCCAATTAAAAAATGGGCAATGGACCTAAATAGAATATTTTCAAAAGAAGACAGAAGGAAGGCCAAAAGGCACATGAAAACATGCTCAAAGTCACTAATTATCCGAGAGATGCAAATCAAAACAACAATGTGGTACCATCTCACAACATCAACAAATGGCCAACATCAACAAATCAACAAACGACAAGTGTTGGGGAGGTTGTGGAGAAAAAGGAACACTCGTGCATTGCTGGTGGGAATGCAGACTGGTGCAACCACTGTGGAGAACAGTGTGGAGTTTCCTCAAAAAACTGAAAATGGAACTCCCATTTGACCCAGCAATCCCACTCCTAGGAATATATCCCAAGAAACTAGAAACACCAATCAGAAAGGATATATGCACCCCTATGTTCATAGCAGCACAATCTACAATAGCTAGAATCTGGAAACAGCCCAGGTGCCCGTCAGCAGATGATTGGATCCAAAAACTATGGTACATCTACACAATGGATACTATGCTGCCATAAAAAAAAAGGAATTCTCATCATTTGCAGCAACCTGGATAGAACTAGAGAACATCATGCTGAGTGAAATAAGCCAGTCAATGAAAGAGAAATACCACATGGCCTCACTCATTTATGGGTATTAAAGAACATTATAAACTGACAAGCCAAAAGTCAGATATAAAGACAGTAAAGCAACAAGCAGACTGTAAAATTACAGCAGGGACAGTAGGGAGATCTGGGGGAGATAAGAGATCAACCGAAGGACTTGTATACATGCATATAAGTACAACCAATGGACACAAAACTCTGGGGAGGGAGGGTATGTATGGGAAGGGGGGAGTTAAAATATGTACACAGACAATAATTCAATAAAATAAATAAATAAATAAATAAATAAATAAATAAATAAAAATAAAAAATAAAAATGTTTAGTTGCCCTCACTGGTTTGGCTCAGTGGATAGAGCATCAGCCTGCAGACTCAAGAATCCCATGTTCGATACTGATCAAGGGCACCTATCCAGTAGGGAGTGTGCAGGAGGCAGCTGATTGATGTTTCTCTCTCATCAATGTTTCTAATTCTCTATCCCTCTCTCTTCCTCTCTGTAAAATAAAATAAAATAAAATAAAATAAAATAAAATTTTTTTAAATAGAGACACCTTAAAATGTAGCCATAGCAACAAACAAAACAAAATAGAAGTAGATTCATAGATACAGAGGACAGACCAACAGCTGTCAGAGGGGAGGATGGTGTGGAGCTGGGGACAGAAGGTGAAGGGATTAAGCAAAAAACAACAGCTGCGGCCGAAACTGGTTTGGCTCAGTGGACAGAACGTTGTCCTGCAGACTGAAAGGTCCCAGGTTTGATTCCGGTCAAGGGCATGTATGTTAGTTGTGGGCACATCCCCGGTGGGGAGTGTGCAGGAGGCAGCTGATCGATGTTTCTCTCTCATTGATGTTTCTAACTCTCTGTCCCTCTCTCTTCCTCTCTGTAAAAAGTCAATAAAGCCGAAACCGGTTTGGCTCAGTGGATAGAGCGTTGGCCTGTGTACTGAAGAGTCCCAGGTTCAATTCCGGGCAAGGGCATGTACTTTGGTTGAGGGCACATCCCCAGTGGGAGGTGTGCAGGAGGCAGCTGATCGATGTCTCTCTCTCATCGACGTTTCTAACTATCTCTCTCCCTTCCTCTCTGTAAAAAATCAATAAAAAATATTTTTTTAAAAGTCAATAAAAACATATTTTTTTTTTAAAAAAATACCCTGATAGACAGACAACAATATGATGATTACCAGAGTGAAATGATTACCAAGGGAGGTAGAAGAGGGGAGAGGGGGTGATGGAAGGAGACTTGACTTGCGGTGGTGAACACACAATACAACATACAGATGAGGTGTTATAGAACTGTACCCCTGAAACTTTCATGATTTTATTAACCAATGTCACCCCAATAAATTCAACTTAAGTAAACAACACATAAAGAGCAGCCAGAGTTGCCATCGCAGAGAAAGTGCCTTGAACACTTGATCCCCCAAACCTCTGGAATGCTAAAATGGGGCCAGGTGCCCTCTGGGCGGGGACGAAGGCCGCACTGTGCCCACAGCACTGTTTGCAAAATAACAAGGAGGCAATGTGATGCCTCCGGCTACCGGACTGATTGGTGACTATGCGGCTGACCACCTGAAACATATTTTTATTTTTAAAAAAATATATTTTATTGATTTTTTCTTTTCTTTCTTTCTTTTTTTTTTTTTTTTTTTTTTTTTTTACAGAGAGGAAAGGAGAGGGATAGAGAGTTAGAAACATTGATGAGAGAGAGACACCGATCAGCTAGCTGACTCCTGCATATCTCCTACTGGGGATGTGCTCTCATCCAAGGTACATGCCCTTGACCAGAATCGAACCTGGGACCTTCAGCTGAAACATTTTTTAGCATTAACACTGCTCTGTCCCCTTATCTGCACCAACAGAAATGCCTCCTTCTCTTGATGTCATTGTATCCCCGCCCTTTCTCATGACTCCCCTCCAATCGGAACCCTATGTGGATTTCTGCCAGAGCCATTTGTTTCCTGGCTGGCTCTTCTTCTTCTTTCTTCTTCTTTGTCTTCTTTCTTCTTCCTTCTTCCTTCTTCCTTCTTCCTTCTTCCTTCCTTCCTTCCTTCCTTCCTTCCTTCCTTCCTTCCTTCCTTCCTTCTTCTTCTTTTTCTTCTTCTTCTTCTTCTTCTTCTTCTTCTTCTTCTTCTTCTTCTTCTTCTTCTTCTTCTTCTTCTTCTTCTTCTTCTTCTTCTTCTTCTTCTTCTTCTTCTTCTTCTTCTTCTTCTTCTTCTTCTTCTTCTTCTTCTTCCCTCAGAGACAAGCTGGTTGCCCTTCGCCGCTGCCCAGGGCATGTTACAATCAGTTACCAGAACTGGGCCGTGCAGGTTGCTCCTCCTCAGAGGAGGGTGTGATGACCTCATGGGTGGGGCCCTCTGCTATCTTCCCTGAGGACCTGAAACCCCAAGGCCCTCATTCTTCTGTGCATCTCGTCCTTCCCATCTCCACAGGCTCTGCCCATATCCTGCATCCATTCTCAGGCAATTCACCAGAATTCCCCCCACTCTCTGAATTCACCAGAATTCCCCGCTCAGCACCATGGTCAGCAACACTCCTGCTAGGCAGGCCGGGGAAGACCACACCCCAAACTCCTTCCTAGCTTTACTATCTGGAATTTCTCTTTTTAAAAAAATTACTTTATTGATTAAGGTATCACATATTTGTCATCACTCCCCCCCCATTTCCATACCAAACCCCTCCCCATACATGCCCCCACCCCCCTGTTGTCCATGACCACTGGTTAGGCTCATATGCATGCACACAAGTCCTTTGGTTGATCTCTCTCCTTTATCCCCACCCTCTCCTACCGTCCCTCTGAGGTCTGACAGTCTGATTGATGCTGTTCTTTTTTTTTTTTTTTTAAATATACTTTATTGATTTTTTACAGAGAGGAAGAAAGAGAAGGATAGAGAGTTAGAAACATCAAAAGAGAAACATCGATCAGCTGCCTCCTGCACCACCACCCCCCCCCCCCCCCGCCACTGGGGATGTGCCAGGAGAATCAGGGCCTGGACCTGACACACTGCTCTTAACCTCTTGTGTTTTCGTTGTCTCTTCTGTGTCTTGTGAACACAGTCCCGAAGTTCAAAAAATGGTTATAACTCTGGTGGGATTTCTTACTTAACAGCGCGAGGCTCTGCTACAATATTCAGTTTTCCGTGTGTGTGTTCTCCAAGGTAGCGATACTTGTGGATTTTCTCTGTAAGGAGCACGTGGCCATCTTCCCAACATCCATGCAGGAAAGAGATGAGAAGGCTGCTGGACTTCTCATGCAAACGAAGAGTTTGAGTCTTGTCCTGTTTGCATGAATGTAAACGACTGGGAAAGAAGGATGCAAAGAGTTTCTGGTTGGGCCCTGGCTGGTTCACTCAGTGGACAGAGCATCGGCCTTCAGACTGAATGGTTACAGGTTCGATTCCCAGTCAAGAGCAGATGCCCGGGTTGCAGGCTTGATCCCCAGTGGGGTGTGTAGGAGGCAGCTGATCAGTGATTCTATCTCATTATTGATGTTTCTATCTCTCTCTCTCTCTCTTCCTCTTTTAAATCAGTAAAAACACATTTTTAAAAATATTTCCTAGTTGGAACATTTCAGGAAAGGAGGAAAATCCTGCCCCTGCCCCTGGCTAAATATCCTTTTTTTAAAATTAATTTTTATTGATTAAGGTATCACATATTTGTCCTCAACCCCCTATTTAATCCCCCACTCCACCCCAGTTATGCCTCCACTCCCTTATTGTCCTTGACCACTGGTTAGGCTCATATGTGTGCACATAGTAAGTCCTTTGGTTGATCTCTCCCTTTTATCCCCACCCTCCCCTTGAGGTCCAACAGTCTGACCCATGGCTCCTTATCTCTGGGTCTGCTCTTGTTCATCAGTCTAGGTTGTTCACCATTTCCCCTAGATGAGTGAGATCATGTCCTACTGGAAAAATACTTATAAGAACCGAAAACGAGCCGAAACCGGTTTGGCTCAGTGGTAGAGCGTCGGTCTGCGGACTGAAAGGTCCCGGGTTCAATTCCAGTCAAGCGCATGTACATTGGTTGTGGGCACATCCCCGGTAGGGGGTGTGCAAGAGGCAGCTGGTCAATGTTTCTCTCTCATCGACATTTCTAGCTCTCTATCTCTCTCCCTTCTTCTCTGTAAAATATCAATAAAATAAAAAAATAAAATAAAAAGATTTAATAAAAATAAAAATAAAAAAAAGAACCGAAAACGAGACAAGCCATAATGGTTATGCTGGAAGGCATGTGCATCAGTCTGTAGTAAACTTCTTTCTGGGCCACCAGTTCTTTTGAGACCCAGTTTCAATGTCAACCCTTTGAAAAGCTGTTCATTTCTCCCCATCCTAAGCCACAGCCACCAGGATGCCTCATCTGCTCCCTCCTCATCCCCCCCACCCCAGCCTCAAACCCTCCCCACAGCAGCCAGAGGGGTCTTCCCAAGGCTCCCTCTCCCTTGCTGAGGACCTGCCCTGGCTCCCAGTATCCTTAGGACAAAGCCCTTCACTGACACACTCACTCTCAATGTGGCCCTGGCAGACTCCTCCAGCCCCACCACTCGCCCCCCCACCTCCTACGCTCAATCCAGGAGAAAAATCCTACTTCAATTCATGTTCCCGCTGGCCTCAAAGCCACTTCCTGTCCTTTTCCTTCTCTGGAAGGCTCCTCCCCGAGTCAGCTCTCCCCAGCGAATGTACTGGGCCTTCAGACCTCATGGTGGACACCACCTCTCACAATGAACCTTCCCATATCCCGCTGACCGGTGAGAGGAGGCAGGGGAAGCTACCTTTGGGTTCCCCAAATCCTCTCCTGTCCCGGCAGCACTTAGGACTCTGTGTTTTCCTCGTCCCGAGCAGCTGTGAGCTCTGGGAGCCACGGCTGTCTTCCCATCAAGGGTCCCACCCATGGATCAGCATAGAGAGGACAGAATCGATATGTTTGGTTTAATGACTGAAATAGAAGGAAAGAGGTGAGAGCAACAGACGAGGGGAAAGAGGAGAAAGTCAATGCCTGTAACCCTTTATCTCTATCTCCCTGATACGTAACCCGTATAAAAGTGGGCCTGGCCAAAACCGGTTTGGCTCAGTGGATAGAGCATCGGCCTGTGAACTGCCCAGGTTTGATTCCCGTCAAGGGCATGTACCCTGGTTGCAGGCACATCCCCCGTGTGGGGTGTGCAAGGGGCAGCTGATCGATGTTTCTCTATCATCGATGTTTCTGACTCTCTATCCCTCTCTCTTCCTCTTTGTGAAAAATCAATAATATATATATATTTATATATTAATATATATTAATATATATTATATATTATATATATTATATATATTATATATATTAATATATATAATATATATATATTTTAAAGTGGGCCTGTTTCTGCCCCTGCACAGACCTCTCCCCCAATCTTCTCACCTCAGCTCGTGGATCCTATGGCCTTTGAGTAGCTCAGGCTAAAGCCCTCGGGCTTGTTCTTGACTCCTCTCGTTCACCGTTGCTTCATGTCCACCAGCAGCAAATCCTGTGAGCTTGATATTCAGAATCTCTCCGCGGTCCCATTGCTTCTCCTCTCCCACAGCTGGGCATCCAGGCCCACCCCTTCGTCTCTTTTTTATTTCTTTATTGATTTCAGAGAGGAAGGGAGAGGTAGAGAGAGATAGAAACATCAATGATGAGAGAGAATCATTGATCAGTTGCTTCCTTCACGACCCCTACTGGGGATCAAGCCCACAACCCGAACATGTGCCCTTGGCCAGAATCGAACCTGCGGCCCCTC
Source organism: Nyctalus aviator (assembly GCA_036971965.1). Taxonomy (NCBI): domain Eukaryota; kingdom Metazoa; phylum Chordata; class Mammalia; order Chiroptera; family Vespertilionidae; genus Nyctalus; species Nyctalus aviator. Next base: position 7,598,685 of record CM072936.1, on the reverse strand, counting down.
AGTCCAAAGGTCAAGGCTCTATTCACTGATCCAAACCAACTAGGGCCACCCCTTCACCTCTTGGTGGGCCATTGCGCTCAGCCACCACGAGAGGGCGCCTTGCAGCCTCCAATGGCTGGGGTAGACTTAACCACAAGCCCAGCTGCTGTGCTCTGAAATCCACTCCGGGGCCTCCCATGGGCTGCGCCCTGCCAATACCTGAGTGTATTGGGGAGACTGAGGCAGGCTCCTTCCTGGGAGATGTGGGACTTCTGACAGCCTTGTTCCTTGGACTACATGGTGGACCCAGCCCTCCTCCCTCCCTCTCCCTCAGGGTCAGGCTCACATCTCAGCCCAGGGCTCTCCCGGCCTTCCAGGTTCCCCGTCTACTTGTTCTCACAGGACCATCTCCCCTAAGAAAGTCCTTGGCGTATAATCCCATTTAATCCCACCTCAGGGTCTGCCTCTCCCAGGACCGGGACAAGCACTCTTCCTACAGCCTTCTCCCTCTCCCCTGCTTCCACTCTGTAGACAGGGGCCAGGGGACCGTGACACTGGTCCTCTCGCTCTTCTGCTCAGAGCCTCTGTGGCCCCCAGAGCCTCACCATGGTCCCCAGGGCCTTGCACATTGTCCAAGCCTGTCACCTCCAACCTCTCTGTTGTACTCTCCTCTAATGCACCTCTCTGGGCCCTTGGCCTCCTGGGGCCTCTGGCAGCCTGCTCCCTGCCCTGGGACTCTCTTCCCTTCACTGCCTGCACGGCTCCCGCCCTGCCGATCTACTGTCCGTCTGGGCACAAATGCCACCTCCTCAGGGAGGCCTCCCCTGACCACCCCAGCTAAGCCTGCCCACCTTCCCCTCCCCCCTCCCTGTCCCTCTCACTGCCTCCCGGTTCCCCTTAGACTGGGCCCCATTGTCACACTGTGCATCCCCCTTGCTCAGCTGCTTGGTCTGCCTCCCCCACCAGAGCGGGGACAGGCGCTTGGTCTGGTCAGAGCCCAGACGTGCCTGGCACAGGGCAGGTGTCAATTGCTGTGAGTGGATGGTGAGAGGAAGGACCACAAGCAAGGGAGGTGTCGTCAGCGACTTCCATCTCTGGACTGCTTCTCTCCTGTCTTCATGGTTGGAGTAGTCCTGTCAATTCCTCCTCTCTGTTGCCAGAATCCACATGTTTTCTGGAAATATACAAACATATTCTAAACCAAAAATTATTAAAGGAATAGGTGATACCTTAATCAATAAGGAAATTAATCTCTCTCTCTCTCTCTCTCTCTCTCTCTCTCTTTTTTTTTTCTTTTTTTTTTTTTTTTTTTTTTAGCAAGCCGAAACCGGTTTGGCTCATGGATAGAGCATCAGCCTGCAGACTGAAAGGTCCTGGATTTAATTATGGTCAAAGGCATGTACCTTGGTTGCAGGCACATCCCCAGTATGGGGTGTGCAAGAGGCAACTGATCGATGACTCTCATCGATGTTTCTAACTCTATTTCTTTCCCTTTCTCTCTGTAAAAAAACCAATAAAATATATATATTTTTTAAAAAAGCAAGAGAGGGAGAAGGGAAGGAGGAGAAGGTCCTGGTGACTCACAGCTATGGTCAGCCTGAGGGGTCATCTCGGGCCCAGCTGTCCCAGGTTCAGATCGCACACGCTTAGGGCCCCGTGTTGTCCACCAGAGATCACCGATGACCAGGGGCCTGTGGTCAGCGACAGCACAGGTGCTTGCTGGGCAAGAGGGGCTGTGGCTCAGGAACCACTGGTCTCCAGCCCCTCCTTGGTGGCTGGCAGGTCAGCGCCAGGTGCTGGCGTTCTCCACGAGGTCCAGGTGTGGGGACACGCTGTGGGGTTTGGTGAGCCTCTTGGGAAACACGTGTATTTAATCCATTTTCATCACCCACATCTGGAGAAAGAGGAGAGTGCAGCAGAGGAGGGAAAGGTGCAGGGAAGGGTGGGGCCCTCAGGGCTTTTCAAGGATGTACTAGTATGTGTCCTGTTGTGGGTTATTTGTGTGTGTGTGTGTGCGCACACGCGAGCACATCCGCTAGCACACATGCTTTGCATATGGTTGCACTGTGTGGGTGGTACATGCAAGACTTTTGTGTATGAGTGTGTGTTGTGGGATGAAGATATAAATATATTATGGACTAGAGGCCCGGTGCATGAAATTCATGCATGGGAAGGGGGTGTGTGTGTCCCCCAGCCCAGCCTGCACCCTCTCCAATCTGGGAACCCTTGATCGATATCTGACGGCCCTCTCACAATCCAGGACTGCTGGCTCCCAATCACTCGCCTGTCTGCCAGCCTGATCACCCCCTAACCACTCCTCTGCCAGCCTGGTCAATGCCCAACTGCCCTTCCCTGCAAGCCTGGTTCTCCCCAATTGCCCTTCTTTGCAGGTCTGGCCCCCAATTGCCTTCCCCTGCAGGCCTGATCCCTCCTCAACTACCCTCCCCTGCAGGCCTAGGTCCCCCCTAACTGCCCTCCCCTGCTGGCCTGATCACCCTCAACTGCCCTCCCCTGCCAGCCATCTTGTGGCAGCCATCTTGTGTCTATATGGGGGCAGCCATCTTTGAACACATGGGAGTGGCCATCTTGTGTGTTGCAGTGATGGTCAATTTGCATATTACTATTTTATTAGGTAGGATTTTGTGTGTATGGAGTGTGTGGATATATTTTGTGTGTGTGAGGTGTGTCTGTTGTATATGTGTATGCTGTGTGTGTGTGTGTGTGTGTGTGTATGTTTTACAACTGTGAGGTAGGGTGTTGTACATATGCATTGTGTGTGGGTGTGTACTGTCATATATGTTTTCTGTGCATGAGTGTATGTTGTCTGTGGTATTTGTATATGTTATGCGTATGGATGCATATGTAGTGTGTGGACACATGGGATGCATGTCTTCTTGTGTGTCAGTTATGTTCCTGTGTGGAGGGTGTTGAATGTTACATGTGGTGTTTTCTGTGTTATATGTGAAAATCTTGAGTGTCTGTAATGTGTGTGTGTTGTGTGTATGTTATCTATAGGGTGGGCAAAAGTAGGTTTACTGTGTGAGTACATGAAACAGAGTTTATTCTAGTATTATTCTTTTATTTATTTACTAGAGGACCAGTGCATAAAATTTGTGCACTTGGGGTGGGGGGGAGAGGGCCCCTCAGCCTGGCCTGTGCCCTCTCACAGTTCAGCAGCCCCATGATCGATCGCCCCAAAGATGTAGGCCCTGAGGGAGGGAGGCCCTGCCTACTCACCACAGCACCACCATGGGATAGCCTGGGCCTCCCTCTTTGGGGCGATCATGGAGCCCCCCAATTGGTTGATCACCCCACTGGCCAGTGACCTGGGCTTCCCTCTGTGGGGATCATGGGGCTATGGCCGGGCCCCAACCAATCGCACCGCACCTGCCTTGGATGGCCTGGCACCAGGGGTGTCATAGCATGGTCACCTGGAGGTCGTCAGGATAGTCATTCTGCTGTTTGGTTGCTGGGAAAATGTGCATATTATTGTTATTATTGATTCCTTCTTTTTAATCCTCACCCAAGGGTATTGATTTTTTAGAGAGAGGGAGGAAGAGAAGGAGGGAGGGAGGGAGAGGAAGAGAGAGAGATGGAGAAAGAGTCAGACAGACAGACAGACAGACATTGATTGCCTCCTATATGTGCCCTGATTGACCTGTCATTGAACCCACAACCTAGCTATGTGCCCTGACTGGGAATCAAACCCACAACCTTGGCATCTCAGGATGATGCTCTCACCAACTGCTCTACCAGGCCAGGACATTTTGGAAGTAAAGGCGATGTTTGCACAACTTTGCAACTGTACTCAATACCACTACGTTCTTATCTTTAAAGTAGCTCATTGTATGTCATGCATGTTACCTCGAACAATTAGAAGTATGCATTATGCTTAATTAAAAATGTCAAGAACTATGTGAGGGGAAGCTGGAGTTTCTTTGAGAATTGAGTTCACTTGCCAAAGAGGATACTGTCAGCAATTCACCAGGACCTTGATTTGAAGGCAAGTCCTTTTCTACAGATGCCCGGCTGGTCCCCCGGCCCCGGGGCCAAAGAGGCCATTGATGACCACCGAGCTTCTTCGGCTGTGCCTGGTTTCAGAGAAGGAGTCATCCATGTGGGAGAGAGATCAAATCTTTATTGGTCAGAATGATCCGGGAAAAGATCTATTTTGAGAGGCAGCTGGTGAATCCTGTAACTTCTTTCCTTTCGTGAACACCAAGACTTGCTATATACTGTGGAAGAAAAACAGAGGTGAGGGTCAGGATCCGTCTCCATCTTTCAGGATGACCTGTCCCCAGTGGGAGATCTGGCCTTCCCCCAAGAACTAACATAAGCCAAATCGGTCTCCGCTATTAAATTTTTCTAAAATATATTTTTATTGATTTTTTTTTTTTTTTTTTTTTTTTACAGAGAGGAAGGGAGAGGGATAAAGAGTTAGAAACATCGATGAGAGAGAGACATCAATCAGCTGCCTTCTGCATACCCCCTACTGGGGATGTGCCCACAACCAAGGTACATGTCCTTGACCGGAATTGAACCCGGTACCTTTCAGTCCACAGGCCGACACTCTATCCACTGAGCCAAACCGGTTTCGGCTGTTTTATTTGTTTTGTTTTATTTTGTTTTTTAATCGCTGTGTGTGGCTGCTTTTGTGCCACGAGGCGGAGTTGAGTCTGTGAGTGACCATACAGCCTCCGAAGCCGCAAAGACTTGCCGTGGGGCCCCTACAGACACACTTGCTGACCCCTGGCCTGAGCCATCCACAGGCCATCGAGACCTCAGCTCCCCTCTCCATTAATCCAGAGGGTTCCCCACTTTAAGAGATGTCTAAGCTGGGACTGGTTTGGCTCAGTGGATAGAGCGTCGGCCTGTGGACTGAAAGGTCCCGGGTTCGATTCTGGTCAAGGGCATGTACCTTGGTTGCGGGCACATCCCCAGTAGGGGGTATGCAGGAGGCAGCTGGTCGATGTCTCTCTCTCATCGATGTTTCTAACTCTCTTATCCTTCCCCCCCCCCCTGCATCCTTCCCCATCCTTCCCCATCCTTCCCCACCACTGTACCCATCAGGAGAGCACTGCTTCCATTTCCCATCCTTATCGTAATTGCCGGTCAGTGAGCACCAACTCCGCTGAAAAACGTAGCCTTTCTTGGTGCATTTCTGAAAGGATCCACTTCTGTAGAGGAAAGGGAAGACACACGCGGGTGGGTCTGCGGAGAAAGAGAGGAGCAGAAGGAGAAACGTGAACATAGAAAGCCTCGCGGTGGTCCTGGCCCGTTTTCTCAGTGGTTAGAGCATTAGCCCATGGACCCAAGGCTCACGGGTTCGATTCTTTCTTCTTCTTTTTTTTTTATATAATATATTTTATTGATTTTTTACAGAGAGGAAGGGAGAGAGAAAGCTAGAAACATCAATGAGAGAGAAACATCAACCAGCTGCCTCTTGCACACCCCCCACCGGGGATGTGCCCACAACCAAGGTACATGCCCTTGACCGGAATCAAACCTGGGACCTTTCAGTCCGCAGACCGACGCTCTACCGCTGAGCCAAACCGGTTTCGGCACGGGTTCGATTCTTAATCAAGGCACATACCTCAGTTCCAGGCTGTGTGAATGTGTGTCTCTCACATCAATATTTCTCTTCCCCCCTCCCTCCTGCCTCCCCTCCACTTTCTCAAAAATAAAATAAAATAAAATAAAATAAAATAAAATAAAATAAAAATCAGTGGAAAGCCCTGACTGGTTTGGCTCAATGGATAAAGCGTCAGCCAGTGGACTGAAAGGTCCCTTGTTCGATTCCAATCAAGGGCACACGCTTATGCTGCGGAATCCATCCCCAGTAGGGGGCAGGCAGGAGACAGCCAATTCGTTTCTTTCACCTTTGATGTTTCTATCTCTCCCTCTCCCTCTCCCTTCCTCTCTGAAATCAATAAAAATATTTAAAAAAACACACATACACAAAAACACACATGTTTCTCTAAAAAAAAAATCAATGAAAAAAATATCCTCAGGTGAGGATTAAGAAATCTATATATATAAAAGCTTAATATGCTGCCAAAACTGGTTTGGCTCAGTGGTAGAGCATCAGTCTGTGGACTGAAAGGTCCCAGGTTCGATTCCGGTCAAGGGCATGTACCTTGGTTGCGGGCACATCCCCAGTGAGGGGTGTGCAGGGGGCAGCTGGTTGATGTTTCTCTCTCATCGACGTTTCGATCTCTCGATCTCTCTACCTTCCTCTCTGTAAAAAAAAATCAATAAAATATATTTTAAAAAAATAAAAATAGAAGCTTAATATGCTAAGTGTCCAACTGAGTGGTTGACTGATTGGTCTCTCTGATGTGCACTGACCACCAGAGGGCAGACACTCCAATCAGTAGATTAGCTTGCTGCTGGGGTCCGGCTGATCATGACTGGGCAAGATGGGGCCAGATATTCCCATGGTCCCTCCCCCAGTTCCTCCCTGGCTAGCGGCCCCCATCTGCCCCAAATGGGACCAGGCAAGATGGCCCTGATTGGCCCCAATCGCCAGCCAGGCGGAGGGACCCCACCCGTGCATGAATTTCGTGCACCAGGCCTCTAGGAATAATAATAATAATAATAATAATAATAATAATAATAATAATAAAAAGAAAGTTTTATGGCTGACATTGTGGAATTAACAGTGCCTGTTGTCTCTCCTGCACCCAACTACTTTCCAAATGGTTAGAACAGGTAGAAAAGCCAGGATCGGACTCCATTTTACCCAATGCCCCAAACTGCATAGCCTGCCACTTCCAACCACTTCCTGGGTCCGAGGCACCGAGCCAGTCCCTGGGGACACTCACCTTGGCCCGTGCAGTAGCGCCACCGCCCATTGAATTTACTGTCCAGGGAGCACCAGGCATAGTCGCTGTGCTTGGAGATGCAGCTGTAGTAGATTGTGTCTTCGTACACAAATGGGAAGACACAGGTAGCTTTCAGATTGTCTAGGAAAGAGGGGGAACATGGCCAACGGGATCCCCCTTACAAGAGGAGTTGACGTTCCGCTGCCCCCACATTCGCGTGGCCAGTCCCTGGCACCTTCCCGTGTGCGGCCCGGAACACACGTGGGTCAGAGGAAGCCTTATCTCACCCCGCAGCTGGGAGCTGCCTCGAACAGGTTGGCTTCCATTCCGGGAAAGTCCCCGGAGACTGGGCACCCATCTCTTCACCTGAAACTCTGGTCTTAGAGTCTCCTTTTTCCTCTCTCCTGGGAAAAGAAATCTCTCAGCCCCTTAGCATCTCTCCGAGCTGTAGAGGGCCAAATGGGAAGACACCTGGACATTCTTTTAGATTGTTGCTGACTGGGCCCGGGATATTGGCAGAATCATGTCAGTGGCACTCCCGCCCTGGGAGTGCGGAGATGTTCTTCCTTCCTGGCTTGTGTTTGTTCAGGAGGAAGGACTGGGCGGGAGCTGGGCTCTCCCAGGCTCCTTGTTTTCCTGTGAAACCCCTTGTTGGATCGGAGGATAAGTAGATGTGCTGCGTGGCTCAGGAGGTGGTCAGTCTGTCTCTCCAGCAGAGGAGGTCAGCGGCCCTCCCAGCTCCCAGCTTGAAAAATCTATCTCTATGTCTTCTCTCTTTATTTCTAATATTTCTCAATCCCTGGGCACCTCCACTTAGAACCGGTTCGTTCATCTCTCTTTCCACGCGGGACATGGAAAAGGGAGATCCCCGCAGCCTCAGGCCCCTGCGCCGAGCGCCTCGCCTCCCTCCACACCGCAAGTCACCGGTGGCGGCGAGCTTTGTCACCACGGCAACGAGTTATTCCTTAAGAGATCAACCGAAGGACTTGTATGCATGCATATAAGCACAACCAATGGACGAAAAAACTCTGGGGAGGGAGGGTATGTATGGAGTTGGGGGTGGGGTGGAGATTGGTAAGGTATGTACACATATAATAATACCTTAATTTAAAAAATGAGGGGGAAAAATTAAAAAATAATTAAGTTATTCCTGGATACTTTCAACCTTTTGTCCCATCATTCTTCCCGAGAATGTTCTTTCTTTAAAAAAAAATAAAATTCTTTATTGATTAAGATATCACATAGTTGTCCTCAACCCCGCATTCCAATCAGTTGGGGGTGTGCAGGAGGTTGATGTTTCCCTCCCACCAATGTTTCTGGCTCTCCCTCTCCCTTCCACTCTGTAAAAAAAGTCAATAAAATATATTTTTAAAAAGAATAAATAAATAAAATAGAAGATATTAGGGACAATGGATAGATCCTGTTCCCTGCCCGTCTCACCCCAAACCCCTGCCTCCTCGGTCTCCTCTCCCTCCTCCCGTTCCTCTCCTCCCCTGCCCGTGCCCTCTCACCTGCTTTCAGCCGGCACACACAGAGCACCAGGGACACCCAGCCTGCCAGCCTCCTCATCACCTCATCCACCAGCCGTGGCTGCCCCGGGCACAGGCTGCCTCTGGCTTTATGCTCTCCGACGCCCATCCCTCCTACTCCGGCTGCTCCGGGCACACGCGGGCTCACTCCGGAGCGCTTTGTGCCCTGCCTGAACCTCGGGGCGCGCGCATGCGCGCGCGCGCGCGCGCGCGCGCACACACACACACACACACAGACACACGCACACGCACACACGCACACGCACACAGACACACACACACGCACACACAGACACACACGCATGCACACAGACACACACACGCATGCACAGACACACACACGTATGCACACACACACACTCATGCACACACAGACACACACACACATACCAGGAACATCCCGCTCGGAAGCTGGTCCCAGGCCAGCTCCATCCCCCTCACCCGCAAGCGTGTTGGAAAGGCGGATCCTGGGGCCCGCTCTGGGGAAGGGGCCCGAGGCCTGGGCTGTGACATGCGCCCAGGTGAGCCCAGTGTGTGCTCCAGTCTGAGGACCGTCGCTCTGGCTTCATGCTTTCCTACCCACCTCATCTCGTTTACTCTCTTAATTATTTGTGTGTGTGTGTGTGTGTGTGTGTGTGTGTGTATGTGTGTTTGTTTTTAATTCTGGCCAGTGGCTCAGTTGGTGTACACACCTTCCCTCCTAGTCAGGAGGTTAAACATACCCTGGCTAGTGGCTCAGTTGGTTAAGCATATCCTCCTAGATTACAGGTATGATCCCCAATTGGGTGGGTACCGGAGGCAACCAATCTCTCTCTCTCTCTCTCTCTCTCTCTCTCTCTCTCTCTCAAGCAATGGAAATTCTCTTGGGGTGAGGATTTTTAAAATGGAAGGAAGGAAAGAGGGAAGGAAGGAGGGAGGAAGAAAGGGAGGGAGGGAAGGGAGGGAGGGAGGGAGGAAGGGAGGGAGGAAGGGAGGGGGGGAGGGAGGGAAAGCCAGTTGAGCCTCCTGGGTAGGTAAGGTCAGAATGGCCAAGCATCATGGCTGTGGCCTGCCGGTATGTGGAAGGACAGGGGTCTGGGCAAGCAGAAGAGGAAAGAGCACTTTATGAGAGAGGGAAGAGGTTGGAAGAGTGTGAACCAATAAAGAGGCAGGTGTTCTAGTACCACCGCCCCCCCCCCAGGGCAACCCCAGAGGAGGCACAGACCATCCCGGACACCAAGCTTCATGAGAAGGGGAGGGACTGGCTCGTCCTTCAGCATCTGTCTGTGCTGACATCCGCCTGTTATGCCCATTTGTAAACATGCAGGGGCCAGGTACCGGATACACACATGTTTGCCTTTTCCAATAGAGGAGAGAGAAGTGGAGAAACTCTGATAAAGGCAGAGGGACTGTAGACACCGAGCTTCTCCTGACTGACACACAAGCTTTTGCTCTTTGCTGTTTTTGTTTGTTTGTTTTGTTTTGTTTTATAAAATATTTTTAAAACATATTTTATTGACTTTTTACAGAGAGGGAGACAGAGGGATAGAGAGTTAGAAACATCGATGAGAGAGAATCATCAATCAGCTGCCTCTTGCACACCCCCGACTGGGGATGTGCCCACAACCAAGGTACATGCCCTTGACCGGAATCGAACCTGGTACCTTTCAGTCCACGCAGGCTGACGCTCTATCCACTGAGCCAAACCGGTTTCAGCTGCCTTTTGCTGTTTTGCCAAAATGATGGATATTGGCACAGCCCTCTGGCCTCTTCGCAGCTAATGAGGCCACCTGCCAATCACGAGGAACCAACATGGGTAGGCATCCATGCTTCCCCTGCAAAAGCTGGGAGAAGTCCTCCTATGACTTCATGACGTGGGGATCGGATTCCTTGTTGATGTTGGGGGAACGGGGGCTCAGAGAGCCTACGTCACCTCTCAAGGTCACGTGGCTTGAACAGAGGTGGCGATCTGATGCCAGGTCTCCGTGTCATGGAGGTCTCCCAGGCCAAGAGCCTTCAGAGGAAGCTGGTCCCTTCAAAGTGACAGGTTCAACGCTCACTCTTTTTTTTTTTTTTTTAAATATATTTTATTGATTTTGTACAGAGAGGAAGGGAGAGAGATAGTTAGAAACATCGATGAGAGAGAGTCATCGATCAGCTGCCTCTTGCACACCCCCTACTGGGGATGTGCCTGCAACCAAGGTACACGCCCTTGACCGGAATCGAACCCGTGACCTTTCAGTCCCCAAGCCAATCCTCTATCCATTGAGCCAAACCAGTCTCGGCTCAACGCTCACTCTTGATTGGTCCCCAAGACAGAGCTTACCTTGTTTCTGACATTTGCCAGCTGAGCGGCTCTGGAAAAGTGACTTTTGTTTTCTAAACTTGCAGCCAAATCTCTGAAAATGTTTGGGCTGCATGCATTGGCTGGAGAGCTCAGCAAATCTTTCTTTCTTTCTTTCTTTCTTTCTTTCTTTCTTTCTTCCTTCCTTCCTTCCTTCCTTCCTTCCTTCCTTCCTTCCTTTCTTTCTTTCTTTCTTTCGAACTAATTCCATTTACTTAATTTTCCATCATGCCATAGTATCCAGTCCACAGGATACATACAAACAAACTCAGTGGGACTATGAGGCCAGTTTTCCCATATTTCGTCATCAATAACTGGTCGTTATTTATTAGGGAAGATAGGACCTTTGATCTCTCTCTCTCTCTCTCTCTCTCTCTCTCTCTCTCTCTTTCTCTTTCTCTTTCTCTCCTTGTCTTTCTCTTGGGTGAACTTTACAGAACGTTCTTAGTTGTAGGTGTAACTTCTCCCCGAGATGATGGGAAGCCATGTTCCCAAACACTCATGGTTCACGGAGTGCGTGCCAGGCTGGTGAGACACATTCTAGGGACTCCCCCAGCCCACCCCCTGGAGGCACGGCCGGGACACTCCGAGCGGGACCCAGAGCTCCCTGCCCACGGGCAGGGCCGCCGTGGACGCTGGTGGGAACCCATTATTCCTTCTCTGCTCAACTGGACAGCCATTCCGTCCCCCTGCACTCAGCCAAGTGTGATAAAACAGTCCTCAGAGCTAAAGCCGCTGTCTGGCCAGTGGTGTTGTGGGGGAGGGGGGCTGGGTGAGGATGAAAGAAAAGTCAGCAACGTCATAAACCACAGTGGGCATGGACCCCAGCGCTTCCCTAAGAATAGTCCTCAGCACAGGGAACCAGAGAGAGAGGGCCAGTGACAAGCGGAGAGGGGACTCTGTGGGGCCCAGTTTTTTTGTGTTTTTTTTGTTTGTTTGTTTGTTTGTTTGTTTTAATATATTTTATTGATTTTTTACAGAGAGGAAGAGAGATGGATAGAGAGTTAGAAACATCCATGAGAGAGAATCATCGATCAGCTGCCTCCTGCACACCCCCTACCGGGGATGTGCCCATAACCAAGGTACATGTCCTTGACCGGAATCAAACCTGGGACCCCTCAATCCAAATACCAATGCTCTATCCACTGAGCCAAACCGGTTTCGGCTGGGGCTCAGTTTTATCTCCTGCAACAATGAAAAGACAGAGGAGAAGCAGGGGTGGAGGAGGAAGAAGGTACGGGGTGGGAGAATATAAATGCTGATAGAAAAATAAACTATAGCCGAAACCAGTTTGGCTCAGTGGATAGAGCGTCAGCCTGCAGACTGAAAGGTCCCGGGTTTGATTCTGGTGAGGGCATGTACATTGGTTGCGGGCACATCCCTGGTAGGGGGTGTGCAAGAGGCAGCTGGTCGATGTTTCTATCTCATCGACATTTCTAGCTCTCTGTATCTCTCCCTTCCTCTCTGTAAAAAAAATCAATAAAATATGTTTAAAAAAAAAAAAAAAGCTGGGTGATGGTGGGTGGGGATTCAAATCCCAGGTGCTCTGATTCCTAAGTGCTATAACCACTAAGCCACGCCTCCCTTCTGATGTCCCCAGAGGTAGTTCTGAAGCGTGATCAGCTCAAGCCTGACCCCTAGTGGATTCCCCCCGAGAAAACCATGTGAGAGTTCCTTTTCTTTCACACCCTAGACAGCACTTACCTTATTGCTGTTAGAGAGAGAGAGAAGAGGGGAGAGAGAGACAGAAACATCATCGATGGGCTGTCTCCTGCATGCCACCTCCTGGGAATCGAGCCAGCCACTGGGGCATGCGTCCTGACCTCCTGGTTCATAGGTCGACGCTCAACCACTGAGCCACATGGGTCGGGCAGAGCATCTGCCATGGGGTCCTGGAGCCAGTCCTGGGTTGACTGTACTGAATGATTCAAACTCTAGGACATTCTGGAAAAGGAGAACCCATCCTTCTGAGGAGGAGTCCTGGGAGGTCAGAGAAGGGGTGGGTGGGGTGGGTGGGGTGGGTGGGGTGGGTGGGAGACCCTTGGAAGTGCATGGACTAGAGGTGGCTGAGAGAGAACCATCCCTTCTCTTTTTAAAATTTTTTAAAAATATATATATATATTATTGATTTTTTTACAGAGAGGAAGGGAGAGAGATAGAGAGCTAGAAACATCGATGAGAGAGAAACATCAACCAGCTGCCTCTTGCACACCCCCTACCAGGGATGTGCCCGCAGCCAATGTACATGCCCCTGACCGGAATCGAACCTGGGACCTTTTCAGTCCCCAGACCGACGCTCTGCCACTGAGCCAAACCGGTTTCGGCAAAACCAAAAAACCGAAGAAAACAAACCTTCCCGCCTTCACAAAAAGCTAGCCTTTAAATACACGGCCCTTCACTCCCTGGAGGGCAGAGGGCGCTCGCGAGCTGGGAATCTTACAAAGGACTCCCCACCGCCCACACCCAGGCTGTCCAATTCATGGACACCGGTTTGGCTCAGTGGATAGAGTGTCGGTCTGTGGACTGAAAGGTCCCGGGTTCGATTCCGGTCAAGGGCATGTACCTTGGTTGCGGGCACATCCCCGGTAGGGGGTGTGCAAAGGGCATTGCCCTGCCAGGGTGGCTCAGCGGTTGAGCTTTAATCTGTGAAGCAAGAGGTCACAGTTCAATTCCCAGTCAGGGCACATGCCTGGTGTGAGGCGTGCAGGAGGCAGCCAATCAGTGATCCTCTCTCATCATTGATGTTTCTTTCTGTCCCTCCCTCTCCTTTCCTCTCTAAAATCAATTTTAAAAATATACTTTTAAAAATCTATAATAATAAAAGGGTAATATGCTAATTAGACCAGATGACCTTCCGGACGACCTTCGGACAAAGCCGGGGCTGGGAGGAGAGACTAGGTCCCGGGCGCCAGAGGGAAGCCGGTGCCCGCAGCTGGGGGAAGGAAGGCCCACTCTTACACGAATTTTGTGCATCGGCCTCTAGTGATAAATAAAATAAAAATAAAATAAAATGAGCTGAAACCAATTTGGCTCAATGGATAGAGCGTCAGCCTGCAGACGGAAAGGTCCCAGGTTTGATTACTGTCAAGGGCATGTACCTTGGTTGTAGGCACGTCCCCAGTGGGGGGGGGCGGGGATGCAGGAGGCAGCCAGGCGATGTTTCTCTCTCATCGATCTTTCTAGCTCTCTATCCCTCTCCCTTCCTCTATGTAAAAAAAAAAATCAATAAAATATATTTTATTTATTTATTTATTTATTTATTTATTTTAAATTACAAATGCTGCCAGTTGCCTCTTTTTTTAAAAAAAAAATATATTTTATTGGTTTTTCAGAGAGAAGAAGAGAGAGGGATAGAGAGTTAGAAACATCGATGAGAGAGAATCATCGATCAGCTGTCTCTTGCACAGCCCCTACTGGGGATGTGCCCGCAACCAAGGTACATGGCCTTGACCGGAATCGAACCCGGGATCTATCCACTGAGCCAAACCTGTCCCGGCAATAAAATATATTTAAAATAATAATAATAAAATAAAATAAAACAAAGCCCCCAACCACACTGCTTCAAGAGCCACGGTCCCCACCCGTTGGCTGTACGGCTTTTGGCAAGTCCCTCAACCCATCTGCAAACTGAGGTGTACTGCTTGGGACCCGGGCGCCCCTGGGTGAGTCTGCGCGCCTGCCCTCTGGTGCCCAAGCAGGGCTGTGGGCGGTCAGGGAGCTTTGCAGACGGCGCCAGCCCCCGCACAGGCCGTCCATGCACACATGACTGAGCTGATGGGCCTGATGACTATGCATGCGTGCAGGCCAGGGCCCCGTTCCCCGCCCCCAGGCCACCCTGTCCACGAGGGCCCCCCCCACCCTGGTGCCCAGTCACTCAAAACGTGCCCCCGGGCCATGGCTCGTCCTGCACATAGGCCGGGGCCGGGGGGGAGGGCGGCCCCCCGCTGAGCCGGAGCCCATGGGAGCAGAACCCGACGCGGGCCAGGAAGGACGCTCTCAGAGGTACAGCCGGAGAGACACCCGGGGGAGGGGGGCGCGGAGCCGGCCTGCGCCCCGACAGCAGGGCAGGGGCCCGGGGCAGCCTGTCCCCCGGGGGAAGGTCACGGGCGCCACCGGGCTGCGGGGCGGCTTCCGGCAGCCCCCTCCTTTCTGGAAAGCCGTCAGGAACATGTGCTGGTGGGTCATGAGATCCAAATCATGCCAGCGACACAAAAAATGATGGAGTTGTTCACACTTCTTTTTCTTTTCTTTTTCTTTTTTAAAAAATATATTTTATTGATTTTTCACAGAGAGAAAGAGAGAGGGATAGAGAGTTAGAAACATCTAGCAGTTGCCTCCTGCACACCGCCCTCCCCCCCCCCCCCCCATTGGGGATGTGCCCGCAACCAATGTACATGCCCTTGACCAGAATCCAACCTGGGACCTTTCAGTCCGCAGGCCGATGCTCTATTCACTGAGCCAAACAGGTTTTGGCGATGTTCCTTTTTCATCCTCCATCTTCTTCAGAACGCAAGGAGTGTTTTTACGGCTGTTTTATGCCTAGGACAGCTGGAGCTCAGGTTTTAGGGCTTGGAGAGACACCTCGGCTGGCGGACCGGGGCCATCACGGGGGACACGGGCCTCTGGAGCTCTGGGAAGGAAGGGCGGAGAAGGTGGGGAGGCGGCCTTGGGGCAGACGAAGTCCTTTCTCTGTTAAGAAACTCCTAGGGCCGAAACCGGTGTGGCTCAGTGGATAGAGCGTCGACTTGTGGACTGGAGGGTCCCAGGTTGGATTCCGGTCAAGGGCATGTACCTTGGTTGCAGGCACGTCCCCCAGTAGGAGGTGTGCAGAAGGCAGCTGGTCAATGATTTTCTCTCATTAATGTTTCTAACTCTCTATCCCTCTCTCTTCCTCTCTGTAAAAAATCAATAAAATATATTTAAAAAGAAAGAAAGAAAGAAAGAAAGAAAGAAAGAAAGAAAGAAAGAAAGAAAGAAAGAAACTTGAAGGAGCCAGAGTCAGCCTGTGTCCTAAGGTTGGGGACAGAGGTGGGGAAAGGGCTGGACAAACTGCCCGTGAACTTCATGGTTCTAAGTCTTGGCGCCCACTCGCTAAGGCAGCAGCAATATATATATATATATATATATATATATATATATATATATATATATATAATTGATTTTTCACAGAGAGGAAGGGAGAGGGATAGAAAGCTAGAAACATCGATGGGAGAGAAGCATCGACCAGCTGCCTCCTGCACACCTCCTACTGGGGATGTGCCCGCAACCAAGGTACGATGCTCTATCCACTGAGCCAAACCGGTTTCGGGGCTAAAATATATTTTTATTATTGATTTCAGTGAGGGAGGGGGAGGGAGAGGGAGATAGAAGCATCAGTGATAAGAGACAATCATTGATGGGCTGCCTCCTGCACGCCCCCTACTGGGAATGGAGCCTGCAACTGCGGCATCTGCCCTGACCGGGAATCGAACAATTTAAATCCCTGGTGAGCTGGATGAGAAACCATCGGTATCATTTAGCTTCATGAGTCATTTTACCTTTGGTAGAGTGCATGGGTGTCCTTACCCAGTCAGGCAGCTAGGGGTGTGTGTGTGTGTGTGTGTGTGTGTGTGTGTTTTGGTTGATGTCAGAGAGGAAGGGAGAATGCGAGAGAGATAGAAACATCAATGATGAGAGAGAATCATGGATCGACTGCCTCCTTCCTGCATGCCCCCCCCCTACCCGTTCCCCTGCCCCCCCCCCCCCCGCCCGATTCAGCCTGCACCCGGGCATGTGCCCTGATGGAGACTGAACGGTGACCTCCTGGTTCCTGGGTCGACCCTGAACCCCTGAGCCACGCCGGCCAGGGGGGACTCAGTATTTCGGAGACACGCTCCCTCCAGTGACCTCACGCCCAGGAGCGCTGCCCCTCGCACAGTGGCTTCCACAGCTGGATGGTTCTCTCCACGTGACAGATGAGCACGTGGAACACGGAGGTCAGAGAGCTGACGGGGCCCGGGGGGCGAGGTTGGTGAACTCCCTGAGGTGCAGCTTTGAAGCTGAGGCGAGGCGGGCAGGGGAGCGTGAAACTGGGAGGCCAAGGTGGGGAGCACGGGGCACCCCTGCCTCTCTCCTGCCCATCGCAGCCCTTACCACCCCCCTCCACGCCCTCTGCCGCCTGCAAAGGGCTTCTCAGCATCGATTGCACTTGGAATAAGACCTTGAGGTGGCTTTAGGCTCCCTCCATGGATGACCGGGAGACGCTCCCAGGCCTGACGGTGGTTG